>OY720429.1:128087933-128092933 GCA_963082735.1 Pocota personata
TAATAATAATATATAATAATAATAATAATAAATAATAATAATAATAATTAATAATAATAAAAATTAATAATAATAATAATTGATAGTAATAATTAATAATAATAATAATAATTAATAATAATAATAATAATAATAATAATAATAATAATTAATAATAATAACACTAATTAATAATAATAATAATAATTAATAATAATAACACTAATTAATAATAATAATAATTAATAATAATAACAATAATTAATAATAATAATAATAATTAATAATAATAATAATAATTAATAATAATAACAATAATTAATAATAATAATAATAATTAATAATAACAATAATAACTACCCCGCCAGGCACTACCAATGCTACGCATGGCTGTGATCCTGGGACGAGCAGAAATGCTCGGGTCAAAGCTATTCGGTTTCCGGGGGATAGCAAAATAATGCAACGGCTTAGGCGTAACCTAAGAGTCGCAAGTTGGATCCTTGGAAGAATAAAAGGTCACAGCTACGAGCTTGAAGAAATGATGATTAAAAGGCGAGTGGACATCTTGTGTGTACAAGAAACGAAATGGCGAAACACCGGGAATCGGGCGCGTTTCTTGGACGTTAAGACAAAAGCCTAGAGGATGTTCTACTATGGATCTTAACAAGGTAAAAACGGAATTGCTATCATCCTCGAGGCAGAGCTACTTGGCAACATTTTGACCATTTCAAAATCCAGTGACCGTTTGATGTCTCTCAAATTACATAATACAGGGTGAGGTGTGGAATATTGCAAACACATATGCTCCCAAGTCGGATGAGAGCAGAGAGAAAAAGAGGCATTCTGGCTGGATTTTCACAACCTCATCAAAAACATCCCAAAGGAAGACCTTTTGTTTGTTGGAGGAGATTTCAGCGGACATGTCGGGAAAACAAATGAAGACTATGAAGACTGCCATGGAGGACTGGGGTACGGCACCAGGAATTCTCCTGGTGAAGACATCCTAAGTATGTGCAAGTCATACGGTCTTATCGTGCTAAATGTTATGTTCGTCAAACAAAGCCGGCACCTGATCACTTACAGCAGTGGTGGAAATGAAACCCAGATTGACTACCATTTGGTAGCCAGTTTCATGAAGCCCCAGGTTAAAGATTGCAAAGTGGTCCTGGGAGAGGCGATCGCCCAGCAACACCATCTCCTCCTGACAGAAATTTTTATGGAGACGGGGAAGAAAACAAATAAGTAAACAAAGGTGGCTGAGAAAATCAATTGGTACAAGCTGGACAAAGGAAAAGGCGAAGTTTTTATTACCAACATGACAAATTACCTCTTCACCATCATCGATGAGGGCGGTGATGAGGAGTGCACAAGAGCACAAGATATGTTGGATTCCCTACAGCGATCTTGCTTGGAACGTCGAAAGGCCCCTGCCAACACGCCAAAGCAACATGGCGGTGGACAGATGAAGCTAAAGTAGTGATACGGGAAAGAAAACGGCTTTCAAGGCTTGGTCAAAGTGCTCTTCTACTAATAGAGATGAAAAAGCTCGCCTTGAAGTGATATGTAGATGTTGCAAAGGTCTCGCGAAGAAGAAGTGCGCCTAATTTCAAGCAAAAAGTATGGAAGGCCTCTATCGGGAGTTGGATGAAATATCGTCTTCGGCGTCTGATAGGAACCAAGCTATCCAGGAGCTTCGACAAAACAACTTTAGTGAGGGAGCAACTATCTTCAAAATAGCCGTTCCGCAAAGCTCATTAACAATGCTCAAGGCCAGCTTCTTGTGGAAGACGACAAAATTCTGCACAGATGGCGACAGTATTGTGAAAGACTTTTGAACGAACAGTTTCCCCGGCCATACTTTCCAAGAGCCGCTCCTAACCATGACGAAGTATCCGACATTACTGTCGAAGAAGTTAGGAGTGCCGTCAAATACTCCAAAAAAAGAAAAGCGGTTGGGCCAGACGAGATACCCTCTGAGTTCTGGAAAAAGATGGGAGACATTGGGTCCAGATGGCTCATGATTCTTACCTCCAAACTTATGAGCAGTGATCCAATGCCTAATCGGTGGAGGGAAAGTTATCTTCTTCCTTTGCACAAAGGGAAGGGTGATACGCGAAATTGCGATAACTACCGTTCCGTTAAGCTGATGTCACACACCATGAAGATCGTTGAGCGGATATTAGATGGCCGACTGCGGAAAATAATAAGGCTATCTGATGACCAGTGCGGGTTTGACTCGGGTAAATCAACAACAGATGCAATCATAATGGAAAACCATCGTGATTCCCTAAAGTTTTTGCATATGGGGTTGGTTGATTTTGAAAAAGCCTTTGATAGACAACCAAGAGATCACTTATGGGTAGCGCTAAGATAACGAGGAGTTCCAGAAACCTACGTGCGCATGATCATGGACATCTATGAGGGAGCAAGGACAAGAGTAAGACTCCTGCAGGTGTCACCGAAGAGTTCCCAATCAAAGTCGGTGTACACCAGGGAAGCGTCCTTAGTCCTTTGCTATTTATTGCAGTCCCTGTTAATCTGCTTCAAGGAAAAGTGACGGACCCCAAAGTGCATCAGTTATTCTTTGCTGACGATGGAGCTATCATAAGCGAAGATCGAATGGCCTTGCAACAAGCACTTGATGTATGGGTGGATGTTTTGGAGGGAAATAGGTACCGTATTAGTTCGAAAAAGACAGAGTATCTGCGCTGCCCGTTCTCTGATCCACACCGGCCTATTCCAGATATTTACTTGAATGGAAAAGTGCTTCCCAAGTGTGAAAAGCTCAGATATCTGGGATCTATTAACAATAGCGAAGCAACTTGTGATAATGACATCAATCATCGCGTAAGCGTAGGGTGGATGAAGTGGCGGGAAAACTCCGCTATCTTCTGTGACCGAAAAATGCCCCCTAAGCTTAAAGGGAGACTCTACATCGCAGCAGTTGTACGTCCGGCGCTCACATAAGGTTCACAATGCTGGACAATGTACAAAAAGTATGAGGGCAAATTAACGGCAGCTGAGATGAAGATGCTCCGCATGACAGCAGGACTAACGAAGATTGATAGAATAAGAAGTTCAAAGATTCGAGGAAGGCTTCATTTAAAAAAACCATCACAAGCAAGATAGAGCACGACCGGCTCAGTTAGTATTGTCATGTTTAAAGGAGAGATCTTTCGAACCCCGTCAAAAAGGCAATATCAATCAACGTTACTACGCAATCGCGCAAAAATTCGATTGGCCTCAGTGACGAAGTGATCCGAAACCCTGAAGTCTGCCGGTACTTTCTGAGGTCGAACCGGCAAACCCCACAAGCGGACCAGTAGGGATGCAGTAAAGTGGGAGGGTCGTGATCCTTCTACTCCGGATCATAACTTCGCCGTAAGAAGAAGTAGATTAATTATTATCCTTATTATTAATTATTATTATTATTATTATTAATTATTATTATTATTAATTATTATTATTATTATCAATTATTATTATTATTATTAATTATTATTATTATTATTAATTATTATTATTATTAATTATTATTATTATTATTAATTATTATTATTATTATTATTATTATTATTATTATTAATTATTATTATTATTATCATCAATTATTATTATTAATTATTATTATTATTATTAATTATTATTATTATTATTAATTATTATTATTATTATTAATTATTATTATTATTATTAATTATTATTATTAATTATTATCATTATTATTAATTATTATTAATTATTATTATTATTATTATTATTATTATTAATTATTATTATTATTATTAATTATTATTATTATTAATTATTATTATTATTATTAATTATTATTATTATTATTAATTATTATTATTATTAATTATTATTATTATTAATTATTATTATTATTAATTATTATTATTATTAATAATTATTATTATTATTATTAATTATTATTATTATTATTATTATTATTATTAATTATTATTAATTATAATTTTATTATTATTAATTATTATTATTATTATTATTATTAATTATTATTATTATTATTAAGCTGGCCTTGAGCATTGTTAATGAACTTTGCGGAACGGCTATTTTGAAGATAGTTGCTCCCTCACTAAAGTTGTTTTGTCGAAGCTCCTGGATAGCCTGGTTCCTATCAGACGCCGAAGACGATATTTCATCCAACTCCCGATAGAGGCCTTCCATACTTTTTGCTTGAAATTGGGCGCACTTCTTCTTCGCGAGACCTTTGCAACATCTACATATCACTTCAAGGCGAGCTTTTTCATCTCTATTAGTAGAAGAGCACTTTGACCAAGCCTTGAAAGCTGTTTTCTTTCCCGTATCACTACTTTAGCTTCATCTGTCCACCGCCATGTTTCTTTGGCGTGTTGGCAGGGGCCTTTCGACGTTCCAAGCAACATCGCTGTAGGGAATCCAACATATCTTGTGCTCTTATGCACTCCTCATCACCGCCCTCATCGATGATGGTGAAGAGGTAATTTGTCATGTTGGTAATAAAAACTTCGCCTTTTCCTTTGTCCAGCTTGTACCAATTGATTTTCTCAGCCACCTTTGTTTGCTTATTTGTTTTCTTCCCCGTCTCCATAAAAATTTCTGTCAGGAGGAGATGGTGTTGCTGGGCGATCGCCTCTCCCAGGATCACTTTGCAATCTTTAACCTGGGGCTTCATGAAACTGGCTACCAAATGGTAGTCAATCTGGGTTTCATTACCACCACTGCTGTAAGTGATCAGGTGCTGGCTTTGTTTGACGAACATAGTATTTAGCACGATAAGACCGTATGACTTGCACATGCTTAGGATGTCTTCACCAAGAGAATTCCTGGTGCCGTACCCCAGTCCTCCATGGCAGTCTTCATAGTCTTCATTTGCTTTCCTGACATGTCCGTTCAAATCTTCGGAGACAAACAAAAGCTCTTCCTTTGGGATGTTTTTGATGAGGTTGTGAAAATCCAGCCAGAATGCATCTTTTTTTTCAGTTCGCATCCGACTTGGGGAGCATATGCGCTTACAA
>OY720429.1:128097933-128449157 GCA_963082735.1 Pocota personata
TGCTCTTTTCATCTCAACTTTGCATCTAGAGTCATACCTAAATATTTTGCTGTATTAGCGCATGGAACTATTTTTCGGTTTATAATAATTGGTATATATTCAATTTTTTTATTAGTAAAGTCAACATGGGCTGACTTAGACTCGTTCAATTTGATTCTCCACTTATTAGTCCATTCACAGATTTTGTTTATGCCAATTTGTAGTTTTTCTGTGGATTCTTCATTGGTTCTTCCTACTGCTAGTGTTGCAGTATCATCTGCGAATGTTGCCATAGTGTGGTTTTCTAATTTAGGAATATCACTAGTATATAATAAGTATAATATTGGGCCAGTACACTACCTTGCGGTACGCCGGCCTTTATTTCTCTTAGATTTGAATAAATACTCTGTTTTTTTATTCTGAAATGTCTTCCATCTAGATACGATTTCAGAAAAGAAGCATATTGATTTGGCAACACACATCTCAGTTTACAGATGAGTCCTTCGTGCCATACTTTACCAAAGGCCTGCGCCACATCTAAGAATACAACCGAGCAAACTTTCCTTTTTTCTAGTGCTTCTTCGATTTTATTCGTAATTCTGTGTGCCTGTTGTATCGTAGAGTGCTGCCTTCGAAAACCAAATTGATGGTTCGGAATCAGCTTTTTCCTTTCAATTATTTCATTTAAACGCTTTACGAGTACTTTCTCAAACACTTTTGATATCATTGGCAATAACGAGATAGGTCTGTAAGATGACACTTCATTTGGCGGTTTACCAGGTTTGAGAATCATTAGGACGTCAGCAACCATCCACAAACTAGGCACATATTTAAGCTTAAATGTGGCATTTATTAAATTTGTTATTTTTATTGTTGCCTTCCTTGGTAAGTTCTTTAGTACGACACCAGATATAAGGTCATATCCAGGACTTGTCTTTGCATTTATTTCATGCTTAATTAAGTTGCAAATTTCATTAGGAGTTGTGAGCAGAATTTCTTCGCTTTCTTCTTCTGAAGGACCTATTAACGTAGGTTGTATATTTCCGTTTTCAACTGGTGGTTTAAATATGTTTTCTAGGTAGTCTGCGAAGAAAATGGTTTTGTCTTTATCGCTTCTTGCCCAGTTTCCATCAGTTGCTTTGATTGGAGGTATTTGCACAGTAGGCTGTTTTAATCCTTTTGTTGCTTTCCATAGAGAGTAATTAGTTACGTATTCAGCTGTTAACCCTCTGAGGTACCTTTTCATTGAATCTTCCTTAAATTTTTTAATTTCTCTTCTTAGTTGTTGACAGAGGTTGTTTAGCTTGGCTTTATGTTGTGGAGCTCTTGTTTTCAGCCACGTTCTTCTTGCTCGTCTTTTATCTGCTACTAAATCTTTTATTTCTTTCGTGTAGTTTCTCTTTGTTCTTTCTTTTTAGGGCGGGGGTTCTTTCCCAGGCCGATTGCTGAATATCGCTGACCAACTTATGCAGTTCTTTTTCTACATCATTTTTGGTTATAAGGGGTATCATTAAATCTATTTTACTTGTTAAGTTCAGCTTGAAGGCTTGCCAATCTGTTCTGTTATTTGTTAAGGTTTTAATATTTGTATTTTTAATTATATGTTCACTCATTTGGAGAATTATAGGTGAATGTTCAGAGCTTAGATACTCGTCTATCTATGCGTATGTAACTGCTTGACAAATTTTTGATTATGAAAAAATCAATTAGATCTGGTATCTTATTTTTGTCTGTAGGCCAGAACGTGGGCCTTCCTGTCGAGAGAATTTCACATTGATGTTTTTAAATAGCAGCATAAAGTTCTTTTCCTCTCGTTGTTGTCAATCTGGACCCCCAGTTAAGGTTTTTGGCATTAAAATCTCCACCTATTATGTATCTGTTTCCTAGTTTTTCAAAAAAATCTGAATATTCTTTTTTTTTAATTGAATGTTTTGGAGGACAGTAAATAGCAACGATATTAATTTTTTATGCTTAGCTTTTATACACACTGCTGTAGCTTGTATTTTCTCTGTAATATACATCAATTCCTCATATTGTTGTATATTATTTTTTACTATTACTGCACTTCCACCCTTAGCTGTGTTTTCAGGGTGAGCGGTATGGTAGATTTTGTAGTTTTTAAATTTTGTTTGCGTGTGTTTTGTAAAATGGGTTTCTGAGATAAGACAAATGTCTATGTTATTTGTTTCAAGAATCACCTGCAATTCCTGTTGGTGTTGCAGGAGGCCATTTGCATTCCAACATATCACTTTAAGATTTTGATCCATGATTATGCTTAGGTACTTTGTCGTTGGTATTTTCTAACTTTTTAAGTCGCATATCTAGTGCATTAAGTTTGGTTAGGATCAGTTGTAGTGTTTGATTCATGTCATTGCTTGGTTGAGTATTTTGTTGGTTACACTCAGGTTGGTCTTTTTTCTGCATAGCATGCTGTTTTTTATGTGCAACCACTTGAGCATATGACATTATACCCGCGCTGGTTTCTTTAGCGTTCGGTTTTGTGTTTTCTTTTGCAATGGGTTTTTTCTTTTCTGTTTTATAATCTCTAGTTTTGATAGTTCCACATCTACTTTAATATTATCTGGTGATTCTTGTTTTTTATCAAGAATTTTGTTTTTTGGTGTTTAGATTTAGATTAGAACAGATTGGCAAGCCTTCAAGCTGAACTTAACAAGTAAAATAGATTTGATAATACCCCTTATAACAAAAATGATGTAGAAAAAGAACTGCATAAGTTGGTCAGCGATATTCAGCGATCGGCCTGGGAAAGCACCCCCGCCCTAAATAGAAAGAACACAAAAAGAAACTACACGAAAGAAATAAAAGATTTAGTAGCAGATAAAATACGAGTAAGAAGAACGTGACAGAAAACAAGACCTCCACAACATAAAACTAAGCTAAACAACCTCTGTCAACAACTAAGAAGAGAAATTAAAAAATTTAAAGAAGATCAATGAAAAGATACCTCAGGGGGTTAACAGCTGAATACGTAACTAATTACTCTCTATGGAAAGCAACAAAAGGATTAAAACAAATACCTCAAATCAAAGCAACTGATGGAAACTGGCCAAGATGCGATGAAGACAAAGCCATTTTCTTCGCAGACTACCTAGAAAACATATTTAAACCACCAGTTAAAAATGCGAATATATAACCTACGTTAATAGGACCTTCAGAAGAAAAAAGCGAAGAAATTATGCTCACAACTCCTAATGAAATATGCAACTTAATTAAGCATGAAATAAATGCAGAGAAAAGTCCTGGTGTCATACTAAAGAACTTACCAAGGAAGGCAATAATAAAAAGAACAAATTTAATAAATGCCGCATTTAAGCTTAAATATGTGAATAGTTTGTGGAGGGTTGCTGACGTCCTGATGATTCCCAAACTTGGTAAACCGCCAAATGAAGTGTCATCTTACAGACCTATCTCGTTATTGCCAATGATATCAAAAGTGTTTGAGAATGTACTCACAAAACGTTTAAATAAAATAATTGAAAAAAGCTGATTCCAAACCATCAATTTGGTTTTCGAAGGCAGCACTCTACGATACAACAGGTACACAGAATTACGACTAAAATCGAAGAAGCACTAGAAAAAAGGAAAGTTTGCTCGGCTATATTCTTGGATGTGACGCAGGGCTTTGATAAAGTATGGCACGAAGGACTTATCTATAAACTGAGATGTATGTTGTCAAATCGGTATGTTTCCATTCTGAAATCGTATATAGATGGAAGACATTTCAGAAGAAAACAACAGAGTACTTATTCAAATCTAAGAGAAATAAAGGCCGGCGTACCGCAAGGTAGTGTACTGGGCCCAATATTATACTTATTATATACTAATGATATTCCTAAACTAAAATATCGTTTTGTTACTGCAATACTAGCAGTAGGAAGAACCAATGAAGAATCCACAGAAAAACTACAAATTGGCATAAATAAAATCTGTGAATGGACTAATAAGGAGAGAATCAAATTAAACGAGTCTAAGTCAGTCCATGTTGGCTTTACTAATAAAAAAAATTTAATGTATACCAATTATTATAAACCAAAAAATAGTTCCATGCGCTAATACAGCGAAATAATTAGGTATGACTCTCGATGCAAAGTAGAGTTGAAAAGAGCACGTAAAAAAGAAAAAAGAAGAGTTATATCAAATATAGAAAACTGCACTGGCTGATAGGAAGAAACTCATCTGTATCAATTGGAAATAAAGTGCTTTAATATAACCAAATTCTGAAACCAACATGCACATATGGAATCCAACTATGGGGTTGTGCCAAAAAGACAAACATAGACAAAATACAACGTTTCCAAAATAAGGTGCTTAGAAATATAGTAAATGCACCTTGGTGCGTAAGAAATACTGACCTTTATCGAGACCTGAAGGTAGAAAATGTATCTGCGGAAATTCTAAAAAAATTAAAAAAAAAAAAAAAACACAAAGAAAAACTAGAAGAGCATATAAACTTAGATGCAAGAAAACTACTGCATAATGAAAATCAATTACGAAGGCTTAATCTTTTAAGCCTACTACATAGCTGACCCGGCGAACTTCGTTCCGCCTAAAATTGATCAAATTATAAATGTCCCTTTCGAAAGTCGAGCCTCTCTATTGAAAGAATGAAACTCTTTTGGAATTAAATTGAATTCAATGCATTTTATTTACACGAAAAATAGATTTCACACATTTCAGGTCACTGCAACGCTTTGTGATAAACAACGTTGTTTGTTTTGTTGCCCGGTGCGTAAACAAACAATGCAGACGGCTTTCCGAGACGCGAACACGCCACGTACAATTGTCCATGCAAAGATTAAGGAAATTCGAGATTAAAGCCACACACTTGTAACGATTGGCCTTACGATTGATTTGTTGATTATCATGGCGAATGCGAGTCGAACGGGAAACCGAATGCGCTTAAACTCGAACGGCAAGTTGATCGGTATCATCGGAATTCTTGGAATGCGAACTTCATCGCCTTTGACACGATCAACCGATTTGGACGAATGCAGTGTGGCTGCGATTTGATTTTGATTAATAAAATTCAAATCATCGAAGTCTTTATTCTCCGCAGTTAATATAGCGCGTTCACTTACCCAATCGTGGTTCAAATAATTGCGAACGATGTTCTGGAACACTTTGCTGATGAGTTCTTCCTTCGATGATGTGAATTCACAAAAATTCGGCAGGAACGAAATCAGGCCAGTTGCAGCATCAACCGGAATTCGGCCATTTCCAATTGCCAATAAATGTTTTGAGAAATCATCGGCTGATGGATCATTCTGCAACGCAACTCGCATGTTTGTCGTCAACTGCAGCTTCTTTACATTACGATAATTTCAGGCAAGCGTTGAGTTCATCTACAGGCGTTGATCGTAGGATGACCTGTAAAGTTTGACGGAAATCGACGGCCAGCTGGTTGTTGTTGCTGGTGGCCGTTCTGCTCGCTGAGCTGCATTCTCTTCCGTGAAATATACGCGTTGACCATTCTCCAAGAGAACCGCCAAATGTAGAACAGTCGGATGACTTTCGTGTATCGGAAAGGAAAAGATTCTCCAAATCATTGTAACTCACATAACGACCTAATTGATACAACGACACTTAGTCATTCTTATCCGTCATGTCGCTTCCTTTGTTGACGTACTTGCAAGCGTATCTGATGACTTCACCGGATTGTAGTATTCAACTACTTTTGAATACTTTGGAGAGAAGAGGGCATTATGGAACAATCCAAGTGTTGTCCACCAAGACATCTTTCCCTTTCACTTTCATTGCGACTGTTCTGCCATTGTCATCTCGTGATCCCCTCCGATACAATGGATATCCGTCGTTGTCAGTGATTGTCTCTGCTAGAAGTGAATGTGGATATCGCTTAGAACATTTAGTTCCGATCATTTAGTTTTAGATTATGATTTCCGCAGGGCCCATGAATCATCTGCGTAGTTACGACTTCATACAATTCCGCGTCGGCTTCTTGATCGGGCATTTCGGGGCTAATGATTAAATCGACTTAATGATCTCACGTTTCATCGTACGAAAAATCGCACAACGGTGATTGAGTTCATCATTTGAATTTCCAAGGAACTTATGATCTTTATTAAATTGCGGCAACAGAGCTCCTGCACGATGGTGGATTTGTCCTCGGATCTGAATAGTGGAAGGGGAATGAGACAATTGATCCACATTCGACATATGGGAAAGCTCGTCTGACGACATTACCTTAAAGGTGAGATTGTGACCGCATTCTTGGATAACAGTAGCTCTAAATGACGTCATTTGGAAGCAGTCATTGTATTGTTGGGTGTGTGCGAGGAAATGGCGTGATTGCGATTGCTCAGCACAACCCAGGCGTTTTCGTTGAGAACTTCAATGCATTGCAACGCTGACAAACGACATTCAATGGCCCAATATTAACGCACGGAAGATCATTGTATGTGAGTGTGGAATCATAGTGAAATGCAGCTCGATTTAAGTTGAAAAGTGGCGCACGTCCCATTTTCGTGAGGGACAAAATTAGCCGATTGTCAATTCCGTAGTGTTTGTCATTCCTTAAAATCAATATTTTCTCCTTAATATACAAAATGGAATTTTCATCGACTCCGAAAGTATGCAATTTCGGGTTTTCACGATTTTCTGACTTTTCCGGTTGAAATGTTTGGCTCCGTAATTTACCTGGTTCAATACGAATCCAACAAAAAAATCCCCATGCAAATCGGATGATGTTCAGCCGAGTTATGCGCGTTCAAACCGACACCAATTAATTTTTATATACGATTTTCAAATATCGTATATATGTATGTACTACTCGTATGTACATAATTTTATGCTGTAGTTACCTATTTTATGAAATTTAAGTGTTCTTCTTTTCGGTGCAGGGAAATAACTCCACGGGAATTTACTCCATCAGGGACTTATTTCCCAAGTAAGTGGGAAATAAGTCCACTTTTTGGTGTGGAGTTATTTCCTACTCGAAGTGAGAATCAGTACCACTTTTTTGTGAGAAATTACTCCATTTCATAAATGTTTTTAATCTGACAACAACAAATTTAATATCTGATACTAAAAATAAGAAATGAGAATGCTCAAAAACTGTTGGTTCGAAATAAGTCCACAATGCATAAACAGTGGAATGTGTGTGCTTGGGTTTACTATTGGATTTGGAGTAAGTGCGGGGTTGGGTGAATGCAATAACGACACAGATTATATTTATGAACACAGATTTTATTTATGAACCCCCTTAAAATTGAATTCTTAAGTCTTTAGAAGGTGAAAGGGGCGTTTTTTTAGCCCGAATGGCATCCTAACATTCGAAGTGACCGAAAGCTGTTTTTTCCTATCTTCAGGCTAAAGTCAGATTTGATTAAATCCCTTTGTTAAGGCGAATGCTATATTGCGTCTTTCCCAATTTATCTAATATTCCTTCAACATTAAGAATTGGAAATTTGTCGCTCACAGTCACTTCACTTAGCTTCCAGTGCTAAATACTTTACTACCTCAAGTTCATTGATCTTCGGGTATGTGTAAATTTTAGAATAAACAGGGCTATTTTGTATTAGTGACTATTCCATGCTGAATTTCGTGAATAAATGTCAATTGATCGCCTTCAGTGAAGAGTTCCTTATAATCTTTCAAAACCTGTTGAATTTTCTTTTTTCTTTTTTGTGAAGATGTTCCAAGTTTATGTAATTTATTGAAGAGTTAATTGAGTCCAAGGAACATATGTACTCGAAACCGCATGGAAAGCTAAGAACAAACCTTATTTCCTTTGATATCTAAATATTGTTGTTCAATATTTGATTTTGCGAATATATACATTTTGTCCTAATATTTAATGCCTAAACACCTAAAATCCTAGCGTATTTGTTATAAATATCTATCATACTGGAATTATCTTCGATGTGAGCTCTGACATTACTATCTATTTTTCCAATCAGAATTTTTGTAATCTGGCCTCCTAGCGTCGAACTCATACAATTCGCTTAATTGGTAGCCTACATTTTTGAATGCATCAATTCTGTAGTACTACTGACCTTTAAAGCACGGACATAATTGAATGATTCAGCATAACTCCGATGCGGTTAGAAATGTTGCTTTAGCCTTGTGGTGATGGTGCTCCAGTCAGGATTGTCTCCCAGTTGCCGAACACATTTTCCAGCTTCTCCTTGCAGTTTTTCATTTATGATAATTTAAAATCCGAAATAAAGCAGTTCCCTATCAGAACCGCACAATCTTGATGTCACATCTACTGACTTTAAGAAGAATGAAAGTGGATCATCATCCTTTCCACTAAATGGTTTAATTTGTTTGAACTGAAAATGTGCTAAACGTTCTGCACTTAATTTTAGACGTGGGGGTGGAATTGGCGGCTGTTGATTTTGTTGTTGTTGATCTTGTTGCTGTTGATTTTACTGTTGTTGTAGCTGTTAATTTTGCTGCTGCTGTAGCTGTAGTTGGCTTTGCAGCTGTTGCAGGTGTTGTAAATACTGAGCCAATTATTGTTCTTGTTGAACAACCACTTGATAAAGTTCATGCCTAGATTTCGTATGTCTTCCATATAGGATTCTTTTAAATTTTTTTGCGAATCAAACACTTTGTTAAGCTTTCTGCATACATAAAATTAATATTGCTTATTGACTACGTTGGTTGGTGGAGATTAAAAAAAAACGACTTATGAGTTTTGACAAAAAACGAGAGATTAATAAGAACACAAGTTTACTTAGTCTTCAAATTTTTATTTGCAACTCCGCATTGTCGACTCTTCGGAGTGACAACTTGAATAAGAATTAAGTGCAATTTCTATCTCTATAATCCCATGAATAAATCACTAATAAATTTCCACCTTTTGTTCTCACGGTGAAACGATCGGATGCACAACGATAGTGCATTTTTCAATGTCGGGATTGACTTTAGATTTCATATTTAAGTTGGTGTCTGGAGCGTTTCCGTTGTGAATTGGGATGTCAGCGCTTAGCCGTGAAACACCGTACGAACTTATTATGTATGTATACCGCTGATCTATGTCTGTAGATATCTTCGTTAACTTATTTTTCTTTACTTTCGGCAATTGAAGTAAAGGTTGTTTTGCTTGTGCGGAGTGTAATTATGCCCTATTAAAGAGTGTATATTAGTGTTGATCCATAGTTTGGAGCACAGGGAAATAATAACGATAAACTCCCAAAAGTTTATATATTTGTAGTCAGCATCGGAAGCTACATACATATGTGCTACATAGTTATGTCCGTCCGCTCGTTTGTTCGTGAGTCTATCCGTATGTCACCACTTTTTGGGAATTCAACTTTGAGCTAGAAGGATGAAATTTCATACATAAGATTTTTTAAACAAAATATCGTTTTTTCAATAGTTTCACTAGATTAGGTTAGGTTCAAATGACTACCTGCGCCCTAAGGAAAGACACACCTAGACCGGAGTAGGTACATTTTGATAACGCAGAATCGGGGGAATTCTCCCGTCATTCCTTAGAACCAATTGCTTCTAATGAAACGATATAGGTTCCTAACTTTCGAGTTAGCCAATTCACCGGGGATGTTGTTGAAGTAAGCTCCCAAGTGAAGCCTTCTTCTGACAGATAAAGCCGGATAAATGCAGAGGAAATAGAGAGTTGTCTCCTCCTCCTCCTCGTCCCTACAGCTTTCAGTTTTACCGGAAACAGAAAAATATTTACTTAACAGAATAAATAAACGCTACAACGCATCCACAGTGTAAAGGACCACCCCAAATTTTTAAATCTTTATCTTCAAAAAAGTTAAGTCATATTCTGAATATTTCACCAGAAGTAAGGCGACAGCCACGAACACTTTCTTTTAAGGAAAAGTCCCAGCAAACAAAGTACTTGTTAAAAACTCTTACGAACCTCAAGAATCAGAAAGTTTACAACGCCACGTTCACTTTATTATTGATGGGTTAGATTATGAGCGATAGGTTATCATATGATCAATTCCAGATGTTTTGTAACTTTTCTGGATATTCATACCCTATCCCACCTATATATATAAAACTAAGTGCCAAAATCCGTATGTGTCCCTCTACCGCCCGTAATTTTCAACCAATTTAGTTGTTTTTTTTTTTTTTTTTTAATGTAAATAGATAATTACGGTACAAAGGTGATAGGCAAAAAAAAAAAAAAAATACAAAAACATTCAAAAACATTGAAAAAAAAAACTTAAAAATTTTTGTGTGCGATACCATTGTGTTACATACAGCTGAGTACAACAACAGTTTTTTTTTTGAATGCCTGGCGAAGCGGGCGGGGTTTAAGCTAGTAGGGTATATTAATTTTGAAACATAGTTTGTAACATAAAAAAAAAAAAATAACGATAAACTCCAAAAAGTATATATAAAGGGTGGTTAAGTTTTAAGGGCCGATGTTGATTTTGAATAAAACACAAATTATTTAGGAAATTACTCTCACTTCTTTTTATTATGATAATGTTGGTATGGTTCAATTATGTATGGAACAAAATATCGGCCAAATGGCCGCCGCGACCTCGGAGGCACAGCTCCATCCGATGGTCCAAATTTTCAATGACGCTGAGGCATAATTGAGGTTCTATGCCGTTAATGTGCCGAATTAACTCATCCTTTAGCTCTTGAATTGTTGCTGGCTTATCGACGTACACATTTTCTTTCAAATAACCTCAAAGAAAGAAGTCCAACGGTGTCAAATCACAGGATCTTGGCGGTCAATTGACATCGCCACCATGTGAGATAACACGGCCACGTGAGCCATTGTTTCGTTAGCTGTGTGGCAAGTGGCACCATCCTGTTGAAACCACATATCGTCCACATCCATATCTTCCAATTCGGGCCATAAAAAGTTCGTTATCATCTCACGATAGCGAACACCATTCACAGTAACTACCTGACCGGCCTCATTTTGGAAAAAATACGGCCCGATGATGCCGCCAGCCCATAAACCGCACCAAACAGTCACTTTTTGTGGGTGCATTGGTTTTTCGACAATCACTCTTGGATTATCATTCGCCCAAATGCGGCAATTCTGCTTAATGACGAATCCACTGAGGTGAAAATGTGCCTCATCACTGAAGATGATTTTCTTCGAAAATTTATCATCCACTGTTGCCATTTCTTGCCACCATTGTGACCATTGACGACGCTTGAAATGGTCAAGAGGCTTTAGTTCTTGAGTCAATTGCACCTTGTAAGCGCGTAAATGCAAGTCTTTATGCATAATGTTCATCAACGACGAGCGTGAGAGGTGCAATTGTTGGGCACGACGACGAGTTGAGGTGGACGGCTCTTCAGCCACACTATCGCGAACAGCAGCAATATTTTCTGCAGTACGAACTGTACGAGCATGCACTGGTGTTTTCACATCTCCTACAGACCCGGTTTGCACAAATTTTTGCTCGATTTTTCCGATTGTACGCACATTTGGACGATTAAATTGACCGAAAGAATCACGAAATGCACGATATGCATTTTGATTTGAACGCCCATTTTCATAATAAGCCTGAATAACTTTAACGCGTTGCTCGATTGTGTATCTTTCCATGGTTTAAATTGAGTTAGTCTGAAATTGAGATATGTCAAATGAAATGCAGAAAAAAACTTGACGTTTAGGTGTGGTTCACATTCAACATCGGCCCTTAAAATTTAACCACCCTTTACTTTCTGAGTGATCCAAGGTTAGAAATCCACAAGTGTGGTTTTTTCTTGCCCCTAACCCTAACCAAAGGACAAGAGGAAGACATCGCTTTATTGAGGGCTAATTTCCTTAACCATACAATCAAGCTCTTGAGTATTATTCGCGGACTTTAGAGTTTCGGAATTAACCAATTTCTTTAGAGTTTCCCTATACGAGTATTTAAGCTAGTTAAAGTTGTCAGTTGTCAGATGTCGTGACTGAGGAGTCGGGCGTTATCAAAGGGCCATCGAATGGCTTAAACCACATTGCTCCACATTGGAGGAAGACATTGTGTTTTGGGCGACAAGTAAAAGGTGGTTAAGTTTTAAGGGCCGATGTTGATTTTGAATAAAACACAAATTATTTAGGAAATTACTGTCATTTCTTTTTATTATGATAATATTGGTATAGTTCAATTATGTATGGAACAAAATATTGGCCAAATGGCCGCCGCGACCTCGGCGTCACACCTCCATCCGATGGTCCAAATTTTCGATGACGCTGAGGCATAATTGAGGTTCTATGTCATTAATGTGCCGAATTATCTCATCCTTTAGCTCTTGAATTGTTGCTGGCTTATCGACGTACACCTTTTCTTTCAAATAACCCCAAAGAAAGAAGTCCAACGGTGTCAAATCACATGATCTTGGCGGCCAATTGACATCGCCACCACGTGAGATAACACGGCCATTGAATTTGTCGCGTAAAAGAGCCATTGTTTCGTTAGCTGTGTGGCAAGTGGCACCATCCTGTTGAAACCACATATCGTCCACATCCATATCTTCCAATTCGGGCCATAAAAAGTTCGTTATCATCTCACCATAGCGAACACCATTCACAGTAACTGCCTGACCGCCCTCATTTTGGAAAAAATACGGCCCGATGATGCCGCCAGCCCATAAACCGCACCAAACAGTCACTCTTTGTGGGTGCATTGGTTTTTCGACAATCACTCTTGGATTATCATTCGCCCAAATGCGGCAATTCTGGTTATTGACGAATCCACTGAGGTGAAAATGTGCCCCATCACTGAAGATGATTTTCTTCGAAAATTGATCATCCACTGTTGCCATTTCTTGCCACCATTGTGACCATTGACGACGCTTGAAATGGTCAAGAGGCTTTAGTTCTTGAGTCAATTGCACCTTGTAAGCACGCAAATGCAAGTCTTTATGCATAATGTTCATCAACGACGAGCGTGAGAAGTGCAATTGTTGGGCACGACGACGAGTTGAGGTGGACGGCTCTTCAGCCACACTATCGCGAACAGCAGCAATATTTTCTGCAGTACGAGCTGTACGAGCATGCACTGGTGTTTTCACATCATCTACAGACCCGGTTTGCACAAATTTTTGCACGATTTTTCCGATTGTACGCACATTTGGACGATTAAATTGACCGAAAGAATCACGAAATGCACGATATGCATTTTGATTTGAACGCCCATTTTCATAATAAGCCTGAATAACTTTAACGCGTTGCTCGATTGTGTATCTTTCCATGGTTCAAATTGAGTTAGTCTGAAATTGAGAAATGTCAAATAAAACTTGACGTTTAGGTGTGGTTCACATTCAACATCGGCCCTTAAAATTTAACCACCCTTTATTTGTGATCAGCATAGGAAGTTAGGTACAAGTGCAAACATTTTTAAAAGCCGCTCTCAGACACATCTACTATAACAAAAAATGGCCTTACTCCAGCATTTATACCCTATCTCCTAGCGTATACATATATGTTTTTTCAAAAGAAATTTTCAGATCCCAGAGCACTCAGAGTCGATTTTAGGTCCATTGTACTATAAGGCAAAATGAACTTTTTGATGTAGTATGCCCCACCCGGGCTCGAACCTGCGTCACAAGTAAACACGCTACCCACTACAAAGTGGCATATTAAATTTTGATGTGAACGAGTAGTTTGTAACATAGAGAAATAATAACGAAAGATCCTGAAAAGTATATTGTTACGGATGCACCCCAAACAGCAGCTAAGCAACAAAATCCACGTCAAATCAAAATATCATCAAAAACAACAAAATTTTCATTCTCATCGGATTACATACAATTTTTCCCAGACACCAAAACTGCTACTTATGCACTATTGGTCAGCGCGTGTAGTATTGGGCTGCGACTGCAGCGTAAAATTAAGTTAGAAGTAAGTCACTTATGTTTTGTCGGTCGTGAAATAAAGTCATTTTTATTTTTCTATTGCACTACAAACGTTTTGTGTTTTTTTTTTTAACATCGTTTGCAAACTATTGTTGTTTGTGTTTATTCCTCTTCTTTCGGCGCGGTCTTTTCTGATGGTAATACTGGTGACGAAATCCAATAGCCAGCTCGACGTTGTCCGCGACCGGGAGTGCAATGCAATTTTTTTTTTATTTCTAAACGCCCCAAGGCGTAACATAAAATTTTTGGTGGCAGCGGTGGGATACCAAGATATCCCAATAAAAGAGGACACAAACAAAAGAATGATCCAAAGAAAGAGAAAAGTGAAGCATACCAACTTACGACGCGACGTGCATTAAGTCAAAAGAAAAAGGAAATAACTGAGAAAGAACTGTGCAAATTGTAAAGTTTTAAATAACTGTGGACCAAGTTCCCCATCGATCGAGAAGGATGATCATCGCAGTTTTATTCTTATTGTAACTTAATTTAAGTTAACATATTTCTTTTTGTAATACGGTGATAAAATAAGAGAGTCTCCTAGTAGAACATTTGAACTCCCATAGTAGATGTATAAGGTGCAATTTCCCTCAGGAGAAATTGAATTAAAAAGTTCAGAGTGGATAGAAAACAACGAAGGCAATTATCAGATTCTTCTGTCTAGTTGGATAACAAGAAGAGCTTATATGTCAGCTACATAGTCGAAGTGATAGTGAAAGTGAGAAAAGCAGTGGACAAAACATTACGGAAAATACTCCCGAGATTAGGGACAGATTAGATCAACCAGTAATGGCTGAAGTACCAATAGCAGTTTTGACATCTTTCATTACCGCTTTTAATAGCAGTAGTGAAGATGTGTTTAGCTTTATAGATGCATGTAATGATGCAATAGAGTTGGCCAGTGTAGCTCAAAAAGTAATCCTATTCAAGTTTATTAAGACTAGAATTAGAGGCAATGCAACTACGATCCTTATGGATAAAGACATAAATGATTGGGAAACATTGAAGGCAGAATTAAGTAACATATTTAGGGAACCCCATAGCAGTTTGCAATTGCACAGGGAGCTTATAAGCATACATCAGGGTAGGAATGAATCAGTTTCGCTGTATACAGAGAGAGTAGAGACCCTAGAAAGACGTTTAATGCAGGCTAAATTGCGCGATGTGAAAGAGGAACATCAGCCGGAACAGGCTCTAAGACATGTCAAGCAGAATAAAGTGCATCTTCCATCGAGAAGTGGACTCAGGAAATACAATTAAATTCAAAGGGTTAGGTGGAAAACCGCATGAGACTTTAGGAAAAGTGATTAAGGAAGTAGAGTTATTCCCGAACAATAAGGGAAATGTAAAGATAAATACAGTGGAATTTTAGGTTATAGAAAATGACCTCTTAGGTGATTATGATGGAATATTAGGCAGTCGATTTTTAAAAGACGGAGGCTATTCCATTGATTATAAAGAGGGAGTGATGAAAAATAAAGCTGAAGAAATTACATTAAAATATTTATGTCAAGAGCAAGTGTTGAAAGGTAGAACCGAAGTAATCCGATTGCTTTCTGTAGAAAATTGGAGTAGTCTTGACGAAGACATCGTCATTCCTAAACAGGAATTGGCGGAGGGAATAATCATTCCAGAGGGTTTAACGAAAAACAGGGATGGTTATTGTGTGGCCGCTGTGGTCAACAACACAGAGAATAATTTTGACTTGAGCCAGGTTAGAATTGTTTTAGAGAACTTAAGAGAATTCGAGATAAAGGATAAAAGAGAAGTTAAGGTCTGTGGGAATGTTAGGACTGACCATATGAATAAGAAGGAAAAAGATAGTATATTAGCCATAATAAAAGAAAAAAGTGACGTATACAGTATTGAAGATGAAAAACTGACCTGTACTAACGCAATGAAACATGAGATTCGAACAGTCGAGGGGGCTCAGGCGGTGTTTACAAAAACAAACCGGTACCCCAAAGTACATGATGAGGAAATTAGGTGTCAGGTAGAGAAACTGAAAAAGACGGAATCATTAGAAACAGTAGTTCTCCCTGGAGGTCCCCTCTTTGGATCATTCCAAAGAAGGCAGATGCAAGTGGCAAGAAGAAGTGGAGGATGACGATAGCTGATAACTATCCTCTACCGAACGTAAATGAAATACTTGATCAGTTAAAGAAAGCAAGGTATTTTACAACCCTTGACCTAACCTCGGGTTTTCATCAGATTCCCGTGCATGAAAAAGATATGGAGAAAACGGCGTTCAACACGCCTACGGGCACTTCGAATACACGAGGATGCCATTTGGATTGACAAACGCTCCGGCGTGTTTTCAAAGGCTTATGAACAATGTGTTGTCTGGATTGCAAGGTATCAAGTGCTTTGTGTATCTTGACGACATCGTTGTCTATGGCCAGAATTTACAGGAGCATAATCAAAAACTATTCGAGGTTCTAGAGCAAATGAGGACTGCAAACCTAAAATTGCAGCCTGACAAATGCGAATTTCTGCGAAAAGAAGTTCAATATTTAGGACACATTATTACCGAAAAAGGCGTTAAGCCGTATCCAAATAAGATAAAAAGTATAATTGAAATGCAGGCACCGATTAACGTGAAAGGAATCAAATCCTTTCTAGGCATGATAGGGTACTATAGGAAGTTTGTTCCGAATTTCAGCAAAATTGCAGACCCGTTAAATAAACTTTTAAAGAAGGATGTAGAGTTTCATTGAGGTACTGAGCAGCAAGCAGCTTTTGAGCAGCTAAAGAATACAATCAGGAGCCATCTATTTTACAGTACCCAGACTACACTAAGACCTTTTTAATAACAACTGACGCATCAAACACCGGAATAGGAGCAGTTCTTAGCCAGAAAATTTAATGGAAGAGATCTTCCGAATCAATTTGTAAGTAGAACGTTAAGTAAAGCAGAACGGAATTATAGCACAACAGAGAAGGAATGTTTAGTGATAGTTTGGGCAACCAAACATGGACCATTAACATGGTTGTTTAATGTTAAGGATCCTGGTTCAAGGCAAGTAAGGTGGCTCTTAAAGTTAGAAGAGTTTGAGTACAAGATTAGGTACAAGAAAGGATGTGAAAATGTTGTCCCGGACGAACTATCAACAAACATAAGGATGATGGAAGCAGAGAAAAACATAGAAACAGAGTCATTCGAGGAAGTCGACCAATTAATTGACAACATTATTAGAAGCATGGCGGAGGAAGATGGTTTACACCACCAGCCGCAGAAAATAATGATATTGTAGAAAATAGTTGTAGTGAGAAGATAAATGTAACAGAAAATGAACATCAAGAGCAGGAGTTTAAAAAAACACGTAGGGAAATTTTTGAATTAGAGGAAAGGAAACGAATTATGTCGGAAAACCATAATAGGCTTTTGGAAGGGCATAGAGGTCAAAAAGGGACGTATGCAAGCATAAAAGATAAGTTCTTTTGGAAAGGTATGCAAAGAGACGTTGAAAATTATGTTAAGAATTGTGAACACTGTCAGTACGAAAAAGTACTTCGAAAACCAACCCGAAACCCCATGGAATTGGTTTCGACCTCGGATAGGGCATTTAAAAAAATGTCCATGGACTTGATAGAGCCATTAACAGAGACAGAAGAAGGATACAAATTCAGGCTCACTATTCAGGACGATCTTTCGAAATTCACTAAATTCGTACCTCTTAAATCAAAAGAAATGCAGGTTGTTGTTAAAGCACTTATAAATGAATGGATTTTAAATTTTGGACTTTCCAAAATAATTTTAACGGTAAAGAATTCTGCAATGAACTATTCAATGAGTTATGTAAGATTTTCAACATGAAACACATAACGACAAGCTTAGCATACCCGCAAGCCAATGGAGCCGTGGAAAGAGTTCACTGTTGATTAGTTGCATACCTCAAAACCACAGGTAGGGAAATAGGTGATGATGCCAATTGGAACGAAAAAATACCTTTTGCAAGCTTTAGTTACAACACGACCATACACGCTACAACTGGATACACACCCTATGAGTTAGTATACGGAAAACGCGCAAATCAACCGAGTGAAATTGAAGATCTAAGTAGGACAACAAATTCTTGTAAGAAACGTTGTAAAGGGAAAATTAAAACTAGATTTAAAGGACCATACAAGATTCTAGAAGCTACAACGTAGTCGTAGCTAAAGTTGGAAATAAGAAGCTAAAATATAATAAGGCTAATATTAGACCTTACTTTTCAGAATCACGAGCTGCAGCACGGCAAGATGTGGAAACATCGAGATAACAAAGCTTGGTGAAAATAACGGATTATACTTTAATTTTAAAGGACAAGTAAAAGAAATAAGTAGTACACTACTCTTAGTTAACAAAGTAAATACAGGAGAATTAGAAGAAAATTTAGAAATACTCAAAAACACTGTAGTAACCATAAACGAAGCATGTTTAAGCCATTTAGCTAACTGTAGACAATACCAAGAAGCAGCAAAACACAATTTTTTCAAATTGCAGCACAAGACAGACATAATCTATAATATAATGGGTAAAAGAACAAGAATTCGTAGAGGTTTAGTGAACATAATAGGTTCAGGACTTAAAACACTTTTCGGAACAATAGACGACCAGGATGCAAAGTATTATGAAGAAGCCGTTAGCACAATAAAGTCCAATGAAGTTAGAATCAAGGATGGAATGGAAGAGAACGTTAGAATTATGACCAGACTAAGCACGCAGGTAATTGACGTGGCAAATATTCAAAATGGTACAGCAAATAAAATCAATGAGATAGTAAATGTAATAAACCAAATAAAAAGGGAAGGAAAAACAATTGAAGAAAATAGTTTAATAAACTCATATTTTAATGAAATAACAAATAAAGTAAATCACAAAATTTTATTATTGGAAATTGAAATTGAGCAGGTGCTAGATAGTTTGTTGTTTATTCAAAATGGTGTACTTCATCCTAGGATAATTGAACCTCTGCTACTACTGAAAGAATTAAAAAACTTAAATATTGATGATTCTCTTATTTTCGAACCCGTAATAGAAAATTATTCTAGGATTTTGAAAGAAATTGAAATTAAAGCACACATTAAAAATAAAGACATTATTATACTTCTTTTGATCCCTATTGTAAGAAAGGAAAACTTTGATTTATTTGAGATAATACCTGTACCAAAATTAATGAAAAATGGAATCATTTTAACAAATAAGTTTTTAGTAATAAGCAAAGATAAAGAACATTATACCTTAAGGAAAAATGTAGAAGATTGTAAGGATATTGATGAAACGTTTATATGTAAAACTCAATTGTTCAAGAGCACACTCGATTTCAAAAATTGTGAAATTAACATTTTTTTGAGAAATAAGCAACAAATTGCATTTTAAAAACTGTAAACTCGGAAATCGAAATGTTTCATAAAATTAAGGAAAATGTGTTTATATTTCTAGTAACTGAAGAAACTAAATACCATTGTAACTGTAGTAAAAATAAGCAAGGCGGAATATTAATGAATGTTGGAATTTTAGCTGTATTTTCGAAATTCTAGAAACTAGTATTAGAACATTAAGCCAAGGAAAATCTATTACTGTAAAAGATAAAATTATTACAGATAGCCTAGAAGATTGTTGCATAAATACTAAAGTTAGATACTAAGTTATTGAATAAAATAAAAGTAAGAGACGCTGGGGAGTTAAATGAATTAGCCGTAGTCATCCAGAATCAAAAACATATTTGGGAACACGCTTTAGACCCAATACCTGAAAAAAAAGAGGAATTTTAACTGGAGTTGCTGGAACAATCCTACTGGCATTAATATTATTCATCATATGGAAGTGTGGATGCAGAACAGGAGGAAAAGCAACATTTACAATTTTTAATAAATGCTTTAACCTCAATAGAAGATAAGAAAGACGCAAAGCACCTAGCTTAAGAAGCGCATACCCGACGACATCTGAAACCATCATGATGCAACGTCACGAACCCAGTTTAAGGGTTAAATACCCATAAACTCTCTTAGGAAGGGAAGTGTTACGGATGCACCCCAAATAACAGCTAAGCAACAAAATCCACGTTGTCATCAAAAACAACAAAATTTTCATTCTCATCGCACTGCTGCTTATGGCACTATTGGTCGGCGCGTGTAGTATTGGGCTGTGACTGCAGCGTAGGATTAACTTGGAAGTAAGTCACTTATGTTTTGTCGGTCGTGAAATAAAGTCATTTTTATTTTTCTATTGCACTACAAAACATCGTTTGCAAACTATTGTTGTTTGTGTTATTCCTCTTCTTTCGGCGCGGACTTTTCTGATGGTAATACTGGTGACGAAATCCCGTCCAATAGGCAGCTTGACGTTCTCCGCGACCGGGAGTGCAATTCTAATTTTTTTTTTATTTATAAACGCCCAAAGGCGTAACAATATATATGTATACACATTCTTATTATCAGCATCGAAAGTTATGTCGATCGAACCGTGTTCGTCCGTCTGTAAGTCTGCCCGTCCATCTGTATATCACCAGTGTTTGGGTCTTAACAATGAGAAGATGAAATTTTCTATAGAAACATTCTGGAATCCAAAACAGTACAAATGCACAATTTTTTTAAATCCGCCCATATACCCGCCCACTTTTGCAAAAAATAAAAAGTTTCTTCAACATTGCTACTAGAAATCGATTTCATTAGAGATGAGTTGGAAGCGATTTATCGATCTAACCATGTCTGTCCACCTGTCTATTTATATGCTACTACTTTTGAGATTTTAATTTTGAGCTAGGGTGGTGAAACTGCTTGTAAAAATTTCACTTTTCGGAAAATGTTCTTTTTTCAATATTTTTGCTTGAAACTGAAAAAAACATTGTATTCATAGAATACTCGTATGTAGGTGTTAATTTTATTTTTTTTTAATTTTGGTGGGGGCGAAGCCACCATTTATTTGGCTTATTACAAGCTACAACTAACTTAAGGCTAAAACTTAAAATTAAAACTTAAAGCTAAGGAGAATGGTGAAGGAGTTCGGTTTTGAGGCAGGGAGTGCTGAGGTTAAAATCAAAGTGAGGTTTGAGTTCACTTTTCGCAGCATACGGGAAATTGGTTTATTAGATCCATATGAAGTGCGGTGGGACGGTAGATAGAAAAGACGAGGGCGTCGTAAATTTCGTGGGTTGGTATTGAAGAAAATTGAATTATAAAGAGATGCGCAATGGACAGAGCCTGAAAGAAGTCGATGAATGAAAACAATGTCTGCAACATCTCTGCGTTTCTCTAGAGTACACAGGTTGATGAGGTTGAGGCGGTTTTGATAGGGAGACAAGATAAATGGATCGTTCCAAGGAAGACCTCGAAGGGCGAATCGAAGAAATCGACATTGAACATTCTCGATTCTGGTCACATGAACTTGCTGAAAGGGCGACCACGCTTTACTGGCGTATTCAAGGAGGGAGCGCATAAAGGTAATGTAGAGGGATCTGGTCACGTAAGGGTAGGAGAATTCTTTGGACCATCGCTTGACAAAGCCAAGTGACGAGTTAGCTTTACGAATTATCTCATCAATATGTGAAAGGAAATTTAGTTCCCTATCGTACAATATTCCAAGATCGCGGAGAGATTGAACGATGGAGAAGGTAAAGGCGGGCCGAGGACACTTGGTGCTTACGTGATAAGGTAATGGATTGGCATTTGGCGATATTGAGCTCTAAGCGATTTTGTAGGCACCAGTTCGAAAAACTATCAAGGTCTTGTTGAAGGAGACAGTAGTCATGTGGTGAAGAGATGGCTTTGAAAAATTTGGTATCATCAGCGTACAGAGAGAGGGAAGAGTGTTTAATAACCCTTTCGATATCGTTTATGGTTAGAATGAAGAGAAGCGGACCTTCCCTTGCGGAACACTAGAGGTGGCCAAGAAAGGAGTCGATAAGACGGATCTGAAGCGAACTCTGTAAGAACGGTTTTCCAGGTAAGAAGATATCCATTTTAACAATATGGGTTCGAAACCGATAACAGATAATTTGAAGAGGATTAAGTTATTAGATATCTATCAAAAGCCGACGTTGCAATAACGTCGACTTCTTTGCCATTCCCTAAGGCAGACAGGGCGAAGGACACGAATTCGACTAAGTTAGTGGTAGTTGATCTACTTTTCAGAAAGCCGTGTTGGGTGGGAGAGACTTGCACTGAAAGCTTAAGATACTTTCGAAAAGTTTGGGTAGATGAGAAAGTTTGGCAATAGGGCGATAGTTTGTTACTTCGTTCTTTGATCCCTTTTTGTGTATGGGGGTTATGAAAGAGGTCTTTCAAATCTGAGGGAATTCTCCTAGTGATAGAGACAAACGGAAGAGATGAGAGAGGGGGAGGGAGAGAATGGAAGAGAATTTTTGAAGAAAATGGCAGGGAGACCATCATCATTGAGATTTTGTAGTTTATTTTCAATTACAGCTGGATCAAAAGGCAGGGACAAAAAGGGGCCAACGGAGAAGTTAAGAAGGTGACTGAAGTAAGCGGGGTCTGGTTCAGAAGAGTTGTCGGCGAAAGATTGTTTAAAATAGGTGGCAAAAAAGTTGGCAATTGTTTGCGGATTAGTTGATGATATGTTTTCAAAAGAGAGGGACGGAGGGTCAGATTTTTTTTTATAGTTGACGAATTGAAAAAATGACTCAGAGTCGTTTATAAGATTTGCTTGCGCGTTAATTAGGTACCGCTGGTAGAGAGAGTTATAAAGATGATTGAATTGAAGGTAGGAACCGAGATAGTTGGAATAGTCCAAAACAGAATTGGTACAATACAATTGGTCTCTTGTTACGTAAGGCGCGAATTTTGCGATTATACCAGGGGGGGGGATGAAGATGAAGTTTAATGACGAAAAAAAGGGACATAAAGAGAAATAAAATTAAACATTTCTCTGTAAAAAATTGTGAGGCCTTCGTTTAAGGATAGGTTAGCAAACTCAAAGGAACATCTACTCAGATAGGCATTTTATTTTGCAGAAATTAGCTTTATGAAAGTCGTAAGAAGTGGAAAATGCAGGAGGTGTAGATTGAAGTGGTGAATTGAGGAAAAGTGAAAGAAGAAGGGGGGGATGAAAGTTATCAATAGTCGACAGAGTTAGGGGACAAAGCGAGACTGAGGAGTTAACGGGATCAGTTGTGAATATAAGGTCTAATTGCCTTCCCATATCGTAGACTTGAATCAGTTAGCCGATCTATGATCCACTTTTTTGGAGCGTCGTCTCCGAAAAAAATACGTGCTTTGCTTTTTGAAAAATATCGAAAGCTTACGTCTTATTGCGAATATGTAATCAGAATCCGTCAACTTCGGTTAAAAATGGTGACAGCCGTTACTTTTTATTAAAAAAACTATGTAAGAACAATTTTTTTTTTTTTAAATCTCTTAAAAATTCCGGATCTATATATCCTCCGAGTAGAAAGAAATTATTGCAATCGATTAAAAAAAAATTCATAGCACCACGCTCACATTATTAGGGGTGAGTAGGAGGATATGGTATTATACTATCCGACCCACATGAATTGTAACTTTCCTATGCGTTTTAAAGCTATTTATGGATAAGGCTTGTTTTCAAGATCTCATCAGAATTTCGATAACAAGTAGTTACCGCCACGCCAACTTACTTATAATATGAAGAATTAAAATCATTTTTTTCTGATAACACCTCACAAGAGTAACGGAAATAAACTCTGGACGTACGCAATAGATTTAGAATACCTGCCATTGGACGAAGGGGCTGATTTTGTTTGCGTAGCACGTTGTGGATCTACGTATTTATTTTGGCAGTGTATTTCTTCTACCTCTTTATTTTGCATGTGCGTTGACTCCTCAGAAAAATAACATTTGAATCATGATTACTTCTGCTACCTGCAATGGAAGGTGACAGAAATAATTATGGTTCTGAAACCAGATAAGTCGCCAAATGAAAATAAATCGATAAGAGCGATTTCCCTCCTACCCGTAATGTCAAAGCTATTTGGAAAACTGCTTTGAAAAGACTCAAGCCAATAATAGAAGAAATAAATCTTGTACCTTCCCACCAATTTGGGTTTAGAGAGAAATACTCTACTGTACAACAAGTGCATAAAATTGCGAGTACAGTAGAAAAAACACTTGAAAACAAAAAAGGTTATTCAGCCATTTTTCTAGACGTAGCACAAGCGTTTGAAACACTCTGGCATCGAGGACTAGAATTTAAACTTCAAAAAGATCTCACCGAAGAGTTCTACTTAATTCTTAAATCTTATATTGCAGATCGATATTCTCCAGTACGATATGAAGATGAATACTCTAATTTAAAGAAAATATCTTCAGGAGTTCCACAAGGAAGTGTCTTGGGTCCAATCCTTTATCTCCTATATACAAGAGACCTACCTCAGTAGGTAGAAATTAGCTAGGTGAATTTCGCTGACGACACCGCAATTATGACTATTGACGACAATGCTGATGAAGCACCGAAAAAATTACAAAAAGCCATTAAATCTGTAAGTTATTGAAATCAATCCATATTCATGTAATATTGGTGGAAAAGTAGTTCCGTACGCAAATAATGCTAAATATTTGGGTATAACCCTTGACGCCAAGCTCAGATGGAAGGAGCATGTCAAAAAGAAAAAAAGTGGAGCTAAATATTAGACTCAGACAAATGCATTGGTTAATGGGAACGAATTCGCGGTTGACAATAAACTGGTATTAAAATTCTGAGTCCTGTATGAACGTATGGGCTAGAGCTTTAGGGTTGTACCAAAAACAAAAATATTGAGGCCGTATGATTCAATTTTTTAATGAAAAACTAGCTATAAATATAGAAACATAACCATATTACATATGCATACACAGGTACATATATCTATAATCTATAAATAAAATTTAAGTACATATAAAATTAATTTCGGGGTCAGCTAATGAGCTTCATCCCTCCAAAACGTTAATAATATATTAGAGAAAAGTTACTTGATGAAACTTCCTTTCAGTTGTAATAATAGGTCTTTTCTGTTTGAGATGTTTTTCCACACTACGCAATCTACGACTGAAAACCCCCAGGAAGACTTTATGCACTTGGTAGCATCGTCGAGAAATGGCGTTAGAAGCAGAGGTGGTGGTACTTAGGGTTAAAATCTCACATTCTGGCTTTCGATGCTTTCCACCTTCCTTAAAAAAAATAAAAAATTAAAAATCTCGTCAAGGTTTGTGTGTTGGTTCTTGGTTATGTTTTGAATAAATTCAGCTTAGACAAGCGTAATATGATGACAGAGCTCAAATTATAAGTGTATCTTCGATTTGCCATCGACATTGTTTTTTTTTTTAATTTTTTTGTGCTCTTCAAATTTCGGAAATCTAAATACTTTTATAATGGTTAAGAAATGTGCTAAGTGTGATAAAATCGTCGTAATGATTTCATAGTTTATGGTGGAATGTGCAGTCACAGATACACCATGGCAAATGCACCTTATTATTTGATAGTGCATCCAACCTAGTGAAGTCGAGTATTAATCTCGCATGGAAGTGTAATGCGTGTGCGAGCAATTCGAAGTGATGAAGAAAATAATTCCAGCAAGCGAAGATGAAGAAAATAATTCCACAAATTCTGTTGTCGAACTCAATATTGTGTCTGCAGAGGTCACTAAACCTTGCCCTAGTGGTAATGTTTCGGCATCGGCACCTATGAAAAAGCATATCTCTCTCGTTTTTCTTTTAACACCAAGCCACTATGCAAAATGGATGCAGACTTGTCAAAGATAAAATATATAAATTTTCGTCTTGCATTCCGTCTACAATCATTGATAAACCATTAAATGAATTTATGCATTGTGAATTGGGCTCTTAATGTCCGTGTAAGAAATTTTCGCTTCGTTCCAAGAAACCACAGTGCGCAAATAAGCACTTAAACTCAAATAACAACAACAATGTCATTGATAACAACGCTATGCTCTCCCCACCATTGTCATCATCTGTAAATTTCATGAGGACAAAAACAAGACAATTATTTCTGGCTGCATCATTGCATGAGTATGACGTTATTTTTACTGAAACCTGGCTACATATGCATATACTAACAGCTGAGATTTTTGATACATTTTACAACGTTTACCGTTTGCATCGCTTCCTCGATACTCGACATAATCGCAGCGGTGGTGTGCTAATCGCTGTTCCTTTATCGTTAACAAGTAACTTCCAAATAAAGATGTGTGTACGTGTAAATGTCTGCGAAGGTTCTGATGCCCGTGATGAAACTGTCTTTATCGTAAGCTACGAGTATATCCCATCTCATAGCGCAGCTTTAATATGAAAAAAATGGTCCTACTCAGATGACGATAAATGTTTAATTCCTTATAATGTTAAATTTGAATATGAATTTATTGCTGTTGATTCAATACTTTCATCTAATCTAGTTGAAATAAACTCTGGTCAAAATTCTATGAAGATACTACTTGATTTAGTTTTTATTAGTAATAGCTTAAATTTTGAAGTCAATGAAGTATTATGTCCTTTGCTACAGAATTCTATGTTCCATAAAACTATATCTGCACACTTAAAATTGTATTCAAGTGTTAGAAACAATTCAAACAATTCCCCTCCGTCGTTTACCTACCTTGTCGTGGTGGAGGGGCTGAGTAGGGGCCAGTGATACTCTTGAGCTATACCTGGAATAGATCCAGGGAAGGTCGGCGTGGATATCCAGAAACCAAAAGGTAAACAAAAAGAACCTACAGTGAAGTAGCAAAAACACAAAAAAACAACAATGGAGAGTAAAAAAGAAAAAGAAGAAACAAGGATGGGGAAATACATCCAAAAGTAGGCAGAGGCCACGGCTGTCGGCGAGGGCTTGGCCCCGAAAGGGGATAAGTCGGCAGTGGCTCTAACTCTCAAACCAGATACCTTTTGGGTTACAGCACCTCTTCGTTGCAGCAGAAGTAATTTCAGGGACTGAAACTATAACACCGGCCGCTCGAAAAGAAGACAAGCCAGTGACCCGAAGAAGGAAAATCTCCGGAGTCCAACAAAGGAAAAGTTTTTTTTTTTTTTATAATTTGCACGTCTGAAAGGGGTTATGAATACCCTTATACTAATTTTAGGACACGGGCGTTTTGAGGAAAGGGGAAGAGACAGAGAAAAAGACAGAATATTGTAGTTGGTTTGAAACTCAGCTGGTATTAAGTTTCAGTGCATTCCAAGGGTGGCTGGGGAGTATATTTTTTTTTTTTTTTTTGTTTCGCTGTTATTGTCGTTGCTTATGATTCACAGTATGTTTTTTCCGTCCTCCTGATGTCATCATCACGATCAAGTTGCATTTTAACCATATGACCACCCTACTGCCATATGACCACCCTGCCTTCGCAGTAGAATTGACATAAGCTTTCGCAATTGATCGAGTTTTTTATTTATGCGAAATAAATAGATGATTATTGACATCAGGATTCGAACCGTGAACCTGCAGCGTGACAAGCGATGATGTTACCACTACACCACGGCCACCCTTAAAGAGTGCTAAAGAAAGAAAGAGACTGGAGATGGAGAAGCAAAGGAATCCTGCTTCAAACCCAAGCTATTTTACTTCAACGCGCAGGGAGCCGCGGTTGGAACACCCTACTCTGTCACCAGAGGATGCCTCAGCAAACTCTGATGGCAAGTGATGGATGCGTCCTCACACAACCGCAAAATAAAAGAAATAGTGTCGTCAAAGAACAATGACCTAGGCTTATCTCTGCCCCAACAGGGCGGGCTAACGTTCACCCAGGGAGGAGAGAGGGAAGTACTGTCTCTAAACCGAAATCTAACACGAATAGGCCGTCAAATTCAAGAGGGCAGGCAGCCGCATCAAATAAGTTTCGTCATACGAAGACTTATAGGGATGTAGCAGCCAACCTACTGGAGATGGTAGTCAACAATAGGAACAATGAGGATGGGAATATACCGGAGGAATTACAGGATCGTTTCCAAAAAGCCCTCAATACTGCTCCGAATCAAACGCTATGCCAGAATCCGACGATTTCCCTGAATTTCCTGAGGGAAGGTTTCAAAGGTAACCGCTACCACATCTGCTGCCAGGATAACGCCTCGACTGAGTCGCTGCGGAAACTAACAGCCAGACTTGATGGTTGGGAAGGAACCAAGCTAGAGGTTCTACCAGCAGAGAAGATTCCCAGACTAACCAGGGTGTCCGTTTGGATCCCAGGGGTAGTAGAGGAACCTGCAACGCTGTTTGCTCGTATGAGGCTGCAGAATAAGGACCTCAAGACGGAAAAGTGGAAACTCTACCACGCCAGGGAACAGGCAGGCAAAGGTCAACTGATCGTGGTAGGGATTGATGAGGAATCCCTGGGGTCACTTGTTCTACAAGGTGGTAAAGCACTTTGCGACTTTCGCCAAGTTAGCTTCGTGATCCCTTCATTCCATGAGAGGTTAAATGAAGGCAATCCAAGCAAACCTGCAGCACAGTAGGGCGGCAACTGCTAATCTCTGTGCCTACCTCTCAGCAGGAAAGGCGGATATTGCACTCATCCAGGAACACTATTACGTGAATAATAAAGTAACAGGATGGGGGAACAAACTGAAAGTAATAGCAGACAACGCAGACAGTAAGTGTAGAACCTGTATTGTGGTGCAAAATAACACTAATATCTTCTTTATCCCGCAGATCAGTACAGGCGATTTAACAGCAAAGAGCCTCGAATATAGGGTGAGAAATGGTGAGACCAACCAAATCATTTTGGCCTCGTACTATTTCCCCTATGACTCCCCGCAATCTCCACCTAGCGAGGAGCTAAAGAAGTGCGTCACCTGGACCAGGTCCCTACAGAAGGCCACCACATTAACTGGGAAAGCACGGACATTAGCAAAAGAGGTGAGTATTTGGCCGATTTCTTAAAAATTGAAAATTTAATTACCTTAAACGAGGACTGTACACGAACCTTCATAAATAAAAATAGAAGGGATGTATTAGATATAACCTTATGTGACCTTATCTAACACACATCAGCAAGAAAGGGTGATGGTCGATGGAACACCAGATGTGAGCCACAGAGAACAGCTTAGTATTGTAGTGCGTTATTTAGTAGAAAATAGAATACAAGAAAGATTTCTTGGTTTCTTTGACGTGAGTGTCGGCCGAAACGCGGTTATTTTGTGCGATAAAATTATAAATATCTTAAATACTTGTAGCTGTAAAGAAAAGTTAATAGGTCAGTCCTACGATGGCGCGGCCGTAATGTCCGTGGCCATGGTGGAGTCCAAATAAGAATCCGGAATAAATGCCCAATGGCTATTTTTATTCCCTGTTATGCCCATGTTCTGAATCTAGTGTTATCTAAATCGTTAGAAAGCATTGCTGAGTTGAAATTATTTTTTGGCTTTGTTAGTAGTATCGCTAGGTTTTTTAATAAATCATCTAAAAGAACCAATCTGCTAAAGACAATTGCTGATCGACGAATGCCCGGGGTATCAGGGATTCGATGGCAATATCATTCGCGTATAATGAACGACTTATTCAATTGCAGAGAAGATATTATATAAACTTTTGAACAGATTTTATGTGAACCAGGAGAATGGGATAACGACACTCTGGTTATGTCCGAAAGTTTATTGTACAAATTGCAGGACAAAGAATTCTGTTTTTTATTGCATGTTACTTCGGTCATATTTGCAAAAACAGATATTCTTTTTATTTTAGTTCAAAATAAACAAACTGACATAGAGCTTGCGAAGCAAGAGATCGAGGGTTTTGAGTCATGGATTCATTTTGAATTTTTAAACTCATTCGACTCAATCTATGAGATCGTAAGTGAGTGCTCAGAACCTCCACGCAAACGCCGACTACTTAATATTGATTCAAAACCAAATTATAGCCGAATTTTTGTTGCAATTATAGATAATGTTATAAGTCAGATTAAGCATAGGTATAGTTCATTTAGTTCAGATATTTTCTTCGATTTATTAAACAAATCAAAATAGTTTTATACACTCCCCCTTCACTTAAAAAGCTTAATGTTTTACAACTTTTTCTCAAACTCTAACATTGTGTGAAATCTTTTTAACCCTGCCTTTGACTGTGGCCTCTTTCGAAAGATCCTTTTCGACTTTAAAAAGAGTCCGCACTTACTTAAGAAATTCCCAAAAAGAAAAAAAGACTCTCAGACCTGGCACTTTCATCTATCGAAAAGCACCTTCTTTTAGAAATTAAAAGTAACTCAAATTTTTATGAAAGAGTTTTAGCAGAATTCGTAAAAAAGAATCGTAGGATAGCTTTAGAGTACAAATAGGTAGTACATAATTGTAATTGCAAAATTTTTTATACTTAACAACGCTCCGAGTTATCAATAACTTATATAGATTACTTTGCCCAGAAGGGCTTCTTTCGAAACCACTTTTTTTATGCGATGAGCTCATACGTAAATTCCAATGACTTAAAGTATAACAAAGGTGGCTTGGATTGCATATCTTAAGTCCGTGTTTCGAATAAGCACCAAAATGGTAAGTCTTGAATAAAACATTTTACGAGTACTTAAACTTTTTTCGGCTTCAATCTCTTGAAATTTCACCCAACGCAACTGATACCTACATCCTCTCATCACTTAATTCCCATTACATTACTTTTCCTACAGCTCGACAGACGAGACGAACACAACGGGCCCAGTGGAGGCCTAAGTGAAGAGCATAAGCTCACCCTCTTAAACCAACCAACCAACCAGAAACAATTCAGTTGAAATATTTAATGTCGAAAAGTTTAATTTTATTTTTTTGCAATTGATTGGTCAAATATTCTTTCTATCACGCATTATTGAGAATGTTACCGGTACATTTTTAAATTGTTTATTTGAAGGTTTCTCTGTTTTCGTTCCGCTTAAACGAAATAGATCTGTGGTTAAATTACTTTGGTTTAATTAAAGACTTATTAATTTTAAAAATGTTAAAAACAAAGCATTCAAAGAATTTAAGAAAACACATGCGGAATCGGATGAAAATCGATTTCGACAATTGTGACGGAAATTTGATTTCCTTAATCAATTTTTGTACATTCAATATACCATTAACATTCAATCGGATTTATGTGCCAATCCAAAAGCTTTTTGGACTTTCATCAATGGAAAAAGAAAAACATCTTTATAATAATATGCAGTTCAAAGGCCAAACCTCTACAGATTTAGCTGGTACATGTGATTTTATTACCGACTATTTTGAATCAAATCAGTATAAAAGGATAGCCCAAATGTGAATTTGCCTGCCAATAGTCCTATAATTTCTAACGCAAGTATAGACGCTCTGAATCTTTCATTTGAAGATAATTACAGATGGAATTTCATTACTAATACCTAGTTTGAACCCTGATCCAGACCAAATTCCATCATTTGTACTTAAGCAGTGCAACAGATCGCTATCTGAGCCACTCCGGCTAATTTTTAATTTACGAGTATGATTATCGACGGGAGTTTTTCTAGATGAATGGAAGATTTCATTTATAAGCCCTATTTAAAAATCGGGCAATAAACATAAAGTTGAAAATTATCGAGGAATATCCAAGATATCAGCTATTCCAAAATTATTTGAATTAATAGTTAAACAAAAATTGTGTTTCCATGTAAAGGAATTTATATCTTCTTGCAACCATGGTTTTATGACTGGAAAATCAACGATAACCAATCTTCCCTTATTTACAAATTAAGTTTTGAATTCCTTGGAATCAGGACTTCAGGTAGATGTCATTACACTGACTTTGTAAAGGCATTTGGTACTGTTTGTCTTGTCATGAGGTGCTCGTATTGTTACTGAGACTGCAAGATTTTGGTATTTATTCTTCACTTCTTAAGTGGATTTCAAGCTATTTGAGAAACAGAAAACAAATAGTTAAAATTGGTGATATTCAATCGAAATCTATAAATGTCCTATCTGGAGTTCCACAAGGCAGCCACCTTGGTCCTTTGTTATTTAATATTTTTGTTAACGAGATTCCATCTTTGGTACATATTGCAAAATGTTTAATGTACGTGGATGATTTTAAGACTTTTGCATGCGTAAATAATGTAAATATACATAAATAGACTTGAATAATATTGTTAGATGGTCCCAGGATAATTTTTTATCACTTAATGTCAACAAATGCCAATTTTTTTTCTGTCTATCGAATATTAACACCTTCAGTATATACGTACACTATTTCTGGTGTAAGCCTAATTAGGCAATTTGAAGTAAAAGGTCTTGGAGTTATTTTTAATACAAAGTTAACATTTTCTTGTCATATTGATTATATTGTAGCAAAGGCCAACTCAATGCTTGGATTTCTTAAGAGAAACTACAAGGATTTCTCGAATCCCCTTGCTATTAAATCTGTGTACATACCTCCCTTTTTGGAATATGCTTCGATAATATGAGAACCAGTTCATGAAGTTGAGAAAGTCCAAAAAGCATTTACAAGATCGACAACTTAATTAGAATCTGGATGAAATGGTTTCATATTCCACCGGATTTGCACTGTTTAGTGTGGATATGCTCCAAAAACGACGTATTGTTCATTGTGTAATGTTTGTTTACGATGTTTTCGCGTAACGTGTTCAATGTAAGCATTTATGCGCCAAAGAGAATAATTAGATCTCGACAGTTTTTTTTACACTAAAAGGCATATCTAAAATAAAGGCACATCTAAAATAATATAAAATAAATTATTTAATTTCTTGATCATATTGTTGACTTAAGTTCTGATAGATTTAAATTTAAGATATTATTAGTAGAAAATGTAACTATTACATAATGTACTTATTATGAATTCTGAGAAATCTGTTAGAGTTAAGCTCAATAAGTAATATAATAGTTAAGCTAAATAAATTATAAAGACCTGTTTTTGTCGGAATTTGGGGGGAACAAATCGGATAACAAACTCTTATACATATATTTGTTTTTATAATTTACACGCACTTGTAGATACATAAAAGACAGAAGTTGTGATTTTCACTTTTGCCAGAAGCTTGTTGGTGACTCTTTTATTGTAATTCTTCACTGTGGACTATTAAATTACATTTTGCATAAAATGTTGACCAGCCGCTTAAAGTGGCACTGATTAAATTATATTGAATTGTTTCTGCCAAACTACGTCGAAAACGTTATAAAGATGAATTTTGAGTTAGGAATGCTGCAAAGAGGCATAATAGCTTCTCAAACTTCAACATTTCAACGTGGCAAATCAATTTTTGGAGATTCAATTTTATTTCTGCATCGTAGTCATCAGAAGAGCGTGTAAGGTTCATAGGAGTTGATTTGAAATTAAAAGCATATTTTATTGTTGCAGAGCTAGCAGCTGTAACCTTATATTCACAAGAAGCCCTATCCGATGCTGGTAGTCGACAAATTTGGTTGCCCACCATCAGACAATCATTAGTTCTATTTGAGTTTAGAAGCCAGAAGGAAGTGTGGATGTTAAGACCGTCGTATATTCATTGACCAAAATCGCCATTCACAATCTCACATCATATGTACAGACATTCACCCGAATAGAATTTTTTTTTTCATTTTATCATGATTTTAGAGTAAGTGATTTGTTTCACTCGCGGGAGATATTCTAAATTCTACGGTATGTTCTTTTCGATCAATCGCACGCTACATTCGCTTTGTCGCAGTTTTCAAATCCCGTGCGTTTTTGGTCAGTGTTACCATTTTCACATAATTAAGAAGCAACAAACGGAACGAGACCACAAAATACTAGTTGGGAGTGACCTTCCCATTTATATGCTCAGATTTGATAAAAAAAAAAAAATAGAATGTAGACGATATTAACAATATTTTAAACATTGTGAAAATCGAACCTATGCACAAGATCGATTCCTCAGTGTAAGCGCTGCCAAAAAGAGTCCCGATGCGTAAAATATGCCTGCAAACATATCTCGGGAGAGTGCGACTTAAAAAAGCAGGCCCAAGCGACTTGCATGAACTGCAAATATAAGCACCCAACAAGGTTGCGAAGTGGTCAAAGAGCTAAAAAAAGGCGTGATATGCTTAAAAAAATCTTACGCCCGCAGTCGAAACCAAGTAAGGATAAACCTGAAATCGCTAAAGGAAAAGACGAAAGATGAACAAGAAAAATTCCCAAAGAAAAAGCTACCATTTGGTGATGTGCAAACGTACGCGCAAACCACATCGAAAGAAAATAAACAAAGCGGTATTACGCTAGATCCAATTTCCCAAGTTTTCTCTATACTTCTCGTGAAACTTGGGTAGCAAAGTGTTGAATATTTATTAAGTACCGCATTACTAATATTACCACTAGCACATATACTACCTATAAATATCCTATGTATACACAACTTAACTATTAACTACTATGTATGCACATACTCTTCTATTTTGTAAGTCAGTCTTTCGTGAACTACTGAATTAAACGGAATCAAGGAAATCTGAATGTTTTATTTTTGATCCTCTAACAAAGGTTATGGGCCCAGGCTTCACGAACTGTTAAGTATGTTGAAATTAAAGCTGATGGAAATGAGTTCGTTATATCAAATCGATAAACTCGATTATGATAATTACGATGGATGGAAGGTCCAAATGAGGAGCGTACTCATTTACAGTGGGTTGTGGTCATACGCAAGTGGAGCTGAGGCATTGACGGAAACAGCGACTGCGATCGAATAGATTGCATGGAAGGTAAAAGACGAAAGGGCGCTGGTAACAATTTTATTGTGCGTCAAATCGGCGCAGTTAAACCATTAAAAGCTGCAAAACGTCTAATGAAGCATGCGAAAAGCTTAAGGAACTGTATAGACCCACAGGTCCGGCTCGAAAAGTGACTCTTTTTAAGCAGTTACTTGCGCTTAGAATTAACGAAAATCAGGCGATGTCGGACCACTTACATGCTTTTTTGGATGTGTGGGAAAAATTGAAAGAAATAGAAGTAGATATTAAAGAAGAGCTGCTGATCATCATCATGCTATCTAGCTTACCGAAAGCTTACGAAAATTTTGTGATAGCGATAGAAACGAGAGACTCACTACCATCATTATCAATTTTAAAGACCAAGTTACTAGAGGAGGGACAGAGAAGGGCAAATAAAATAACAAAAGCGGAAGGTGAAACAGCATTCATGGCAAAATCCAGAATGCGACAGAATAAGGCTCAACGACCTACACATGATCATAATCAACATGCTGGTACTAGCGGGTTTAAGGGTAGATGCTTTAAGTGCAATCGAAAGGGACATTATGCCGCTCAGTGTCGTGAAAAAGAAAAGTATAGTGCAAATAAAGTAACCAGCTCATTTGCTATACTTAATGCGATTGATTCGGGTATGCTTAACAATCATCTACTGAGACAACCAAAGCGCTCAGCATCTTGTGAAGAACCCGGTTTACCATGAACGAAGTAAGCATATTGACATTCGTTTCCACTATGTAAGGGAAGCCTACAAGAAATCGCTGATCACACTTAAATACCTACCAAACGAAGAAAGGACCGCTGATATACTAACAAAAAATTTATTGAAATCAAAACATATCATGTTTACTAAATTATTAGGCCTAGAAAATTGAATTGTTGAGTTTATGCGTTAAGGGGTAGTTTGATCAATACTTATTAAGTAACGCATTACTACGTAATACTAACTCTAGCACATATACTACCTGTAAATATCCTATGTGTATAGACCCGAGACTGCCGAGTAAATAAAAGACAACACTTTACTAGTTTACTTTAATACTTTATTTCCCGATATTCACTGTGTGACTGCACATCGACAACTGAACTCTTATGACATAGTTCTAAAGTAGAACTGGTTCTCCTTTGGTGTTCGCTCCCTCTCTGCTACTCTCTTGGTCATGTTTCATGTTGCGACATGGGTCTCCACATCCCTCCGATATTTTTGAGGTTTAAGGTTAACCTCGAATCGTTACCTTCGACATCAGTCGGTGCTTCTGGATCCTCTGCTGCTGATCGGATGGTGGTCGGGGTGGTCGGGGTGGTCGGGGTGGTCGAAATGACCGGATTATCCTTCGCCTCTGTTGACGTGTTGGAACTAGATGGAATCTTCTTAACGTGGCTTATGTTACGTCGGAACACTTTGTTACCAGCTTGCACCGTGACCTCGCTGTTCTTCCTGTCAATGACTTCGAATTCCGTCGGGTTGAAGTTGGGAGTAAGTTTGTCTGAAAAAGATACATTTTTCATTAAAACCTTATCGCCTATTCTAATTTCTGAATCTTTGGCTCCACGTTCCCTATCTCCTCTTTCCTTCCCCTTCAGTTTATTGATAGAATCGCGATCCCTAGCTTCAGAATCAAGCATTGGTTCCTCTATATCCAGTATGGAAGGAATTTTGTCGCGGATTGTACGGTTGTAAAGTAACTCCGCTGGGGCTTTCCCTGTTGTGCCGTGGGGGGTCACATTGTACATAAGGGTGAACTTTTGCATTTCTTCCTTGTAGTCATTTCCATTAGAGTGGGCTATCTTCAAGCGTTTTACGATCTGGCGATTCATGTTCTCGACTTCACCATTTGCTTGTGGCCAGTAAGGTGGTGAAGTTATAAGCTCGATGTTGTTATTTTTGCAATAATTCTTAAACTCATCGCTGACAAACTGGCGGCCATTGTCCGCCGTGATAAATTTGGGATATCCCAATCTACAAAATACCTCCTTTAAGAAGTCAATTATATCTCTGGAAGTTATTTTTCTTAAGAACTTAAATTCATGGTATCTGGAGTAGTAGTCAATTACGACGAGAATATAATCATGATCAGGTAAAGGTCCCAGCAAATCCATTGCCAAGTTGGACCAAGGTCTGTCTGGAAAGGTATGCCTGTTCATGGGAACTGGTTGGCTAGGCTTCGATACAATGAGACAGTCACGACAATTTTTCACGAACTGCTCGACGTCCCTGTCTACCAATGGCCACCACACTTTTGACCGGACCCTCCGCTTCATAACCGTTTCGCCAGGGTGGCCTTCGTGAGCCAGCTCCAAAATTCGAGAACGTAATGTCTTTGGTATGACGATTCTAGTCCCTCTCAGCAGGATATTGCCTATGGTACATAATTCAAGTCTAAATGGAAAATATGAACTTGGCGTTTTGGAGTCTCATGTTTCGTTTTTAACGTTGTTGACAGCCTCCATAAGTTCATTGTCCTTGATGTTATTAGAACAGATCTCTGATAAGGTAAGTGCTTTGGGAATTGACTTTTCGATTATGGCAAAAATATTTTGTTCCCCCTGCTCGTCGAATGTGTCTGCCGTTTGAATTTTACAAAGTCGTGAAACTGAATCTGCTATATTTAGCTTCCCCGGTTGGTATACCACCTTGAATCTAAATGCTTGTAACCTAAGCACCCACCTTTCGATACGAGCTGGTGGCCTTGATGTAGGCTTAAATATGGCTTCTAGTGGCTTGTGGTCAGTAACTAACTCGAATTCCGTTCCCGCTAGGTAGTAAGAAAACCTTTCAACCGCCCATACTAAAGCGAGGCCTTCCTTCTCCGTTTGAGAGTATCTCCTCTCCGTTTCGGATAAACTTTTGCTCGCAAACGATATAATCCTTGGTATTTCGTTCTCAAACTGAATAAGGACTGCCCCCAACGCTACCGGGCTGGCATCGGCTATAAGTCGAATGCGATTTTTTAAGTCAAAGTACGAGAGAGTGGACCAATCTGCTAAGAGCTGCTTCAATCGCTCAAAAGATTTTTGTTGTGCTTCCGTCCATTCGAATTTCACATCTTTCTTTATTAGGTACCTGAGAGATTCAGTGACATCAGCTAGATCAGGGACGAATTTTCCCAGGTATGTCACCAAGCCCAGGAAACTCCTCGTCTCTTCCTTGCTTTTTGGAGGTCGAAATTCCAGCACTGTCTTTATTTTTTCCGGGTCTGGGCTGATACCATCTGTGGACAAGATGTGTCCCAAGAATTTCAATTGCTGCACTTTCCACAAACATTTGTCTTTATTAAGTGCCACGTCAAAGTCTTTGAAGATATTTAACACCTTCTTCAACCCTTCGCCATGTTCCTTTTCGGTACGACCATAAACCACAATATCATCCAGGTAATTGAACGCGTTTTCACAAGGAGCTAGAAGATTCTCCATAACTTTTTGGAATATTTCGGGAGCAGAGTTAACCCCAAACAAAAGTCTCTTGTATCTAAACATCCCCTTATGAGTTATAAATGTGGTGATGTGTCTACTCTCTTCTTCTAGTTCAAGCTGGTGATATGCATTCTTCAAGTCGAGCCTTGAAAAGAATTTGGCACCTTTCAACTTCGTCATTACTGCTTCAAATGTCGGTAGTGGAAAATTTTCCCTTTTTATCGCTACGTTCGCACGTCGCATGTCGATGCAAAGCCGAATCTCGCCATCACCCTTGAATGCTACCACAATCGGTGAAATCCAAGAACTTGGTCCAGAGAGTGATTCGATGATATCTTGGTCTATCGCTTCCTTAAGCTTGGCTTCGACTTTATCTTCTAAAGCGGCTGGAACTCGACGCAATGGTTGCTGAACAGGTTTAATTGTTGTATCGATAGATAGCCTTATTTTGACCCCTTTTATCTTTGGGAATGGTTTTGGACTTTCGAGATAATTAACATCAAATCCCAGTTTCAAAACGCCTAACCTAACTGCCGTCTCCCGTCCAAGTAATGATTGTCTTCCACTCTCAATCACGTAGAATGAAGCAATCAATTCAGGACGCTGTGCAATGCGTATCGGAGCTTCAAAAACAGCCTTAATTTTCAGTAATTGATCACCCGCATATGCCCTAAATTGGTTTGTTGTCTCTTTCCTGACATTCCACATTACAGCATTATAACTTTTTAGTAACTCCCAGTCGGATTCACCCAAGAGGTTAAACCTTGACCCTGAGTCAATGACCATTGAAATCTGATGGCCACCGACTTGACAATCTGTGATTACGCTCGTGTCCATGTCATTTCCCTCTACTACTCGAAAACAATCGTGTTCTGTCAATTGAGTATCTTCTTCGCTCTTACTCTCGCCTCCTCCGTTCTCGATAAAGCGTATCCTAGACAACCCCGATCTTGGCCGTTTTGCAAATCTTTCTTTATCATCATTTGCCCTACGTTTTATCGATTTTGTTTTGCATTTACGCGAAAAGTGTCCTATCAGACCACACTTGTTGCATTTTGCATTCTTTGCCGGACAGTTTGGGGACTTTCCTGAATGTCCCTGGCGACCACATCTACTACAATCATCTTCGTCGTTTTTACCCACTTTGCGAGAAGAGATACTATTGACAAAGCTATTGGAAGTAGATGGTAGCATTACTTCAGTTTGATTATTAATTTGTTCGTGAATTTGGCATATTTCCGTAATCTCCGACAACGAATATTCTTTTTCCAATAATCGTTTTTTTAAATCATTCGGTGCCCACGAGTCTATTATTTTATCCTTAATACTTATCTCCAAAATTTCTTCCTTCGTTACTCCAAAAGAGCATTTCGCCGCCTGATTCCTCAACCTGACCAAAAATTTGTTAATATTTTCGCCTTGTTCTGGTTTCAAGGACCGGAACAGGTGGCGTTCGAATGTAGAATTTCTCTGTGGAGAAAAGTATTCGCTAAGCTTACCCACCAGCTCTTCAAAGAGCACCTGGTATATTATATGCAACCTCTTGGAGTTGTGGGCCCCCTAGATGCAAAAGCTTGTTTCTCTTTTTAACCTTGTCATTTATATCTTCTGCCGCCAAATAAAGGGAAAATGATCGGTACCATCTCTCCCATTGGGATCTTATAATTGCTTTATCTATAACGTCACATAAGAATGGTTTGATCTCACTCATTTTCCTATGTAATGAAAATTAGAATTACTTAGAATTTCTTCTATCCAGCACAATTAAATGCGCTTACCCTTTTTGTTTTGGACTTCCCACACAATTTAATATAGTTGAGCACAATTTAATGTGCGCGCTTCTTTTTATCTTTGAATGACAGCTACAGATTATTCTGTTGTTTGGCACAATTCAATGTGCACCCTTTTCCTTGCCCAATTGAATGTGCACCTCTCCTTTTTCTCACAATTTAATGTGCAACTCATAAAGTTTCCAATTCAATGGAATCTTTCTAGCAAAGTACCGCACTCTTTCTTCAGCGATCACTTTGTCCAAGAGATTTGACATTACACGCAAATGCACGATAGTTCTTGTTTGTGTTTTTCCAATTTATTTATTAATTTTTTTTTCACTCGTCGCCAATGTATAGACCCGAGACTGCCGAGTAAATAAAAGACAACACTTTACTAGTTTACTTTAATACTTTATTTCCCGATATTCACTGTGTGACTGCACATCGACAACTGAACTCTGACAACCAGCTTATGACATAGTTCTAAAGTAGAACTGGTTCTCCTTTGGTGTTCGCTCCCTCTCTGCTACTCTCTTGGTCATGTTTCATGTTGCGACATGGGTCTCCACACTATGTATACACAACTTAACTATTAACCACTATGTATGCACATACTCTTCTAATTTGTAAGTCAGTCTCTCGTGAACTACTGAATTAAACGGAATCAAAGAAATCTGAGTATTTTATTTTTGAGCCTCTAACACAAAGGAAGACAAATAATCTCATTTTTGAAAAACTAAGCAAGCTCGAGTATAAATCCCGTAAAACATGAACTATTTTATGAATATGAAACAGTTGCTTAAAATATTCGTGCAATGCAAACGCCCTTCTGGATTTCGTCGAGTAACCTCCACCGCAGCAAACTTTGAAAAGAAAACCAAGTGATTGGAGAAATTACAATTTTTTTCTTTTTTTTTTCTTTGGACAAATGCTTACCGCTCAAATGATTAGGTTATAAACAATTCGTTACAGTATATGCCATTAGCTTGAGTCTAGCTATGAATCGAAACACGTGGTTCATTACCCGTAGGGCTCTGGACCAGCAGGAAAATCGATTGAGAACATTTTCCGAGGTAGCCAAAAAGGTTTGAATTTTTCGGCATTCGAGCAAGCTTTCGCTCGGTTCCGATGGGATAGAAGAGGGCCAACACTCCTCGGGTTTGGAAAGCTATGCAGGACCATTCCACCACAATGAGTTATTCTTTAATTCAGATGGTACTAAAAAACCACGGTTACCTAAATCGGCCGGGTTGTCATTTGCCCACATTTTGGATTATCTGGGAGACTCTATTTCCTACAAAGGTTTTTCAAGCAGAAGGCGGTTTCTTTAGCCACGCTAAGACTATGGAGCTGTCTGTTCATAAGTGAATGCCAGAAATGGAATTGTTCAACTGGGGTCGCAGTTTTTAATAAGTTTTGATAACAGAACAGAAGCGCATTGTTCTAGCCTCGGCAGGGTCAATTGCTTCACCGGAGATACCTTAGTTTACGAGCAGAGAAGGTGAGAGGAAAAGGTGTTATTTTCGCATGGGATACGGATGTATAGGGCCGCCGCATAAGCTCGCTCGGAGGCATCGCCAAACCCATGCAACTGAGCGGATATGAAAGGAGTAAACTTTATCCATCCTGGAACTTTAATGTGTTGAATGTCCGGGAGGGTTGTTATGAAGTGTTTCCATTTGAGATAAGTTATGGGTTCGAGTGGGCTGTCCCATCCAGTATTATCTTTCCAAATCTGCTGCATTATGACCTTAGCTACTATAATGACTGGGGATAGCCATCCAGCTGAATCAAACAATTTAGCTATGATTGAAAGGGCAGATCGGTTAGTCACCTGAGAGGCGTTATTTTGATCTTTCAACGGTTTGAGAGAATTCGAAACTGTCGATTTGGGCGTTCCAGTTGATGCCTAACATCTTGGTGGAACTCTTACCATCCAACTTTAGAAAATGTTCGTCCAGGAGTTCTTCTGTTGTGAAACTTTCTAGCAACTCGGGAGAATTTGAAGTCCATTTTCGCAGGCAGAATCCAGTGGACTTGAGTGCTACAATTAATTCAGTTTGCGCTAGCTTTGCCGTTTGTATATCGTGAGCGCCGGACAGCACATCGTCGACATAAAATTCGTGTCTTAAAATTGATGACACTAGAGAGAGCTCATCTTTGATATCATCGGACAATTGAAGAAGGGTGCGAATTGCCAAATATGGGGCGCAATTGAATCCAAAAGTTACGGTTTGCAATTCATAATCAATTATAGGAGAACTAGAGCCTTTTCGGAATAGAATACGTTGAAAGGGAGTGTATTCTGGGTGCACCAATATTTGGCGATACATCTTTGTAATGTCTGCGTTGAATACATATTTATAGAAACGCCAGTTCAAAAGAAGGGTAGTGAGATCGAATTGAAGACTTGGACCGATGTACAGTACATGATTCAATCGGACACCGGTGCTAGTGGGGTTCGAAGCGTTAAACACAACCCGTAATTTAGTAGTGAGACTATCTGGTTTTACGACCGCATGGTGTGGTAAATAATACGAAGAAACTTGTGGTAGTGGACAATGACTTTTCAAGGCGCAGGAATCTACTCATAGTAATGTCTCGCGAATGACCAAGCGTCCCAGCATTGGCTCTAAAAGAAAGTTTGACCATATACCTACCCTCCGAAATTCAAACCGTCGATTCTCGACACAGTTGTTCACATATCTCGTCCTCAGGCGATAAGGGTTTCGGATCAGTGACTTCTTCGACTTTCCAAAATTTGGATAACTCTTTATCGAGAGGAGTGTCACAGTAGAAAGAAACAAATGTTGTGAATGTTTTTGGAGTGGGTTTAATGAGAGGGCTGGTCAAAATCCATCCAAAAATCGTATTTTTAGCAACTAGGGAACCAAACACTTTAGATTGATGGATAGATGTCTGCTCCTATAATGAGGTCCCCCTCTGCACTTCGGTAAAACCATGGGTCAGCCAACTGCAAATCAACTGCATGTGAAACTTCAGAAATATCGACGGTATGGGATGGTAAGTCTTCGGTCAACCGTTTCAGAACGATTGCAATCCCGCAATTGAAAATTGAGGGGAATATCTGGATTTTAAGACGAGAGGGCACGGCTTACAGGCATTAGTTGCAACCACTGCGTTCATTCCTGAGATCTGAGCCTGAATAGAGTGAGTTGGCAGTCTTAAACGGCTTTTTGCCTCTTCCGAAATGAAAGTTATTTCTGAACCCGGGTCAAGAAGCTCGCGTAACCGGAACGTATTTCCAAGAGCTTCTATTTCAACCACTGCGGTAGCTAAAACTACATGATTAATCTCTCGACTAAGAAAACATTAAAAGTTTACTGGATCACGAATATTATCGGGGGGTATAGTGGACTGTATTTGAGTATTCGGTATGTGATGTGATGTGTGTGGAAAAGGAGGCGCGGAAGTATTTGGGTCAAATATTCGATTTGTGGGTGTCGAATGTAAAAGGGTATGATGTCTTGAGCGACAGTGCATGCAAGTATGGGTGCTCTTGCAGTCCAGGCTCTCCCTTCCACAGTTTACAGCAAAAATGATTGGTTTTGGTATGAAATACTTGGTGATTGGAGGGCTTAGCTTTAGTAGATTTAGAATCAGTGGTAATTTGCATATCTGAGACTGTTTCAAGAACGCGGTATCTTTTCGTGAGAAAACTGTCCATTTCCTTCCAAGTAGGAACGTCACGTGGGTTCTTAAGCGATTTCTCCCATAGAGAGAGAGAGAGAGTGGCTTGTGGCAAATGGCTAGAGCACAAATAAACTGTGATCGGATCCCAATCCTTCGTTGTGATTTTATGAGTTTGTAATATGGAGATGCAATCATTAATTTCCCTTTGAATCGATTTAATATTTTTACCGGATTCGAAAGCGACTGCAGATAAGTTAAATAGTTTCTTTTACTGATTATTCACCAGAATACGCGTGTTTTCGTAAATGTCTTTTAAAACCTCCCAAGCAAGATTAAAATTCTCATCCGTTAATGCAAATTTGCTAATAAGACGATTAGCCTCCCCTTTAGTTTTAGAACGCAAATGGTAAAGTTTTTGAACCGGGCAAAGTTTAGGGTGGTTTATATAAATTGCTGTAAACATGTCCCTGAAAGAGGGCCATGTCAGATAATCCCCATAACAAATATTGGTATCACATGGGGGAACCTTTACGCACGGAGATGAAATGAATGGTGTAATAGTAGGCGCGGAAGGATTGTCATCCCTAATGATGGTCAATTTCTCAATTGAAGTCACTATGTCCCCTAAACACGAGACATAAACTTCACGTATTGTTTTATATTTCTCCTTAGCCGGTGTTAAGTCAGTGGCTGGAGAAGAACTTAGAGTACTTTTTAAAGTAAACAGGTACGATTTTTTTCTTGCCACAAGTCCTGTAGTCCCGTTTTAAGAATTTCTAATGACTCGATTTTGTGATCGGTAATAGGAGTATTTTGATACTCTTCATTAAACTCAGCAATCAGTCCGAGGCCAGGACGAAATCTTCCATTCTAATCATGGTCTCCAATTAATTTGAGTGAAAGGGTGCGTGAATAAACAGTAAAGATTGTGCATGCACAATTAGATTACTAAAAAATTGAGAATGACCCGTTACTTGGTCCGTTTCGGTGAGATGACACGAGGGAAACTGTACATGCATACGTACATATACCGTAAAAGATCGAAAGGCGAAATATCGATACCGCAAGCAGACACAGTAACGTAAATCACTATTTTATTTTTTAACGCAAAGAGTGGAGTAAAGAGACAAGAAAACTCTACAGTAACATGTGATGCATATAACTGAATGTATGGAGTCTATATTCTAAACTATATAGTTAAGCTTTTGTACCGTTAAACCGACCGGAGTTTAACTTGTCACTGATTTATACATATATGCAAAATTTATAATAAAACTAATTAACGAAGAACCACGTTAATATAATATAATATAATACTAATTAAAGTACTTTTATTCTACTCGAAAAAAAGAAGATAGGCAACACTGATCTTCAAAACACAGTATGCACCTTTTCTATTCTGTTTTTTTTTTTTTTTGCCGATTTTCTTGATTGCTGGAAATGGTTTGCTCCAGTTGGGTTGATGATGGTAGATGACGATAAATGGCTTGATGAGTTAGATGATGATATGAGAATGGCTTGATGAATTTGAGTTGTGAATCCGGCTCGTTTCGACCAATGTTCAGTGGGGTGCTGGTTAGTTGGCGAAAGATAAAATCGCTGGCTGTGTGCAACTGCCACAATGCAGCTTCGTAGGATTTCGTTGGGTAATGTCCACCGCAGCAAATCATGAAAACAGGAGAGTTAGAAAAGAAAACCAAGTGTTTGAAGAAATTACAAATTTTATTTTTTTTCTTTGGACAAATGCTTACCCTGGTGGTTGAAATACAAGTAAACGAGAAACCGCACAAATGTTTAGGTTATAAATAATTCATTACAATATATACTATTCGTTATAAATAATTCGGTGTAAAAAAATAGACAACGATGAATATATTCAGTTCTTTGGAAAGAGTCCGACGGTCTGTTTACATTTCAACAGATATCTTTACCGCAAAATGGGTGGCTAATAACTTTGCGAACGTCGAGGCAAGTTTCGGTCTCTTCTCGGACCACTCACCAGTATTGGCAGTAAGTGAGAGTCTAATGAAAAAAGAAGGAGCGCCTAGATTAACTAGCAAAGAAACTAATTGGGATGGCTTTAGAAAATATGGCGAAGAAAATATTGCTCAGAATGTGTCGCTTAAAACACCGTACGAAGACGAAGTCGGCTGATTTATTGAAGTCTTGCAGAACGTCGCGTGGAACAACACTTCCTAAAGGAGGAAATAAGTCGCAAATAGTGAAATTAGATATCCGCCGAAAATAAAAGAAATGATACGAGAAAAGAAGTGGGCACGCAAAAGATGGCAACAATTTCGCGCTCCCCAGCATAAAACTCATTCGAACAACCTATGTAATAAACTCAACATAGAAATCTGAGTTTTCAAAAATCGCGAGATGTATTAGGTGCGCAACTAAGTTCTCGCTGTTTGTCAATAGATCGCTCCAGCCGTAAGTGCTGGTCGATTTTGACATATCCAAAACGTCATGAACCGAGCTTAGACATATGGTAAACAAACAGTTTTGACATATTAGTGATTTTGTTTTGTTTACGGAGATGCTACTCCGTCGCTTCAAAGACGGTGATTTCGATGTTGACGACCGGCCGCAGGAAGAAAGGCCAAAATCCTTCGAAGACGCTGAATTGTTGGCATTACTCGATGAAGATCTGTGCCAAACGCAAGAGCAGCTTGATTCAGCATTAGGAGTTACCCGTCAAGCCAGTTCCAAGCGATTACATGCGTTTGGAATGATTCAAAAACAAGGGACTTGGGTTCCCTATGATTTGAAGCCAAGGGACGTTGAGCGTCGTTTTTGCGCCTGTTAAAAACTACTCCAGCGGCAAAAAAGGAAGGGTTTTCTTCATCGCATCGTGACGGGTGATGAAAAATGGATTCATTACAGCAACCAAAAGAAAAGATCGGCTCGGCCGAATATTCACGCTGCGAAGATTATTCTGTGTATTTGGTGGGACCAGGACGGTGTCATTTATTATGAACTGTTGAAACCCAACGAAACCATCACTGGGGAACGGTATCGACTTCAATTGATGCGATTGAGCCGAGCAATGCGCGAAAAACGGGCACAGTAGGAGCAGAGGCACGAAAAAGTGATTCTACAGCATGACAACGCTCGGCCTCACGTTGCCAAACCCGTTAGAACCTACCTGGAAACGCTCAAATGGGAAGTCCTACCCCATCCGAGATATTCCCCAGATAGTGCGCCACCTCATTATTACTTGTTCCGTTCGAAGGCACATGGTCTGGCTGATCAGCAGTTCCGCTTATATGAAGACATCAAAAAAATGGCTCAAAAGATGAACACTTTTACCGTAACAGTATTCGAGCTCTGCGAGAAAGATGAGAAAAAGTTGTAGCTAGCGATGGGCAATACTTTAAGTGATTCATTTGTAACCATTTTTTCACAATAAAGTTGCATTTTCATCAAAAGAACTTAGTTGTCGGCTTCAGAATCAAGCATTCCACAATTGACCAGCTTTATAGAATAATCAATGAAATTGAGAAATCCCCAGAAAGGAAAAAGATATGTACTAGCGTTTTTTTGACGTCTCTCAAGCCTTCGACAACGTATGGAACGAAGGATTGAAATATAAGTTAAAATAGGTTCACTCGGAACAGTTATATAAGATTTCAGAGTCCTATCGTAAATTTAAGGAAATCACTACCGGAGTTCCGGAAGGAAGTGTTCCTGGTCCGGTCTTCTTTCTACTCTACACTCGAGACATATCTCAAGAACACGGTATACGGCAAGGTATTGGAAAGCGAAATTTCAGTCGACTCAGCAACTGAAAAGTTCCAACGAGCTTTGGATAAAATTTGCGAACGGAGAAAGACCTGGATCATTGTTCTTAATGAGACCAAGTCAACGCACGTTAATTTTACTTAAAAAATAAACAACATTCCCATTTTTAATAACTCGATATAAATACCGTATGCAAAAGAGGCAAAATATCTAGGAATGGCACGAGACGTGAATCATAAATGGTAGCCGCACGTTAAAAGAAAATGTGACGAGCTCGAAAATAGATTTAGACAAATGAATTGGTCACATGGAAGACATTCCAAATTAAGCAAACCGTCTTCAGGGATGGGGAAGAAAAATAGCCGCGAGGTAAGGCATGCCTATCGTACGAGGCGACTGAAATCTACAAAGCGGAGACGAAAACTTCGCAAAACAAAATTGTACAAAAACAAAACAAATGACCCAGTCCTCCTAGTAGGGGGTTTGCGTATAGGTTCAACCAACTAATTAAAGAGGATTCAGTTCCGAAATTTGAGCCTTTTGCAGGCTAAATTTGCCTGCAAATGTGCAATTTTTACTTTACAATTCATTGGTTATATACAGGATATCTTGATATTTTCTTTTCCTCCAGTCGTAATGGATACGATGGCGGAAAAACCTTTAAAGATCCTTGCGGTGAATGTGAATTCACTGATAAGGATCGAGCGAAGAACCGTACTTTTTAAGTTGTTAGAAGATCAAAGCCCTGATGTGCTTTTGGTTAGCGAAACTAAGCTATCCCAGAAACACAAACAGAGCCATAATAAATACAATATTATAAGAAGAGACCGACCCGACTCTACTCAAGGAGGAGGTGTTGCGATCTTCATTCACAAAGACTTGCGACATAAGGCCGTGTACAGCGGTGAAGTGCGGAGATTCCAGGAGCTGGAAGCATGTATCGTGTGCATTGCTCTCCGTAGTGGAAAGAGGTTGTACACGGTCGCGGTCTACGCATCTGGTTCTACTCAAACTACGGCATATATTACAGAGCTCGAGACACTTTTTCGATGTCTAAGGCTGGAGTCGGAGGAGAATTATTTCCTCATTGCCGGAGATTTAAACGCCAAACATAGCGATTGGGGAAATAACATACCAAATTCTAGGGGGAACCTACTATTCAATTTGTGGGGACAACACAATGTCGAGTATAGACTCGATTTGATAGCTACAGATAGCCCGTCGTATCCTATCTGGATCTTATGCTGGTCGATGTACGGTTACAACTGACCAACACGAACCGACAAACGAGAAACTGCCTACACACTTTTGTGTATGACAGTGACCATTGCGGACTCAGTGCCGAAATTACAATTCCCAACGAAATTGCGGAATTGGACGAGTTTGTTCAAACGTACCCCTACAATTACAGTAGGATGCGTTGGACACGCTTCTCCAGAGCTATGACGAGAGCACTCTCCTTGAATTCGCTTCACCCACCGTCCAATAGGAACCTGTCAAACGAGGAGATCGACAGGTACCTAAGACAAATGGACGAGACAATCAAACGAACGATGGACAGTACGATACCTCGTTATCAACACACTGACAATGCAGGCATATTCCGCAATGCAACAATCGACGCACTACACCAACAAAAAAGTAGACTTCTGTCAAGACTCAAAACCTTGTACAGACAGTTTACGGACAGACAAAACTCGGAGGTTAGGACACTGAAGTCGTTGATTAAAAATCTCCAACAGTTGATTAGAGAAAATTACAGACTCTCTGTAAATCTGCATTTGAACAACAAAATTCGGGCTGTAAAATCCAACAACCCGAGTATGTTCCCGCAAATAAATAAAATTTTTCGGAGGAATAATCAAAACGACCTGCCGTGTCTTAAGATCCCTCGAACGACGAACAACGAACAAATACTAATAACAGCAGGCATAGATCCCGACAACACTATCGATGATGACAATTTTTTCATGATCGAAGATCCCCAGGAGAAAGTAGAGGCTATAGGAGCGACTTTCCAGGAAATGTACAAGGTGAATGATAGCATTTGCCCGAACCTGGAAAATCGAGTCCTTTATATTTCGCGGCATCATCGGCAAAATAGACTATGAAACTCTTATATCCCCGGTGATCGGACTTGATCCAGCATAGCACGATCTTTGAATTTGGCTAGAAATATAGATCCTTAACCTTGATGTAATAATTATCAACGATCGTCTTTGCTAGCCTAGTACCTATCACTGCTGCTTCTAGCTCCATGCGCGGTATGGATATCGGTCTAATAGGTCCTACCTTAGTTCTCGCAGCAATTAAGGTACATTCTGTGGATGAAGCGGTTGAAACTCTAAAATATGCCACGGCGGTGTAAGCGGATTCGCTTGCGTCCACAAACACATGCCGTTGGGCTCAGCTTGGTGAATCTGGAATTCAGAAGGTTATGTCATTTTACGTATATATCTAGACTTAGCCAAGTATATATCTAGACTTAGCCAAGTCTTTCACCTTTCATAGTGGGGTTCCTTGATTTTTTCATCCCAACCAATTGATGATCTCCAAATATTTTGTAAAAGTACCTTTAGAATAATTATAAAATTGGCAATTAAACCTAGCGGATCAAAGATGCACATAAGTGCCCTCAATACCTCTCTTTTGGTCGGAACTACCTTTCCCAGGAACACATCCTGACTCATTTCCATCATTTGAAAGTGAACCAGAACTTGTCCGCTTTGGTGACCACCATATACCCAGTTTTTCTGCACTTCCGCAATACTCAGATTGCTTATCGATTTATCGATGATTGCTCAACACTCTTTGCGAATTAGAAATGAAATTCCGAATTTCAAATCCGGTTCGCTATGTATGAATCTTGTGCTAACTTTATAGCCTCTTCCTCATCGTCGATACTGTCGAGGAAATCGTCAACGTAATGATTTTTTATAATGGCTTAAGATGCCCTGGGGAATCGATCAGGAAAATTAAGTCGGTTTTTATTTTTTTTTATTCCGCAGAATAGGATGAGCAAGTAGAACCGAACGTCATAAACAACATCTTATACACCTCCACCTCTTTCGTGATTTTGGTTCGCCAAATAAACATCTGCGCATCCTGATCCTCCTGTATGACTTTGACTTGGTGAAACATTTCACGAATATCTGCGGCGAGGGCAAACGTCCCCTCTCTGAAACGAAAAAGAACTGCTGGAAGGGCAGGAACTTCATCTGGCCCTGTTAAGAGAAGTGAATTCAATGAGATACCATTTACTTTTGCTGCGGCGTCCCAGATCGGGAGATTCCACACGTGCGATTTACTGTTGTTAATCTCTTCTGGGGTCAACTTTTTGGCATATCCCTTTTCTACTTATTCATTAATCTGTTGGGTAAGTTTCGCGATCATTTCAGGAAATCTTGATATTTTCTTTTCCTCCAGTCGTAATGGATACGATGGCGGAAAAACCTTTAAAGATCCTTGCGGTGAATGTGAATTCACTGATAAGGATCTAGCGAAGAACCGTACTTTTTAAGTTGTTAGAAGATCAAAGCCCTGATGTGCTTTTGGTTAGCGAAACTAAGCTATCCCAGAAACACAAACAAAGCCATAATAAATACAATATTATAAGAAGAGACCGACCCGACTCTACTCAAGGAGGAGGTGTTGCGATCTTCATTCACAAAGACTTGCGACATAAGGCCGTGTACAGCTTTGAAGTGCGGAGATTCCAGGAGCTGGAAGCATGTATCGTGTGCATTGCTCTCCGTAGTGGAAAGAGGTTGTACATGGTCGCGGTCTACGCATCTGGTTCTACTCAAACTACGTCATTTATTACAGAGCTCGAGACACTTTTTCGATGTCTAAGGCTGGAGTTGGAGGAGAATTATTTCCTCATTGCCGGAGATTTAAACGCCAAACATAGCGATTGGGGAAATAACATACCAAATTCTAGGGGGAACCTACTATTCAATTGGTGGGGTCAACACAATGTCGAGTATAGACTCGATTTGATAGCTACAGATAGCCCGTCGTATCCTAGAAGCGGCTCCTATCTGGATCTTATGCTGGTCGATGTACGGTTACAACTGACCAACACGAAAAGACAAACGAGAAACTGCCAACACACTTTTGTGTATGACAGTGACCATTGCGGACTCAGTGCCGAAATTGCAATTCCCAACGAAATTGCGGAATTGGACGAGTTTGTTCAAACGTACCCCTACAATTACAGTAGGATGCGTTGGACACGCTTCTCCAGAGCTATGACGAGAGCACTCTCCTTGAATTCGCTTCACCCACCGTCCAATAGGAACCTGTCAAACGAGGAGATCGACAGGTACCTAAGACAAATGGACGAGACAATCAAACGAACGATGGACAGTACGATACCTCGTTATCAACACACTGACAATGCAGGCATATTTCGCAATGCAACAATCGACGCACTACACCAACAAAAAAGTAGACTTCTGTCAAGACTCAAAACCTTGTACAGACAGTTTACGGACAGACAAAACTCGGAGGTTAGGACACTGAAGTCGTTGATTAAAAATCTCCAACAGTTGATTAGAGAAAATTACAGACTCTCTGTAAATCTGCATTTGAACAACAAAATTCGGGCTGTAAAATCCAACAACCCGAGTATGTTCCCGCAAATAAATAAAATTTTTCGGAGGAATAATCAAAACGACCTGCCGTGTCTTAAGATCCCTCGAACGACGAACAACGAACAAATACTAATAACAGCAGGTATAGATCCCGACAACACTGTCGATGATGACAATATTTTCATGATCGAAGATCCCCAGGAGAAAGTAGAGGCTATAGGAGCGACTTTCCAGGAAATGTACAAGGTGAATGATAGCATTTGCCCGAACCTGGAAAATCGAGTCCTTGTGCACAACGTCTACCTTCGAAATGATATAGAGCACTGGCGATCAGAGAACATAGGTTTTACCGAGTTCAATGACGATAACATGGCAAATAATGTCGTCGCCGATGAGGGGTTACATCCCCCGTTCATATCGAAGGTGGAGCTCCAAACGATCTTCGACTCATTGAGAAGGAAGAAATCAGTAGGTATCGATGGAATATCTAACATTGTGCTTCGACATCTCCCTCCAGAAGCGGTGGACATTTACACTACCCTGTTTAACAATGTGCTGAATAATGCACATTATCCGGCGCATTGGAAAACAGCGGTGGTACAGCCTATTCCCAAAAGATGTAAAGATATATCCAATCCGGCGAATCTCCGGTCGATAAGTCTCCTTCCGAACATCAGCAAGGTATTTGAAAAAGTGGTTAATAGAGCCCTGACTAAGTGGATTGAGGACATGCATATAGTTCCGGATAACCAATTCGGTTTCAAGGCGGGTCATGAGACTGTATATGCCGCGTCTAAACTGGTATCTGAAATCCAATGGAACAAAAGTAAGAAACAATGCACGGGTGCCTGTGTGGTTGACTTGGAGAAGGCGTTCGATACCGTATGGCTAGAAGGACTCTTCTACAAGTTGAACAGGCTGGGTATAAGTAAACCACTGCTGTACATGCTCTGTAATATGCTCACCAGTAGACAGTTCATTGTGAAAAATGGCAATGTGACTTCTGCTGGGACGCTCGAAATCAAAAACGGTCTGTTGTAGACCGTTTTTGATTTCGAGCGTCATTGCAATACTCTTGCAGCGTGATTTCGATAAGATCAGGATGTACCGCGACGACTGGAAGCTGAAGATCAACTTCCAGAAGACAGATACTATTCTGTTTAGAACGTCGTTATCTGGGGCCTCCAGGGATACCAGAAAGAATTGGCGAAAGTTCTCAATCGTGGGACAGCACGGGCAGCCACTACCGAGTCGAAGTGTGGTTATATACCTTGGGATTTGGCTAGATCAATATCTATATTTTAACAAAAATGTAGATGCTGCTCTGGTCAGAGCCAGAGGTGCTTTTGCCCTTACAAAGAGACTGTTTTATAGCAGCCAACTCGATGCAAGGGTGAAGGTAATCTGCTACATGGCCCTTATTCGACCCATGCTCGTATATGGATGTCCCGTGTGGTTCAACGTGGGAGCAAGCTGGATGGAAAGGATTCGGGTGTTTGAGAGGGCTTGCCTTAGGGCTTGTCTTCAGTTGTACAGAACACCAGAGTCCCAGCACATAAAATTCTATTCTAATGAAGTCCTGTATAATAGGGCGAACATAAACAGAGTGGATAATTTCCTGATCAATATGATTCGAAGGCACACTGTAAGAGCAATGTCCTCGATGAGTAACCTGATCTCCGGGGCATACTACCCCAATGATGTGTATCACGAGAGTGTGCGTCTTAACGGCTTCATCCCCCCAGAGGCGTTCCTATATTTAGATAGGGAAGGTCTGATACAGGATAGGGTAGCGGTGCCGCTAATCTACCATGTTGCCCGAAATGCTGCGGACAGGCGACTTAACTACGACCGACACGTCGCACACAGCACCACGGAGCGTCTCCGGTTTAGTAGAGCGGTATCAAGCCGTGATATGGCAGATATAGTGAGACAGCACCAGAAATTCTGGTGGCTCGGGGACGGAGAGGGAACTCCCTCGTCGTTTCCTTTTGATTCGGGGTAGCCTCCGAAGGAGCAAAGTCGGTATAGCTTTTATAGCCTGGCCGGCTTACATAGTTCTAAGATCGGTTTAAGTTTTAAGCATTAAAAAAAATAAATAAAAAAAAAAATAAAAAAAATTAAAAAAAAAAAAACTTATACATGTGTATGTATACTATATGTATTATGAAGGTATACAATATATTTATATATATGTATATATATATGTATATCAAAAAAAAATTCGCGTGTTTAATCACGTACCTTAGAATAAGTAGCTTTTAGGTAGTTTGTAAGTTTTATATATAGTAAAAAAAATTCAGTTCATATACAAAGTTTTTGCTTAAAAATTTTTTCTTAGTTTCCCAATATTTGTAAGTATAGATTTAATAAATAGTTTAAGTTATGTTACGTCGAAAGACATATTTTAAGCATTAGGTTTAGCTTAGAGCGCCCGCATAGGGCCATTAAGTTAGTATATAACATAGTTAAGTTAGTTAAGCTACTGTTAAGCATTTTTTGTGTCTAGCTGTTAAGTGTTCATGAATTCTAAAATAAAAATTCATTAAAAACGAAAACGAAAACCTATGAGGCTGCTTCGAAATTGACGGAAATTTTGCGTAGAACGCGTGGTGTTTTACTTTTAAATGACGATAAACGAAAATTTAGGATGTTGGTTTAACCAACTAATTAAAGAGGATTCAGTTTCGAAATTTGAGACTTTTATTTGCAATTCATTTGCATGCTAAATTTTCCTGCAAATGTGCAATTTTTAATTTACAAATCATTGGTTACATAATTCACTTACGTTTAGTTCCTTTTTTATAAGCTATGTCTCTATTTACGACAGAATTACGCAATATATACGTACACATTTATGTAAAAGAATATATAAAAAAAACTCGGTTTAAACACGGAAAGTTGTTCCTTTTTCTCCACTCCTCGGCACGTGATGATCGCCAAAAGTACAAAGACCAGCTTGTCGGAAGTAAGGCGGCCATTATGATTGTCAGCTGTCACTTCAAAGTGCTGCCAAGTTTGTCAACAGTATTACTGTACTACCCACTGAAATAAATTCAGTAACAAAAAAAAAAAAAAAAAAAAATATGGCAATCAACAAAACCAGGTGGTAATCCAGGTACACTGGAAAATCCATTCTCTTTGAAGGTCGGTTCCATGGATTCTGGGGGGACCGCTTATTGCTAAACCTACAAAACTCCAGAAGAAGAACAGACAAAAAAAGCGCCAAAAAGATAACCAACCAAACAGCTCTAAAAAAAAGTACAGTCGATGTATCTCGTTTAGTTGATAGTGAACATAAAGATTCAAAGTGAAAACTAATGTAGTTGACTACTACAAAGTACTCGTATGGCAAGCTGAATTTAAAGCAAGACAAAATCTCGAAGAACTAGTTACAAGCTTTAAGGAGCTAGAAAGGACAGTCGGTATGCTGGTCAATGCAAATGGCAATCCTGTCGAACCAATGCAGGAAAATAAAGATATAGAATACCATACAGATGAAGATGAGCTTGCACTGAAAATAAAAAGACAAAAGACCTGCGAGCAAGCGAAAAGCAGAAGAAATCCGTGAAACTTCTGCAAGGGATCATAATAGTGCAACTATGACAAAACAAGTAAACAACAAAAGAATTGGTATGAAAATACAGCAATTACCACCACCAATCATGATCTCTGAAATAGAAAGATTTGTTGAGTTGAAGATAATAGAAAAGTAAACGAAAAAAGAATGTAAGTTTACATTTTACAGTAACAACAATTGGAAGATAAATGTCGACAATAGCGACATATACAGAGAAATAACAGATGAGCTGACGAAAATGAAAATGCAATGGCACTCATATGAAAATAAAGCTACTAGACCATTTAAAGTAGTAGCCAGAGGTCTTCAGCCCCATGCAGGGACGGTTTAAGAATATCACTGCAGCGCTCCCCACAAATACACAGCGCTTGTCGTAGAAGGCGACTAAGGGGAAAATCACATCTAGGTAATTTTTAAAATATCCAGGTGAGCCTAGCGACACATATATCATCTTAAAACTGTTTCGCAAGTGTGCATGCGAGTCCGTGGGTTGACACGACTGGAGATCACCGGTGTTGTAAAAGTAAGATCAAACATAAATCAAAAAATCAGGAGCATGAACATGTCAAAACCAAAAAAAAAAAAAAAAACGCTTAAACCCTAGCATTATGGAAAAGTACGCTAAAAAGAAAAGCACTACCCCGCCAGGCACTACCAATGCTACGCACGGCTGTGATCCCGGGACGAGCAGAAATGCTCGGGTCAAAGCTATTCGGTTTCCGGGGGATAGCAAAATAATGCAACGGCTTAGGCGTAACCTAAGAGTCGCGAGTTGAAACCTTGGAAGTATGAAAGGTCGCAGCTACGAGCTTGAAGGAATAAATATTTTATGGAGACGGGGAAGAAAACAAATAAGCAAACAAAGGTGGCTGAGAAAATCAATTGGTACAAGCTGGACAAAGGAAAAGGCGAAGTTTTTACTATCAACATGACAAATTACCTCTTTACCATCATCGATAAGGTCGGTGATGAGGAGTGCAGAGCACAAGATATATGGGATTCCCTACACCGATCTTGCTTGGAGAGAGCCAAATCACTGCTTGAAACGTCGAAAGGCCCCTGCCAACACGCCAAAGAAACATGGTGGTGGACAGATGAAGCTAAAGTAGTGATACGGGAAAAGAAAACGGCTTTCAAGGCTTGGTCAAACTGCTCTTCTACTAATAGAGATGAAAAAGCTCACCTTGAAGTGATATATAGATGTTGCAAAGGTCTCGCGAAGAAGAAGTGCGCCCAATTTCAAGCAAAAAGTATGGAAGGCCTCTATCGGGAATTGGAGGAAATATCGACTTCGGCGTCTGATAGGAACCAGGCTACCCAGGAGCTTCGACAAAACAACTTGAATAAGGTAGCAACTATCTTCAAAATAGATGCCCAGAGAAGAAAAAATGCTCAGGAGATTCGTTCCCAAAGTTCATTAAGAATGCTCAAGGCCAGCTTCTTGTGGAAGACGACAAAATTCTCCAAAGATGGCGACAGTATAGTAAAAGACTTCTGAACGAACAGTTTCCCCGGGTACACTTTCTAAGAGCCGCTCCTAACCATGACGAAGTATCTGACATTACTGTCATGGGAGACATCGGGTCCAGATGGCTCATGATTCTTATCTCCAAACTTAAGAGCGGTGATCCAATGCCTAATCAGTGGAGGGAAAGTTATCTTCTTCCTTTGCACAAAGGGAAGGGCGATACGCGAAACTGCGATAACTACCGTTCTGTCAAGCTGATGTCACACACCATGAAGATCGTTGAGCGGGTATTAGATGGCCGACTGCGGAAAATAATAAGGCTATCTGATGACCAGTGCGGGTTTGACTCGGGTAAATCAACAACAGATGCAATCCAAAGCATAAGGATCATAATGGAAAAACATCGTGATTCCTTAAAGGACTTGCATATGGTGTTGTTTGATTTTGAAAAAGCCTTTGATAGACAACCAAGAGATCTCTTATGGGTGGCGCTAAGACAACGAGGAGTTCCAGAAACCTGCGTGCGCATGATGATGGACATGTATGAGGGAGCAAGGACAAGAGTAAGATGTCCCGCAGGAGTCACCGAAGAGTTCCCAATCAAAGTCGGTATACACCAGGGAAGCGTCCTTAGTCCTTTGCTATTTATTGCAGTCCTTGTTTATCTGCTTGAAGGAAAAGTGACGGACCCCAAAGTGCATCAGTTATTCTTTGCTGACGATGGAGCTATCATAAGCGAAGATGAAATGGCCTTGCAACGAGCACTTGATGTATGGGTGGATGTTTTGGAGGGAAATGGGTACCGTATTAGTTCGAAAAATCAGAGTATCTATGCTGCCCGTTCTCTGATCCACACCGGCCTATTCCAGACATTTACTTGAATGGAAAAGTGCTTCTCAAGTGTGAAAAGTTCAAATATCTGGGATCTATGATCAATAGCGAAGCAACTTGTGATGATGACATCAATCATGACGTAAGCGTAGGGTGGATGAAGTGGCGGGAAAACTCCGATATCTTCTGTGATCGAAAAATGCCACCTAAGCTTAAAGGAAGACTCTACACCGCAGTTGTACGTCCGGCGCTCACATACGGTTCACAATGCTGGACAATTTACAAAAATTATGAGGGCAAATTAACGGCAGCTGAGATGAAGATGCTTCGCATGACAGCAGGAGTAACAAAGATTGATAGAATAAGAAGTTCAAAGATTCGAGGAAGCCTTCATGTAAAAGAACCCATCACAAGCAAGATAGAGCACGACCGGCTCAGTTGGTATTGTCATGTTCAAAGGAGAGATCCTTCGAACCCCGTCAAAAAGGCAACATCAATCAACGTTCCTACGCAATCGCGCAAAAAGAGCAGACCAAAAAACAACTGGATCACACAAATGCAAAAACACCAGCATTTGATTGGCCTCAGTGACGAATTGATCCGAAACCGGGAAGCCTGCCGGTACTTGCTGAGGTCAAACCGGCAAATCCCACAGGCGGACCAGTAGGGATGCAGTAAAGTGGGAGGGTTGTGATCCTTCTACTCCGGATCATAACTTCGCCGTAAGAAGAAGAAGAAGCCAGAGGTTTTCACTTTTCATGTGACGAACATTATATTGTTGAATCTGGAGAGGATTCCAAAGCCTTTATTGTTTATTTATTGCAGCTTATAATTTTTACAACGTTTGGATACGACCTAATAATATATACAGAGTTATGATAAGTATATCTTACTACTGAAAAATTCTACAAATGAAATTCAAGAACTTGAGGAAATAGATACTTTTAAAGGAAAAATTACAGTTTAAAAATACATACAAAAGGAAAAAAAATTAAAGGAATGTTGGCAAACTATATACTAATACAAATATCATATTAATTGTATATAAAAAGCAGCAATACAATTCTGCAACTTTAAAAATACTTAAGCTAGTACCACAGTTAAATAAAAGGTTACAAATTTACATTGAATTATAAATATATGTATATACTAAGTTAACAATTAAGTAAGGTACATAAGAAATAAAATTTATAAACAAATAAATAAAAAAATAATTAATAAATAAATAAGTGGATGGATAAATAAAGAAATAAATAAGAAGATAAATAAATAAATAGGTTGAGAAATATGTCAACAAATTAACAAAAATATAAAGAAAGTATAATAGGAAAAAAAAAGCAATGTGGAATAACAAACTAGAAAAATACATAATAAGTTAAATAAATGAATATACACATGTAAATGTGTATATATAAAAAAAAACAGAAAACGTTTAAGGATTAACAAGATTGTTATAATAAGGACATTATCACTCATTTCACAATTCAGTGGATATTTTGTATTGAGTTTATGTATTCTTGTTGAAATTTTATCGATGTTGGACCTATCACGTACTTCACTAGTAGAGAAATGCCAAGGGAGTTTAAAAACGAGTTTCAATAATTTGAGCTACTTGTAACTTTTTGATATGTGCCTCAGCACAATTTCCGCAGACTGGACAGCCGTACAACATAAATGATTGAAATATTGATTTAAAAATAATCAATTTGTTCTCAACGCTCAACAGAGACCTCCTGTTTATAAGGGGGTACATAATTTGTATGTTTTTGTTTATTTTATCTAATTTATTCGTGATTTGTTTGTTGTATGTGAGCTTTCATCTAAGGTGATACCAAGATATTTGGCACTTTCGCTTCAAACGATTTCAAGATTATTTATTTATAGATTGTTGCTTGGTAGAAAACAAGCTTTTCTTTTTTTTTAAAAAAAAGAAAAAAAAGATAGCTTGAGTTTTGGAAGCGTTTACTTTAATTTTCTATTTGTTGAAGTAAGATATTTTAATATTCAAAGCCGATTGTAGCTTGGTTTCTGATGAATATATTTCTGTGTCAACTGCGTACATTGCTGACTCGCAGTTTGGTAGTGAAGGAAAATCGGCTGTATAAATGTTATACAGAATAGGTCCAAAACCTCAACCTTGTGGGACACCTCCCGGAATATTATGCTCAGAGGAGTAAGAACTATTAACAGATACCATGAATATTCGATCTGCTAAGAAACTTTTAAAAAGTTTCACTAAACAATCAGGGAAGTCAAAGTTTAACATTTTGAAGAATAAAGCAGAATGCCAGACAGAGTCGAATACTTTTCTACATCTAAGAGTATTAGGCCTGTATATTTCTTAGCCCTAAAACCTCTTTTGATATGATGAGTTATTCTATCAGTCTGTTGTATTGAGCTGTAGTGATCTCAAAAACCAAATTGTTGTAAAGGCAGAATGTAAATCTAAAACTGTTCGGATTTTGTCTTTTATATTGAACATTGAACTTAAACTATTAACTGCATTATCAACGACCATATCAGTTACTCTACCCCCCATCATACTAGACACTGGTTTACTGCATTCTAGATTTTGAAGTTTTACTCGTATGTTCCACTTCACATTACGAAATTTTAAAATTTCCGTTTTAATTAGGTTGTTAAGGACCCTAACATGCTGCAGAAATATATGTGCACGAGATCTTTGCCAGTTCCTTATACAAAGATTTCGTATTTTTATGATGTTAATATATAGTTAGGAAGCTTTACATAAATTTGATAATAGTTTAATTTTTTAAGTACAGAAAGATTAATAGATTACTCAGTCTCAACAGACTCAGTAAATAAACTAAAACATTCTTCAGTTTGGGAGCTGATAGTTAATATTTTGTCGTGATTAATGAGACATTTCACGTTTGAATCTACCCCAGTTGGCATTTTCATGTCAAGGGAATAATCAGGTGTTTGCAATAAGCAGCAAACAACTGGGATATGATCAGAACTCAGATCGTTAACTACTACTGGTTGAGTAGAAATGCCATGTGCAATTGTCAAAAATAAATCTACAGTAGAGGGGTTGTTTGGTTGGTTTAAGAGGATGAGCTTATGCTCTTCACTTAGGCAGATATTGGGCCCGTGGTGTTCCCCTCGTCTATGGAACTGTAAGGACAGTGCTGTGCTTTGGGAATTATGCGTCGAGAGGCGATTTAGGTTTTGGGATCATCAGGAGTATCAACGGGAAATTATATCGAATAGTGACCGGGGAATCGTACTGTTAGTCTGGCGAACTCCAGTATATCCCCGATTCCTTTCTTACTGAGGTGTGTAATATCCGGAATCCTTGGAGATCCCAGAATTTTCAGTCTTAACCTCACTGTAGCAGGGCAGTGGCAGAGGAAGTATTCTATATCTTCCTCCTCCTCCTCACAGTTGGCACATATTGTTGTATCGCTTCGAGGTGCACTGGCCATCACTGACCACCATACAACCACACCGTGGAAGATGATAGGTTTAATAACGCATTCGTATATTCAGTGGACCTGTTTCGGTTTCAAGCCCCATGACTTCCCGATGGCCCTCGTGCATATCCAATATGCTCTCTTGGCTTAACTCTTTCTTCCAGGTTCTTTCTCCAGATCCAATATTAAACCCAGATACTTGACGCTGTCGCGGAGTTGTAGTAATACTCCTCCGAGTTGTGGAATGTGAAAGTCACTAGTTTTGGTTTTCTTTGTAAAGAGAACCGGTTTCGTTTTATTTGGATTCATTTCTAATCCATTCTCCTCCGCCCATTTTTTTATGATTCGAAGGGTGTTTTGCATATGCTTCAGGTGCTTACCTCTTATCAGAACGGCTAGGTCATCTGCGTACGCTACACATTATGCACAGGTTCCATCCAGTGCTTTTAAAATGTTGTCTATTGTAAGCACTCACAGAAAAGGAGATATTATCCCCCCCTTTGCTGTTCCCGTACGGACTGTGATAATGCGGTTTGTAAGCATGTGTTCTATCCAATTGTTTATTATTTGGTTTTTACAGTATATCGAGAGTGCCTTCACAATTTTTTGAGTTTTCATATTGTTAAATGCCCCTTCGATATCTAGAAAAACGCTTACGACTGATTCCTTGGTTTCAAAAGCATCCTCTAATGTGGATACAACCTGGTGTAGTGCCGTCTCAACTGATTTTCCTTTGAGGTATGCGTGTTGATTAGGACACAGCCGCGGATTTGTAATCTGTGTTCTGATGTAGTTATCACAGATTCTCTCCATTGATTTTAGTAAAAAGGACGTTAGACTAATAGGTCTATAACCCTTTGCCATTGTGTTGATGTGTATCCGTGATGCAGACATTCCCTGAAGATATTGACCAGGGTTTTCTTTAGAATGTCTAATCCTGTAGAAGTTGATAGAGGGGTTACACTTGCTAACGGATGGAATATATGTCTGGGAATTAGGATATAATATTTGGAATTGATGAGTGCAGTTCAAATCATGTAAAATGTTGCCCCAAGCATTAGCTCTAAGGCAATCCCAACTTCTATGTCGATAGTTAAAATCACCACCGATTAAGTATTAATCATTGACACTTAATAATTTTCTGAGATCACTTCTTAGCCAATATCTGTTTATTTGAGTGTTACTAGCACCAGGAAAAAAAACTGAGTTTTTTCCATTTGTGAAAAACAATTCTATACCAATGTTTTTTATTAATTTGGTTCTTAAACTAAATAGGTAACAGCGTATGCTTTAATGTTTTTTTATAGCGATTGCAACTCCCCCGCCTCTTCTTTCCGATCTATTAAAAGGATAACGAGATAAGCCCAACATCGATGTTATTTCCACATAAAAAGGAAATATACTCAACAGATTTATAACGAATGCTTCTAGCATTCCAACACACTGTTTTTAAGTTTGCCATCTTGTTACTAACATAAATACTTAAGAGCTAAATGCGCAATCACATTAAATTATTCGGATTTATTTTTACATTTTGAAACTTAACTTGTAATCTCTAAAAAGAGAAATTTAATTTCCTGTAATGAAAAAGTTCTCCCCCAACCGAAGATGCTACCGCAGATATAGGTTCAACAATAGACGAATTTAAGTCACGCCCTCTCCACGTTAATTAATGCTTTTTTGTACTGATTTTACCTGAACTTTCAGTGGTGGAAATTGTTCCATCGAATAAGCGAACTGTTTTGGAGCCTTTACCACAGCTGGCCATGAAAAGCTCTGAGCTTTCACCACAGGTGATCACATTGTGGTACATCAGGTGATTGGCACTCAGAGGTTTTGTGATTCCCTGCACAATTTGAGCAAAATGTTTTTATGTTGCAATTCCTTTCACCATGCCCGAACATTTGACAATTCCTACACTGGGTTATTTTATTTTGTTGTCGACGTTGAAATTCCTATTTAATTTGCGTTTTGAATACAGCTTTAATGTTTTCTTTAAGATCGCACATACGGATCGATCCGCTTTCCAAATAAACAATGTAGAAAATATCAACATAGTGTTCATATCGTTTAGATATCATTTTTATCTTTGTCTTCACACTTAAGACCAAGACCAAGTTTTTTTTTCCAGACGTCAGTGGGTATTTCATCCAATCCAAACAGCACAACTTTAAATAATTTTAAGTTTGGCAAATCATGGGAAAAAATTGACTATTCGCGAATTTTAAGGCAGAGAGAGTTTTGTTGTATGAATCTAATTCATCACATATAATTTTAATTCCGATGGAAATTTTCTTTACTGAATAGTTAGTAACTTTGACTCCTTTCATCAAATCAGGCATGAATTCAGTAGGTTTTAGTAACACTTTTATTGGTGGGGGAACACTTTTTTTCAACTATATGTAACTACACTGTCAGCACAAGATACATCCATATTGTCCGAGTCAAGCAATTCCTGAAGTGGGATCCAATAATTGTTATTAGAAGAAACCATTTTAATGCTTTTTGAAGACAAATTGTCTTTGTAAGAAAGGGATCGGTCCCTCTTCGGAATATTGATATATGCTAGATATTAAGCAAAGAAGAATACAAAAAAAGAAAAAAAAACTGTGTTAAAGTACAGGAGAAAACACGTCATAGACTGATATTGTCGAAGATCTGACTAATAAAAGATTAAAAATTCTGGAGGCCAAAACTTAATTAAAAAAAAACAAAGAACAAAAAGTAATGATGGCCAATTAACATCAAGAAATACAGTTACCGCTTTTTATGCTCTTTTTTCAGAATCAAAATGTCGAAAAGATTTTCTCCATTAAATCAATAATGGGTATTGTTGATAAGATTGAGCCACTTCAAACTAATTCTAAATCCACACCGCAATGCAAACGATGACAAGTTTTTGAACATACCCAAATCTATTGCAGAAGAGATTTTGTTTGCGTTAAATGAAGGCAAACATCCAATGAATAGCAATAAGCATGAAGCTCTACAAAGCAGAGCCATCTGACCAATATAAGACACCTGATGTGATTAACTTCTCCATAACGAAAGGAAGAAATTCAAAGTTAAAAGCAGTGAAGACTTGTCATAGGATCAATCCTGGGATCCTAACAGTCAATGGCATATCAGTATAACCAACGAATTATGCAAGACTTACAAACGAAAAAACGGACTGGTGTACATTTAGAGAATTAATCGAAGAATTTATTGACCTTAGATCTTCACTGACCTCAACAAAACATATTGATATTGATTGATTGGTCGAGAATTGGCAGCCGTGGTGTAGTGGTAACATCAACGCTTGTCACGCTCTTGGTTTACGGTTCAAATCTTGATCTCAACAATCATCTATTTATTTCGTCTGAAATAAATAAAAAAGTCAATCAATTGCGAAAGCTTAGTCAACTCTACTGCGAAGGCATAACATTTTTTCATTCATTTTTAGTGCATTTTTATTAATTCATTTATTAACTTACATGCTAGACAAAACGCTTAAAACTAGCTTAACTAACTTAAGTATTATTATTCTAACTTACTGGCCCTATGCGGGCGCTCTAAGCTAAACCTAACACTTAAAACTATGTCTTTCGACGTAACGAACTTTTTATTTATTTATTTATTTTTCAATTTTAATTGTTACTAAGAAAATTACACAAAAAACTTAGTACATGAACTTTTTTTTTTTAATTGATCTTATATATAAAACTTAACTTAACTAAAATCTACCTTAAAATAAACCTTAAAATATCTTATTCTACCTTAATCTATCTTACTCTAGCTTACGTAATTATATACGTACTTTTTTTTTTGTGTTTTAATTTTTTTTTTTTTTTTTTTTTATCAAGTGGTTTTTTTTTTTTTTTTTTTTTTTTTTTTTTTAACCTATATACAATGTACCTAAACTACCTAAACCTTAAAACTATGTAAGTCGGCCATGGACAAGAACAGCCAACCTCAAACATGCAACAGGCTACCCTGGATCAGGAGGAAACGACGAAGGAGTTTCCTCTCTTTCGGCTAGCCACCAGAAACGACCGTACGACGTTGTACGTCCTCAACATCGCGACCCGATACCGCCCTACTAAACCGGAGACGCTCCACACTGCCGTGTGCAACGTCTCTGTCGTAGTTGAGTCGCCTATCCACAACTGTCCGAGCAACGTGGAAGATTAGCGGTACCGCCAATCTGTCCTGGATCAGACCTTTCTTATCGAAATGGAGGAACGCCTCTGGGGGAACAAAGCCGTTAAGGCGCACTCTCTCATGATACTCGGAATTGGGGTAATAAGCCCCGAAGATCAGGTTGTTCGTCGAGCTCATTGCTCTTGCAATGTGCCTTCGAATCAGCTTGATAACGAAATTATCCACTCTTATTAGGTTAGCCCTGTTGTATAGGATCTCATTGGGATAGAATTTTATGTACTGGGACTCTGGTGTTCTGTACAAATGAAGGCAAGCCCGAAGGCAAGCCCGAAGGCAAGCCCTCTCAAACACCCGAATCTTTTCCAACAAGCTTGCTCCCACGTTGAACCACACGGGGCATCCATATACGAGCATAGGCCTAATGAGGGCCATGTAGCAGATTACCTTTACCCTTGCATCGAGTTGCTTGCTATAAAAAAGTCTCTTTGTAAGGGCAAAAGCACCTTTGGCTCTGGCCAGAGCAGCATCTATATGTTTGTTAAAATATAGATATTGGTCTAACCAGAGCCCCAGGTATCTGACTACACTTCGACTCGCAAGTGGCTGTCCGTGCGGTCCCACGATTGAGAACTTTCGCCAATTCTTTCTGGTATCCCTAGAGGCCCCAGACAACGGCGTCCTAAAAAGAATGGTTTCCGATTTCTGGAAGTTGATCTTCAACTTCCAGTCATCGCAATATCGCTGAATCTTATCGAAGTCACGTTGCAAGAGAATTGCAATAACCTCGATTTTTGGTCCTGATCTGTACGCGATCAAGTCGTCTGCGTACGCTATGGCATGGTGAAGTGATCCTATGAGATCGCTCGTGTAAATGTTGAAAAGGATCGGTGAATTAACCGCACCTTGTTGCAGACCGTTTTTAATTAGAAATGTTCCAGCAGAAGTCACATTGCCATTTCTGACGATGAACTGTCTACTGGTGAGCATGTTATAAAGTATGTACAGCAGTGGTTTGCTTATGCCCAGCCTGCTCAGCTTGTAGAAGAGTCCCTCTAACCATACGGTATCGAAGGCCTTCTCCAAGTCAATCACGCAGGCACCCGTGCATTGGTTCTTGCTTTTGTTCCATTGGATATCCGATACCAGTTTAGACGCGGCATGTATTGTACCATGCCCCGCCTTAAAACCGAATTGGTTATCCGGAATTATATTACTGTTCTCAGTCCACTTAAGCAGGGCTCTATTGATCACTTTCTCGAATACCTTGCTGATGTTCGGAAGGAGACTTATCGACCGGAGATTTGCCGGATTGGAAGTGTCCTTACCCCGTTTGGGGCGAAGGCATAACACTGGCAGTAGGGTGGCCATATGGCTTAAATGCAACTTGATCGTGATGATGACATCAGGTGGAGGGAAAAAAAATACTATGAATCATGAGCAACGACAAAAAGCAAAACAAACAAGCTCCCTAGTTATCTGGACGCCACCCTTGGAGTTTACTGAAACTTAATACCACCTAAGTTTCAAACCCACTACACCAATCTTCCTTTCTCTCTCTCTCTCAATTTCTACAAAACGCCCGTGCATTGAAATAATTTAATGGTATTCATATCCCATTTGGCGCGCGCAAATTATACAAAAAAAAAAGCCGATGATAGTACACCGACCTGTCAACAGAAAAGACAAACCTCAGTAAAATACCCCGCGGAAATTAAAGAATTAATCTTAGAAAAGGAAAAAGAAAAGAAAAATTAAAACAACAATTGTCAACGAGCATGATGTAGCCCAAGAGATGTACGAAAATGAGAGCCTATCGTACCATACTCGCCAACTGTTCAAAGCGGCAGCGTCGATGAAGATCTCCAAGGGGTGGTCTAAGAATGGGTCAATCTACAATATGTACATGCGCAGGAAAGAGGGTAATAATTTAACTAGAATTAATTCAATCTCTGATTTAGAAAAAATATTAGTTTTTTACAATTAAATAATTTTGTATCTCCCTTAACTTCTTTTATACACGATTTTCCCAATTATTCTGATAATTTTGTTCAAACATTTTGCTTGCTTCAAAACATTCATAGTCTTAGGAAAAATGTTGATGCATTGTTAGCACACGTCGAGTCGCTCACTAAACTTTCCTTAATAATTATTTTAACTTAAATTTGGATTTACAAGAACGAATTAGGTCTGTATAATATTCCGGGTTATACGATCTTTGGTAAATGTAACAATTCCTATGCATCTGGAGGTGTAGTTGTCTATGTCAAAAATGTATACGAGTATAATTGTGCTGTGATTGATATTTGTTGTGCTGATATTGAACTATCGTATGAATTTGAAAACGAACTTCATACAATACAATGAGTTTAAAGGCTACACGAATTTAGTAAAAGTTCCTTTATTGGCGAGTTGGAAAAAATCTTGAGTACCATTAGAGCTAAAAATTTTATTATTCTGGGAGACATAATTATTGATCTTTTGAAAGTCTCTGATAAGAATAATGAGAATTATTTTTATTGATTTCTTATGGTCTTCAGAGAGAAGTCTTTGTATTAGTAAATAAAAAGAATTTATTCGCTGTCAAATGCACTAAACATCCCCAGTATAAAAAACTTAGGAAATACTTTGAGAAATTATGCGATCACTACTATACGCGTAAGTTACAAGGAGCCAAAGGTAAACCTAAAGAAGAGTGGAGGTTAGTTGGCAGCATTTTAAGAAAGGATAGCAAACCTGTAGAAACGTGTAATTTAGAGGTGAATGGTATTTGTATTTCTGACCCAAACGATATTGCAAATCAATTTAATGAGTACTTTGTCGAAATCACTGGAAAGCTAAAACCCTCCATTAAACCGTGTAACACTTGTCATTGTAACATAGATAGCGCGCAGGCTAATAGTTTTGTTTTAGACTCTATTACACCGGGAGAAATTATTAATCTGATACAATCTTTGGAAAATAATAGATCGTGTACCAGCGATGGTATGTATACCTAACTTTGTTTTAAAGAAAGTTGTACTTTATGTAGTTGATGTATTTAGCCATTTATTTAACATGAGTGTTCTTAGTGGTTGTTTCTTGTTTTCTCTGAAATGTGCAGAAGTTATTTCCCTTTTTAAAAAAAGGTAGTCGTAAAAAAGTAAGTGAAGTTTCCCTACTCTCAACTTTCTCCAAACTTTTTGAGAAATTGCGTAAATGTCGGATTGTTTCTTTTTTTGGAAAACTACTATTTTCTGCAATCAACCTATTTGGATTTAGATCTGGCAAGTCAACAGAAGATTCTATTCTTAGAATACGCTCCCACTTATATGAAGGAATTGATCGTTGTAATTCCTCAATGGCTCTCTACACAGACATGACTAAAGCATTTGATATGGTCGACCACGATTTGCTTCTAAGAAAACTATATAACGCTGGTTTCAGGGGTAATGGTTTATTGGTTTCATTCATACCTTAAAGAAAGGAAACAAAGGGTCTGCATAAATGGATCCTTCAGCCGATTTCATATTCTAGATAATGGAATTCCACAGGGTTCTGTCCTCGGTCCACTTTTATTTCTGATGTATGTTCATCAACTCTCTTCTTTAAAAAAATGTTAATGGTCACTGCATTCGCTAATGATGTAGCCTTCGAGCGAAGTTGTCGCTTATGCGGACGATGTTGCTATAACGGTCTCCGGTAAATGCCTCACTACCAAGAGCTCCTACAAAACGCTTTGAATAAGCCATCTAGATTTATTTTTATTTATTTATTTATTTATTTAGCGGATAATCCACTATTTAAATTCATTTTACAAAACTACAAAGAACTTCAATTTAAAATTTTTAGATTAATAAACGAATCTACCTAAGAGGATAATTACATCTATTAAAGCTTATAGTATTTCTTTTAAATATGGCAAAGTTTCTTTCATTTTTGATTTTTTGAGGCATTGAATTAAATAATTGAAAACCTTTGTATACAATACTGTTTTGTGTTGCGTTTGGTAGTCTGAAGTCCCCTCCATTTCTTAAATGGTATGGTTGGGATTCACCAACTTATTTAATATATTTTTTTAGATACTTGGGTAGCAAATCATATTTAATTTTGAAAACAAAACACAAAACATTAACAAGAATTCTTTGCTTGACACTCAACCATTGTAACATATTTAACATAAACACAATTGAGGTATATCTATCATATTTTAAAATTATTCGCATCGCTCTATTATGGATACGTTGTAAATTTAATTACATATAATCACTACATAAAAATAAAATTGACGAGCAGTACTCAAAATGAGGTTTAATCATTACATTATAAATGTTTATTGCACTAATTGTTGATATCTTATTTCTTATTCTACGCAAAAAGAATGCTTTTTTGGACACTTTTTTAATTATATAATTTATATGCAAATTAAATGTTAATTTCGAGTCAATTATGACACCTAAATATTTAATTTCCTCAACTTGCTCAATAATTTGGCCGCCAACTCTTAAATTCAACCTGTGATCATATTTAAAGGATATACATTTTGATTTAGATATATTTAATTTTAGTCTGTTTGATTTGAGCCAGATGCTCAATCCATTCAGGTCGTCATGAAGTTTTTGTTCGCAGTCAACGATGTTTTTTCCTGTTATAAATAGGAGTGCGTCATCGGCAAATAGTGCGATTTGAGAGTATTTAAGCACACTCTTTATGTCGTAGATATATATGATAAAAAGTAGCGCTCCAAGTATAGATCCCTGAGGAACATCCATTTTTGTCTCGATTCTGCGAGAAGATACACCATTTACCACCGTCCGTTGTGTTCTCCCGCTCAAAAAAGACCACATCAGTTCAGTACTTCTTATGCCATATCCGCTTAATTTATAAAGAAAAAAGGCCCTTTCAATAGTCTCGAAGGCTCTTTTAAAGTCGAGGAAAACAGCGATGACGTAATTTTTTTTTTGCGATTTCCTCCTTCCAGCTAATAATGACACTGTTTAAAGCTGATTCGCAGGAGTGTCTTCTTCTAAACCCAGACTGACTTTCGAGGAATAGATTGTTCGACTCGAAATACTCTTCTATTGGATCTGAACTACTTTTTCCAAAATTTTTTCGTGAACAGGAAGGGCGTTAATTGGACAGAAATTTTCACACAAATCGGTACCTTGGACTTTTTCGATAGGTGTCACTACTGATTCTTTCTACGTTTCAGGAAATAAGCCACTGCACATCGAGTTATTTATTACAAGCACAATAGTATCTCCGATTATGTTCAATGCAACCAGCAACATTTATGCGCTTATACGACTAAAGTCTTTTTTTTGGTTCATAGATTTTAAAATAGTTTTAATGTGGGTAACATTAATACACTTAAATTTAAATGTCGCGCGGATGCAATCAGCTTGAGGAGTAAAAGGAACAACCGGAATGGATCTATTTATTTCAATAACGCTATTTACGAAAAATGTATTGAATTTGTCGGCTAAACTTTAACTATCTTTAATATAAGTACCGCTAAAATTAATATTTTCTATTGTATCCTTTTGCGTATTAAGGACACACGACTTTATTGTTCTCCACATAGATTTTTGGTCACGAGCGGTTGATATTTTCCGTTTTATATTTTAATTTTTTGCCTTCAGGATTGCCGATTTCTTATTTCGTGATAACTATTCCAGCTCATTTCACTATTTGAGAATCTAAATTCCTGGTATTTGGCAATTTTTTCTCGTTTCATAATTTTTAAGTCTTCACTATACCAGTAGTTTGTTCTGTTTTTTAACACTTTTGTACACACATGTTTATTATTCTTATGAGTTCATTTTCAAGTACACTACCCATTATGCTCGGACTTTCAACATTGTATATACACTCAAACGCGCTACTGCTTTTAAGGTTATCTAGAAATAATGTTTTGTAATACTTTAGAATTTTACATGTATTTACTTCACTTTCTTTTATAAACTTATTATGGGAATATAACTGAATTATTAACGTCTCGTGATCACTCATTTTTAGGTCAACATTTACTTCCGCTGTAGTATAAGAGCTCGATTCTGTTATGACATAGTCAATCAAAGTTTGTGTGCTATTTGTAATTCATGTAGGTTCTCGGACGATTTGCTGACACTGATTATCTATTTCAGTTATATTTTTGAAGTCGGCTATAATAAAACGTTTATTTGAGTCTACGAGGTCCTCAATCCAGTTCCTCATTTTATCACAGAATACGCGTTTCGACGATGTATGAGCATGATAGACCGCGACGATATATACAGACTGATTGTTATTTGTTATTTTACATTTCAGCCACCAGATTCTAGCATCCATGTTTTTTTTAATATCTTGAAAATAATTCTTTACATATATGCATATACCACCTGTATGTCTCGAGTCACTATCGCAGCGTAAAGGTTTTTGGCAACCTTCTATGAGGATTTCGCTATCTTCTATATTTTCGGTAGTATGAGTTTCTGATAATATTAAAAATTCATAATTTTTATTCGCGCAGTTATATTGAAGTTCTGCAAGGATCCCGTCAGTCCTTGTATGTTGCAATAAATACCGCGAATTTTATATAATTGCTGGTGCACCGTTTTTTTTTTTTTTTTTGGATTCCAGAAGCTTCTGGTATACCGCACAATTCACGTCTCTACTATCGTGGTTAATATCTAGGTTTAATGTAAATTTCTCATTGTAACGTACACAGTTTGTACATTTTAACGTTTCTGAATTGCATTCTCTAGTATCGTGTTCGTTTCCGCAATTTGCACATTTGATATTATTTTTACAGTTTTGCGCAATATGGTGGTATCCACAGCAATTATAACATCTATTTAAATTAAGATACTCAAACACACGACATTTCTCCCATCCGATATTAATTTTTCGATTTTCGATTATTTGATCATAAGTGCACATCTCTAGTTCTATGATTGCACTATGCACATCTCTATTTTTGTTTTTGAACACTTTCACACATTTTACCGTTATTCTGTCTCTTTATTGCCACTTCCAACTCTTCGTTTTTCCACATTTCACTAATGTCCGTTACCATAATTTGCGGTCTTCTCTTCGAAAAGAAATACAAAATCTCACCTATTGACCCCCCATCCCTTAATGGAACAAGCTTAATTTTCTCCAACGAAGCAAAATACCTGGGTCTTATTTTGTATAGGAAACTTCGTGTACCAAGGCAATTCTTCGTTTGAGTGTATTACCAAGATAGAAGAAAATTTACAAAAATTTAAATTGTGGTTTAGGTTTCATAAATTAATAATTAGTGAAAAAACTAAATTGATGACTTTTAAGTCATCTGGTAATGTCTTAATCTAGTACAATTTACTTTTCCATTCTCATTATTGTGAATGATTTAATTTACCTCTGCATATTTGCGGGAAAAATAATTTCAACAGTAATATTAAATGAAAGTAATATTAAAAGAAATGAAAGCTTTAAAATCGAATATGTAAACAAATATAAATATATCGGTGTCTTAATTGATGTTAATTTGAACTGAAAAGATCACATTCAATCATTAAAAACATATGATGCTTGTGACACGTAAGATGTATCTCTCAAAACCATATTGTTCTAAAAAAAATTCTAGCTATGGTTTATTATGGTCTAGCTATCTCGAAACTGCAATATGGCATTACAAGTTGGGGAGGAGCTTACGCGAACAGCTTTGATTCTCTAGTGACAGCTCAAAAGCACTTAATAAGAATAATTTCGGGTAGAAGTCGCTTCGCTAGTAGTTGGCCGCTATTTCAAGAATTGAGGATTCTCCCTCTAAGGCGTCTCTATTTTTTTTAAAGTTTTGAGAAAGTTCTATAATCGAAGCGGCAACACTCTCAATAGACTTTCTAGAAGTTAAAGTTCCATTTGCTTAGCTAATGTTCCATTTGCACACAGTTCCAAATATACTCATTTCTACACCATAACTGCACAAAATTCGTTCAACAAATTACCTCTTTCTATCAGAACAATTCCGAATTTTAAATTATTTTTTAAAAAAAGTAAAGGATTGGTTATTTTTATTAGACTGCATTGAATTATCTCTACGTTTAACCGAGAAATAGTTTTATCTATTTGACTAAAATCATAAGACAAAGTTTCCTTCCGTACAGTCTAACTTTTATTCGGCTTTTTTTGTTTGTGTCTCGCACCGAGTAAAATGCCAGACAGACTCCTTTTATATTCGTCCTCCTACATAAAGAACAACAGTGTCCACATTTGAATGTGTATTTACAACTAAACTAGGGGTTGCAGCGTATGTTAATACGTACGCCACTCGCCACTTGGTATCTTTATTTAATACTGCGCAAAATTTATTACTACACGTGTGTAAGTATTTATAACTTAAAGTAAGGGTGGCAGTGATTATGTACACGTACACTGCTCATCGTCTGAATATCTATATTTACTACTACATCCGAACAGTATCTTAATTTAGGTTCAATTATTTTAACATTCATTACTTATGTACTTTACAATTTTGTCTTGTTAAATCGTTACTCATATGTTTAATTCTTTTTTTCTTCTTTTTTTTTGCATTACACTAATAGTTGTTACTGATATACCCCACACTAGAACTTTTTACTATTGTATATCAAATTATCGAGAGTCATTCAACTCTAACTGCTAACAGTTATAGAATGATCCCTATTTTGTTCCTTTTTACTATGCTACTCTTATTGTATTAATGTTATTTTGAATTCTTAAGTTGGAAATGAATAAAAATTGTATTGAAAAGAGAAGAGCTCGTAAAAAATGCCAAACAACTAGACATACCGGTGATAAAACTATTTTTAATAGATTAGATAATAGGCCCAGCCTATTCAAAATATGAATTCAAAAATGATTTTCTAAATAAATACCTCCGCAACTTAACGGCCGATAAAGCCTCTGACTACTCGCTTTGGAAGTCTGCTAAACGTTTAAAAAAAACCCCAAATACAAGACCCCACACTGAAAACATCTGATGCGAAATGGATCGGAAACCCAAAAGGAAAAGTCAGGCTCTTTGCTGAGCACATAGCAAATGTTTTCAAACCTTTTCCACCTACAATGTCAAATGAAGACATTGAATTTGTTGACAAAACAAATGAGGAAAATATATCTTATGTATCACTAAGGGAGGTCATCACCTGCGCACAGAAACTATCTAATTGAAAATCACCGGGCTATGACCTTATTACTGCTCAGATTATGAACGAATTGTCATGCATTGCCCTGGTAAAACTTAAATATATAATTAATGTCTGTTTTAGACTAAGGTATGTTCCACATTACTGGAAGATAGCAGAGAATATAAAACAAATGATTGATATCCATACATTAGTCAATAAAATCGAATACTCCATGTACCATAAGGAGTACACTATGGTAGCTTTTCTAAATATTGAAGACGCTTTTAACAACGTCTACTCATTTGTGATAATAAAAGCACTGTCAAATCAGAAGATAGGCGAGCTGATTAATTTACTGGTTAATGGTCGGATTATCAACTTAAAGCTGGGTGGATCATCTGTCAGAAGATATGTCAGCAGGGGTACACCTCAAGGGGGCGTCCTATCCCCACTTCTTTGGAATCTGGTGGTCAATGAACTACTGCTAATCCTGGAAGCTGAGGGTTGCGAAGTTATCGCTAATGCGGACGATGTTGCTATAACAGTCTCCGGTAAATCCCTCACCCTCCATCCCTTAATGGAACAAGCTTAATTTTCTCCAACGAAGCAAAATACCTGGGTCTTATTTTGGATAGGAAACTAAGCTGGAAATCTAATATACAGGAAAGAGTTAAGAGTAGTTAAGGGTAGTTGTCTGGTGGACTGCTTTGGATAAGGCAATAAACCACAAGTTATTAAGCAAAGTACAACGTTCAGGTTGTCTGTGCATTAGTGGAGCACTGCGGACGACACCCTCCGCAGCTATGGACATTCTTTTTTCATTTAACACCCCTTGATATTTATGGCAGGCAAATGGCAGCTAACTCAGCTATTCGCCTTAAAGCTACTTCACAGTGGTCTAAAACAATGTATGGCCACGCCTCCATCTTAAATAAGTTTAACATCTTCCCCGAAGACATTTACTACACCACCCCCAAGTTAAATTTTGACAAAAACTTCCATTCTGAGAAGAAGGTGGCTTCACGGAAGATAAGTCGGTACATTTTTATACCGACGGTTCAAAAACTAACGACGGGGTGGTTAGTGGTGTCTTCTCTGATAGGCTTAACTTGAACCTCTCTTTTCGTCTCCCACACCATTGTAGCGTGTTCCAGGCGGAGATAATGGCAATAAGAGAGGTCTGGTCTTGGGTAAAGAAAAACGTGATATCGGCTATTGATTTTCAGACAGCCAAGTCGCAAACAAATCCCTGGAATCTTCCTCAACATATTCTTTAACAGCTCTAGACTACCGATCGTCTCTTATAGAGATGGCGAAGCAGTTTAATATTCACCTAATTTGCGTGCCAGGGCATACGAGTAAGGATGTTCCAGGGAATTGTAATGCTGACGAATTTGCCAGACATGGAACAACAATACCCAATTCCGGGCAAAAGTTTACTGGGTATGCCTATCGCTACATGCAAACTTGAATTAAAGCTGGATGCTACCGTAAAGACAAATTCTAGGTGGACAAGGAGTACAACTTGTCTAGCGACAGAACAGATATGGCCCATGCTGGATCTGCAACGCTATAGGAATTTGACTTATCTAAATAGGAATCATATTAGTGCTGTTATAGGCATCATTACTGGGCACTGTCTAATACGCAAGCATGGAACAAGGCTTGGCGTATTCTCTAACGATTTCTGCAGAAGCTGCATGGACGAGGAGGAGGAAAGACTATTCTTCACCTTCTCTGCACCTGCCCAGCTCTCTCCCAAAAAAGAAAACTCCAGGAGCCTTCTGTTCCAATGAGCTAGATGATCTGAATAATATTGACGTTAGGTACACTCTACGCTTCATCAGAAGCTCTAAATGGTTCAACGAGTAGGCTAGAGGCCGCGTCTCGAACCCACGTGGTATCACAATGGACCTATTATTGGTCTAAGTGTGTTGGCTTGTTTTGCTGACAGCCACTTCAACCTAACCTAAACTAGCTGATCAATATCAATGTCAACGCAACCACCAGGATCAATGCTTTTGCCTATGCCAAGCTCTTTAATTTGCCTCCAGGCTTTCTTGTTGCTTAGTCCGGGTCTAAATTAAAGAAAAGTCCGGGTATAAGTGAAGAAAAACTCAGTTTAATTTCTTGATTTACTTTATTTCTCAGCTTCTTAAGGTAATCATGGAACATTGGAAGTTTGAATTTTGTCCACCGTTTGTACGACAAATACCTTGGTTTTATAAGTGACGCGATGTATTGATTGAACCAACTATGTTTTTGGTTGCGCAAGACAAGTCTTTTGAGAGGAACATGACTTTTAAAAAAGTTGTTAATTATTGATGTAAAAGGTTCAACCTGCTTATTAATAGATAGCATGAAGTATAGACTATGCCAATTTGCATTGAGAATCCCTCGCATATATTTATTAACTGAAAAGGATAAAACAATGCCAAATTTGGACTTCCGTTTCTTTGTTTTGTTTTTTTTTTTTTTACTAAAATTTATAAAAAAAAGAACAAAAATTGACATAACTTTTTGTATAGTAGTAAACGCAAAAAAATGGCACACTTTTCATGGACATTAAAATAGACACTTATTAAAAAAATTAAAATTTTAACAGTTCTGATTTAAGAAAATAAACAAAAAAAAAAGATTAATATTTTGTTGCTTGACCTCTGCTCTTAATAACTGCTTGACACCTATTAGGCATTGAGTCAACTAATCGATGGTATTTGTCGACTAAAATTTGTGACCACTCATGTTGAATAATCTTCCACAATTCGGCTTTGTTCTTGGTATAATGCTTCCCAACCGCCTTCTTTAAATCTCCCCATAAATGCTCTATTGGATTTAAATCAGGGGATTGAGATGGCCACTCCATTACATTGATTGCTGGTCCTCGAAGTAGGTTTTCGCAAATTTTGAACAATGCTTCGGGTCGTTTCCTGTTGTAGAACCCATCTGAGAGGCATATTCTCTTCGGCATGAGGCAGCATTGTGTTCTTCATGATATTAACGTACATACATTACCTGATCCATTTTGCCTTCTATCAGATGAATTGGTCCTATCCCATACCAAGAAAAACAGCCCCACAATAGAAAACTTCCGCCTCCATGCTTAACTGTCTTCTGGGTTTATTATGGGCTGAGTTCTTTCAAAGATGGCCTTTGAACAGGTTGTCTGCCATCACTTGCGAATAAGTTGATCTTCGTTTTTCATCAGTCCACAAAACATTTATCCATTTTTTTATTCCTTCTTTTCCAGTCCAATCAAGATGATCCTTAGCGAATTTTACGCGAGATGGAATTTTTTTTTTTCCTTAGAAAAGGCACCCTTCTGGCAATCCTTCCGTGAAAATTACCTTCAACAAGTCTTCCCCGAACTGTTCTACGAGAGATATTCAACTGTAGTTCAGCTCTAATATCTTTTGAACACTTGAAAGGATCATTTTTGGAAGAACGAATGATCTTGCGATCTTCTTTTGCAGTTGTTTTTCTTGGTTGGTCAAACTGTTTTTTGACTCTCGGTGGCTTAATTGCATTTCCAACTAACTTGGGAGATCGTCCAATGCTCCCAGCTATTTTCGTATCGATTTTCCTTCTTTACGTAAAGCTAAAATAGCAGATTTCTCTTCTGATGTGCAGTGTTTTCCGTGGCCCATGCTTTTCTAAGTTATAATTTTAATTTAACTTAATTAATTAAATTCAGATCTGATAAAAATATTGCAGAATGCACTTACTGTCTTATAAAAGTAAAATCTGTAGGAAATAATTGACATATTTCACACACAAGGAAATAAGCAAGTCTGCTTATCAATCTGTCTCTATTTTAATGACCGCAAAAGAAAACTCTTTTTCTGGAAGAAACTGTTAGTATACATTCAGTAAACAAACAACTTAAAACTAACGGTCCTGTTATTTTTCATAAAAAAATCTTACTACGAGTATGTTGTTGCCAGCGGTTAGAATTTGTTCGCCTGAGAGTTGTTGTTTTTTTTTTACTTTAATTCAAGAAATTATAACTGTCACTATTTTAATGTCCATATCTGTATATGCACTTATGGAGAAATAAAATTATTTCAGCTATTTAAAAAGCACTTTAAAGTAAGTAAATTCATGCAACCACCAAGAATGTCAAATAACACTAACTTAGCTTTATAGTTTAAGTTTATCTGTAAGTTGGTATAGGCTTTTTATAAGATACTCGTATTAACACTTTCTGGGGTTAATTAATTAGCAGCACTTTCACGGACGTCTACTTTAGTTGCATTCTACTCACGCTTTCAAATTAAAACTTTTTGTAATTAATACAATATTATAAAGTTCACTTTAATACCCTTGTCATTAATAAATAAATACAAATTTGGCGAATAAAAGAATGTTTGCTAAGCAACTGAGACATGTAAGGACAAATATACACTTAAAACAACAGTACAGTATAGTAACCGCACAAGGCTAGACTCGCATTTAACGAATTTTGTATTTCCAATAGATAGTTATAGCTACGTGTAAATTCAGAAATACTGCAATGATGAACATGTTCATAAACGCAAATATTGAGGAGTATTTTCAAAGTCGACTATTCATTATTGGGCATTATATTAAACTGCTGCACAATTTCTTGGAAAAGGAAGGGGGAAAAGGGAAAATAAATAAATAAATTTTGTTTAATAATTTTGCTTTTTACTTCAGCGGCGCCCAGATCAAATAACTCATAGCAGCAAGGCTAAAATATTAAAGAGTTTACTCTGGCAGGAAGCCAAAAGTAGTTTTGTGGGAGAAAAATTTCACAGAAGTGAAAAACCATTAATATTATTTATTAAAATCTTCATTGGCGAAATGTTTATCAATTAATTAAAAAAAAAATATATAAAAAAAAGTGAAATAAAAAACTTGAGTATGTCAAAACATCAAATAAATATTCTATCAACATCGCAACAAAGGAGAGATGCTCAATTGGTCGATTTCGATATGATGCGAGAACTTTACAATTAGATCCTTTTAGCAATTCCTACACTTCTTCAAACCACAAAATGTTTTTTTCCAAAACAACATCTTCTAATATCTAAGAAATTCCCTCTAAGATGAGCAAAAGCCTGAAAGGTCTTCGGGGTGCGGAAAATGAATGAGATAAAAAATCTTACGTTGTTCGAATTCTCGAAGTAATTCGGGGGAGCAAGATTACGCTAACGTCTATTCTAGCTATATTTACCTGTGTTGCCGGTCGGCAAGGAAAGAGATATTAAACTCAAGTCCCTTTTGCCCGGTCGGTCATTTAGAAAATAAAAACAAATAAAAAATACTCGTTTTATTTACATCATTAATCTAGGAAGAAGTTGAATTTGTTTATATATTAGGGTGTTGTCTGAAACTTTTATTTCAACACTTAAAGTCTAGAAATTTTCATATTTAGATTCAGCGATAGAGAAAATTTATTTATTTATCTATCAAAAATAATTTACAAATAAATTTATTAATTATTTACATTTAAGACAATAGGTGTCATCTACCAATTATCTCAGTGTGTCGAGGGAAGAGTGTTGCACGGAGAGGTGAGAAATAAAAAAACTAATGTTTGTTTGTTAGGTCCGCGGTCTTAGCGTAGCTGCGACCTTTGTATCTTATATTTTATTTTATTAGTTATCTTAATTTGTTTAGTTGGACCCGCCGTCTTTAGCGTCGCTGCGATCCTTCTAGTTTAAGTCTTTAAATTCAACTCCGTCTTATTCCCAAAATTCCCGGTCCTTTTATATACAAAAATTAGTTCATCCTATTCACTTTCGTTCATTCGCATTCCCCTCCAATATGCATATTCTTTATTAATTTTAATGCACTTGAAACTGCCCCGATGCACTCATAGGGTCATAGCTGACCGAAAATGCCGTACTCAACAAAGTGTCATAATATGTCATGTATGCGTGCCGTATTCTCAGCAGGTATCCGACATGCCATTATGTGCATATTTTCAGGAATTCCCTTTGAATCGTACGTCATTGAGATTTGGGTATGCCCATTACTCATTATATTTTATGAGTTATCCGGCAACAAATGAAAATGAATATGACACCCTTCGGCGAGCGAGTGCCCGAATGTGTCAGCGAGAATCCAGGGAAATACATTAAATGTTTTGTGTGCATGTTATTGGTGCTGGCTTGTCGTAATTATATGTGCGATAAACACAAGAAAATGCATGGGTAAGTGAAATGCGAATGATTGTGTTATGTGGATGAATGGAGAGGAATACTATGTAGCGTACTACATCCTCTTCCCCTTCGAAAAAGAAAATTAAGCTTGAAGAGGTTAATTTTCTGCTAAATGTTTTGTGGATAAGACGTTTACAAAAAAATTTTCTCTTGTTGCTGGTTTCTATCATATACTTTTCGAATTATATTTAATACACATCTATAGTTAAAAAGTGCTTTAGGGAGATTTCAAAAAATTTCTTATTGCTAATTTGTATGATATATTTTTCAAATTTAATACATATCTATAGTTTAAAAGTGCTTTGAGGAGAAGATTTCAAAAAATTTCTTATTGAAAAGATTTCAAAAAATTTTCTTATTGCTAATTTAGTTTAAAAGTGTTTTTTTTTTATGGTTACAGTTTAATTTAATATCTATTTTGTCTTATAGGTATGCAAAACAAAATGTATTTTGTCTTATAGGTATGTACAATAATACTTCCAAATTGCACGTTGCAGTGCGTGTTTTTCAGCGTCACGCTACAAAGCTGGATCGTTTTGCCGGGATCCCGAATTCGGTCATCGCCACATAAAGCTCCTGACGATGTATGCTATCATATGCAGCCTTGAAGTCGATGAATAGGTGGTGAGTCTCGACTTGAAATTCATTGGTTTTTTCCAGGATTTGCCTCAGTGTGAAAATTTGGTCTATAGTCGATCTGCCACACTGGTACGTGCCGATTAGTGTGTTGCAGAATGGTTTGAGACGTTCATACAGTACGTTGGATAGGATCTTGTATGCGACATTAAGCAGGGATATGCCTCGATAATTCTTGCAAGACATAGGATCGTCTTTTTTGTAGATGGGGCATATGGAGCTGATAGTCCAGTCATCTGGCATGACTATGCCAATTTGCATTGAGAATCCCTCGCATATATTTATTAACTGAAAAGGATAAAACAATGCCAAATTTGGACTTCCGTTTCTTTGTTTTGTTTTTTTTTTTTTTACTAAAATTTATAAAAAAAAGAACAAAAATTGACATAACTTTTTGTATAGTAGTAAACGCAAAAAAATGGCACACTTTTCATGGACATTAAAATAGACATTTATTAAAAAAATTAAAATTTTAACAGTTCTGATTTAAGAAAATAAACAGGTTGTCTGCCATCACTTGCGAATAAGTTGATCTTCGTTTTTCATCAGTCCACAAAACATTTATCCATTTTTTTATTCCTTCTTTTCCAGTCCAATCAAGATGATCCTTAGCGAATTTTACGCGAGATGCAATGTTTTGTTTCCTTAGAAAAGGCACCCTTCTGGCAATCCTTCCGTGAAAATTACCTTCAACAAGTCTTCCCCGAACTGTTCTACGAGAGATATTCAACTGTAGTTCAGCTCTAATATCTTTTGAACACTTGAAAGGATCATTTTTGGAAGAACGAATGATCTTGCGATCTTCTTTTGCAGTTGTTTTTCTTGGTTGGTCAAACTGTTTTTTGACTCTCGGTGGCTTAATTGCATTTCCAACTAACTTGGGAGATCGTCCAATGCTCCCAGCTATTTTCGTATCGATTTTCCTTCTTTACGTAAAGCTAAAATAGCAGATTTCTCTTCTGATGTGCAGTGTTTTCCGTGGCCCATGCTTTTCTAAGTTATAATTTTAATTTAACTTAATTAATTAAATTCAGATCTGATAAAAATATTGCAGAATGCACTTACTGTCTTATAAAAGTAAAATCTGTAGGAAATAATTGACATATTTCACACACAAGGAAATAAGCAAGTCTGCTTATCAATCTGTCTCTATTTTAATGACCGCAAAAGAAAACTCTTTTTCTGGAAGAAACTGTTAGTATACATTCAGTAAACAAACAACTTAAAACTAACGGTCCTGTTATTTTTCATAAAAAAATCTTACTACGAGTATGTTGTTGCCAGCGGTTAGAATTTGTTCGCCTGAGAGTTGTTGTTTTTTTTTTTACTTTAATTCAAGAAATTATAACTGTCACTATTTTAATGTCCATATCTGTATATGCACTTATGGAGAAATAAAATTATTTCAGCTATTTAAAAAGCACTTTAAAGTAAGTAAATTCATGCAACCACCAAGAATGTCAAATAACACTAACTTAGCTTTATAGTTTAAGTTTATCTGTAAGTTGGTATAGGCTTTTTATAAGATACTCGTATTAACACTTTCTGGGGTTAATTAATTAGCAGCACTTTCACGGACGTCTACTTTAGTTGCATTCTACTCACGCTTTCAAATTAAAACTTTTTGTAATTAATACAATATTATAAAGTTCACTAATGACCCTTGTCATTAATAAATAAATACAAATTTGGCGAATAAAAGAATGTTTGCTAAGCAACTGAGACATGTAAGGACAAATATACACTTAAAACAACAGTACAGTATAGTAACCGCACAAGGCTAGACTCGCATTTAACGAATTTTGTATTTCCAATAGATAGTTATAGCTACGTGTAAATTCAGAAATACTGCAATGATGAACATGTTCATAAACGCAAATATTGAGGAGTATTTTCAAAGTCGACTATTCATTATTGGGCATTATATTAAACTGCTGCACAATTTCTTGGAAAAGGAAGGGGGAAAAGGGAAAATAAATAAATAAATTTTGTTTAATAATTTTGCTTTTTACTTCAGCGGCGCCCAGATCAAATAACTCATAGCAGCAAGGCTAAAATATTAAAGAGTTTACTCTGGCAGGAAGCCAAAAGTAGTTTTGTGGGAGAAAAATTTCACAGAAGTGAAAAACCATTAATATTATTTATTAAAATCTTCATTGGCGAAATGTTTATCAATTAATTAAAAAAAAAATATATAAAAAAAAGTGAAATAAAAAACTTGAGTATGTCAAAACATCAAATAAATATTCTATCAACATCGCAACAAAGGAGAGATGCTCAATTGGTCGATTTCGATATGATGCGAGAACTTTACAATTAGATCCTTTTAGCAATTCCTACACTTCTTCAAACCACAAAATGTTTTTTTCCAAAACAACATCTTCTAATATCTAAGAAATTCCCTCTAAGATGAGCAAAAGCCTGAAAGGTCTTCGGGGTGCGGAAAATGAATGAGATAAAAAATCTTACGTTGTTCGAATTCTCGAAGTAATTCGGGGGAGCAAGATTACGCTAACGTCTATTCTAGCTATATTTACCTGTGTTGCCGGTCGGCAAGGAAAGAGATATTAAACTCAAGTCCCTTTTGCCCGGTCGGTCATTTAGAAAATAAAAACAAATAAAAAATACTCGTTTTATTTACATCATTAATCTAGGAAGAAGTTGAATTTGTTTATATATTAGGGTGTTGTCTGAAACTTTTATTTCAACACTTAAAGTCTAGAAATTTTCATATTTAGATTCAGCGATAGAGAAAATTTATTTATTTATCTATCAAAAATAATTTACAAATAAATTTATTAATTATTTACATTTAAGACAATAGGTGTCATCTACCAATTATCTCAGTGTGTCGAGGGAAGAGTGTTGCACGGAGAGGTGAGAAATAAAAAAACTAATGTTTGTTTGTTAGGTCCGCGGTCTTAGCGTAGCTGCGACCTTTGTATCTTATATTTTATTTTATTAGTTATCTTAATTTGTTTAGTTGGACCCGCCGTCTTTAGCGTCGCTGCGATCCTTCTAGTTTAAGTCTTTAAATTCAACTCCGTCTTATTCCCAAAATTCCCGGTCCTTTTATATACAAAAATTAGTTCATCCTATTCACTTTCGTTCATTCGCATTCCCCTCCAATATGCATATTCTTTATTAATTTTAATGCACTTGAAACTGCCCCGATGCACTCATAGGGTCATAGCTGACCGAAAATGCCGTACTCAACAAAGTGTCATAATATGTCATGTATGCGTGCCGTATTCTCAGCAGGTATCCGACATGCCATTATGTGCATATTTTCAGGAATTCCCTTTGAATCGTACGTCATTGAGATTTGGGTATGCCCATTACTCATTATATTTTATGAGTTATCCGGCAACAAATGAAAATGAATATGACACCCTTCGGCGAGCGAGTGCCCGAATGTGTCAGCGAGAATCCAGGGAAATACATTAAATGTTTTGTGTGCATGTTATTGGTGCTGGCTTGTCGTAATTATATGTGCGATAAACACAAGAAAATGCATGGGTAAGTGAAATGCGAATGATTGTGTTATGTGGATGAATGGAGAGGAATACTATGTAGCGTACTACATCCTCTTCCCCTTCGAAAAAGAAAATTAAGCTTGAAGAGGTTAATTTTCTGCTAAATGTTTTGTGGATAAGACGTTTACAAAAAAATTTTCTCTTGTTGCTGGTTTCTATCATATACTTTTCGAATTATATTTAATACACATCTATAGTTAAAAAGTGCTTTAGGGAGATTTCAAAAAATTTCTTATTGCTAATTTGTATGATATATTTTTCAAATTTAATACATATCTATAGTTTAAAAGTGCTTTGAGGAGAAGATTTCAAAAAATTTCTTATTGAAAAGATTTCAAAAAATTTTCTTATTGCTAATTTAGTTTAAAAGTGTTTTTTTTTTATGGTTACAGTTTAATTTAATATCTATTTTGTCTTATAGGTATGCAAAACAAAATGTATTTTGTCTTATAGGTATGTACAATAATACTTCCAAATTGCACGTTGCAGTGCGTGTTTTTCAGCGTCACGCTACAAAGCTGGATCGTTTTGCCGGGATCCCGAATTCGGTCATCGCCACATAAAGCTCCTGACGATGTATGCTATCATATGCAGCCTTGAAGTCGATGAATAGGTGGTGAGTCTCGACTTGAAATTCATTGGTTTTTTCCAGGATTTGCCTCAGTGTGAAAATTTGGTCTATAGTCGATCTGCCACACTGGTACGTGCCGATTAGTGTGTTGCAGAATGGTTTGAGACGTTCATACAGTACGTTGGATAGGATCTTGTATGCGACATTAAGCAGGGATATGCCTCGATAATTCTTGCAAGACATAGGATCGTCTTTTTTGTAGATGGGGCATATGGAGCTGATAGTCCAGTCATCTGGCATGACTATGCCAATTTGCATTGAGAATCCCTCGCATATATTTATTAACTGAAAAGGATAAAACAATGCCAAATTTGGACTTCCGTTTCTTTGTTTTGTTTTTTTTTTTTTTACTAAAATTTATAAAAAAAAGAACAAAAATTGACATAACTTTTTGTATAGTAGTAAACGCAAAAAAATGGCACACTTTTCATGGACATTAAAATAGACATTTATTAAAAAAATTAAAATTTTAACAGTTCTGATTTAAGAAAATAAACAAAAAAAAAAGATTAATATTTTGTTGCTTGACCTCTGCTCTTAATAACTGCTTGACACCTATTAGGCATTGAGTCAACTAATCGATGGTATTTGTCGACTAAAATTTGTGACCACTCATGTTGAATAATCTTCCACAATTCGGCTTTGTTCTTGGTATAATGCTTCCCAACCGCCTTCTTTAAATCTCCCCATAAATGCTCTATTGGATTTAAATCAGGGGATTGAGATGGCCACTCCATTACATTGATTGCTGGTCCTCGAAGTAGGTTTTCGCAAATTTTGAACAATGCTTCGGGTCGTTTCCTGTTGTAGAACCCATCTGAGAGGCATATTCTCTTCGGCATGAGGCAGCATTGTGTTCTTCATGATATTAACGTACATACATTACCTGATCCATTTTGCCTTCTATCAGATGAATTGGTCCTATCCCATACCAAGAAAAACAGCCCCACAATAGAAAACTTCCGCCTCCATGCTTAACTGTCTTCTGGGTTTATTATGGGCTGAGTTCTTTCAAAGATGGCCTTTGAACAGGTTGTCTGCCATCACTTGCGAATAAGTTGATCTTCGTTTTTCATCAGTCCACAAAACATTTATCCATTTTTTTATTCCTTCTTTTCCAGTCCAATCAAGATGATCCTTAGCGAATTTTACGCGAGATGCAATGTTTTGTTTCCTTAGAAAAGGCACCCTTCTGGCAATCCTTCCGTGAAAATTACCTTCAACAAGTCTTCCCCGAACTGTTCTACGAGAGATATTCAACTGTAGTTCAGCTCTAATATCTTTTGAACACTTGAAAGGATCATTTTTGGAAGAACGAATGATCTTGCGATCTTCTTTTGCAGTTGTTTTTCTTGGTTGGTCAAACTGTTTTTTGACTCTCGGTGGCTTAATTGCATTTCCAACTAACTTGGGAGATCGTCCAATGCTCCCAGCTATTTTCGTATCGATTTTCCTTCTTTACGTAAAGCTAAAATAGCAGATTTCTCTTCTGATGTGCAGTGTTTTCCGTGGCCCATGCTTTTCTAAGTTATAATTTTAATTTAACTTAATTAATTAAATTCAGATCTGATAAAAATATTGCAGAATGCACTTACTGTCTTATAAAAGTAAAATCTGTAGGAAATAATTGACATATTTCACACACAAGGAAATAAGCAAGTCTGCTTATCAATCTGTCTCTATTTTAATGACCGCAAAAGAAAACTCTTTTTCTGGAAGAAACTGTTAGTATACATTCAGTAAACAAACAACTTAAAACTAACGGTCCTGTTATTTTTCATAAAAAAATCTTACTACGAGTATGTTGTTGCCAGCGGTTAGAATTTGTTCGCCTGAGAGTTGTTGTTTTTTTTTTACTTTAATTCAAGAAATTATAACTGTCACTATTTTAATGGCCATATCTGTATATGCACTTATGGAGAAATAAAATTATTTCAGCTATTTAAAAAGCACTTTAAAGTAAGTAAATTCATGCAACCACCAAGAATGTCAAATAACACTAACTTAGCTTTATAGTTTAAGTTTATCTGTAAGTTGGTATAGGCTTTTTATAAGATACTCGTATTAACACTTTCTGGGGTTAATTAATTAGCAGCACTTTCACGGACGTCTACTTTAGTTGCATTCTACTCACGCTTTCAAATTAAAACTTTTTGTAATTAATACAATATTATAAAGTTCACTTTAATACCCTTGTCATTAATAAATAAATACAAATTTGGCGAATAAAAGAATGTTTGCTAAGCAACTGAGACATGTAAGGACAAATATACACTTAAAACAACAGTACAGTATAGTAACCGCACAAGGCTAGACTCGCATTTAACGAATTTTGTATTTCCAATAGATAGTTATAGCTACGTGTAAATTCAGAAATACTGCAATGATGAACATGTTCATAAACGCAAATATTGAGGAGTATTTTCAAAGTCGACTATTCATTATTGGGCATTATATTAAACTGCTGCACAATTTCTTGGAAAAGGAAGGGGGAAAAGGGAAAATAAATAAATAAATTTTGTTTAATAATTTTCCTTTTTACTTCAGCGGCGCCCAGATCAAATAACTCATAGCAGCAAGGCTAAAATATTAAAGAGTTTACTCTGGCAGGAAGCCAAAAGTAGTTTTGTGGGAGAAAAATTTCACAGAAGTGAAAAACCATTAATATTATTTATTAAAATCTTCATTGGCGAAATGTTTATCAATTAATTAAAAAAAAAATATATAAAAAAAAGTGAAATAAAAAACTTGAGTATGTCAAAACATCAAATAAATATTCTATCAACATCGCAACAAAGGAGAGATGCTCAATTGGTCGATTTCGATATGATGCGAGAACTTTACAATTAGATCCTTTTAGCAATTCCTACACTTCTTCAAACCACAAAATGTTTTTTTCCAAAACAACATCTTCTAATATCTAAGAAATTCCCTCTAAGATGAGCAAAAGCCTGAAAGGTCTTCGGGGTGCGGAAAATGAATGAGATAAAAAATCTTACGTTGTTCGAATTCTCGAAGTAATTCGGGGGAGCAAGATTACGCTAACGTCTATTCTAGCTATATTTACCTGTGTTGCCGGTCGGCAAGGAAAGAGATATTAAACTCAAGTCCCTTTTGCCCGGTCGGTCATTTAGAAAATAAAAACAAATAAAAAATACTCGTTTTATTTACATCATTAATCTAGGAAGAAGTTGAATTTGTTTATATATTAGGGTGTTGTCTGAAACTTTTATTTCAACACTTAAAGTCTAGAAATTTTCATATTTAGATTCAGCGATAGAGAAAATTTATTTATTTATCTATCAAAAATAATTTACAAATAAATTTATTAATTATTTACATTTAAGACAATAGGTGTCATCTACCAATTATCTCAGTGTGTCGAGGGAAGAGTGTTGCACGGAGAGGTGAGAAATAAAAAAACTAATGTTTGTTTGTTAGGTCCGCGGTCTTAGCGTAGCTGCGACCTTTGTATCTTATATTTTATTTTATTAGTTATCTTAATTTGTTTAGTTGGACCCGCCGTCTTTAGCGTCGCTGCGATCCTTCTAGTTTAAGTCTTTAAATTCAACTCCGTCTTATTCCCAAAATTCCCGGTCCTTTTATATACAAAAATTAGTTCATCCTATTCACTTTCGTTCATTCGCATTCCCCTCCAATATGCATATTCTTTATTAATTTTAATGCACTTGAAACTGCCCCGATGCACTCATAGGGTCATAGCTGACCGAAAATGCCGTACTCAACAAAGTGTCATAATATGTCATGTATGCGTGCCGTATTCTCAGCAGGTATCCGACATGCCATTATGTGCATATTTTCAGGAATTCCCTTTGAATCGTACGTCATTGAGATTTGGGTATGCCCATTACTCATTATATTTTATGAGTTATCCGGCAACAAATGAAAATGAATATGACACCCTTCGGCGAGCGAGTGCCCGAATGTGTCAGCGAGAATCCAGGGAAATACATTAAATGTTTTGTGTGCATGTTATTGGTGCTGGCTTGTCGTAATTATATGTGCGATAAACACAAGAAAATGCATGGGTAAGTGAAATGCGAATGATTGTGTTATGTGGATGAATGGAGAGGAATACTATGTAGCGTACTACATCCTCTTCCCCTTCGAAAAAGAAAATTAAGCTTGAAGAGGTTAATTTTCTGCTAAATGTTTTGTGGATAAGACGTTTACAAAAAAATTTTCTCTTGTTGCTGGTTTCTATCATATACTTTTCGAATTATATTTAATACACATCTATAGTTAAAAAGTGCTTTAGGGAGATTTCAAAAAATTTCTTATTGCTAATTTGTATGATATATTTTTCAAATTTAATACATATCTATAGTTTAAAAGTGCTTTGAGGAGAAGATTTCAAAAAATTTCTTATTGAAAAGATTTCAAAAAATTTTCTTATTGCTAATTTAGTTTAAAAGTGTTTTTTTTTTATGGTTACAGTTTAATTTAATATCTATTTTGTCTTATAGGTATGCAAAACAAAATGTATTTTGTCTTATAGGTATGTACAATAATACTTCCAAATTGCACGTTGCAGTGCGTGTTTTTCAGCGTCACGCTACAAAGCTGGATCGTTTTGCCGGGATCCCGAATTCGGTCATCGCCACATAAAGCTCCTGACGATGTATGCTATCATATGCAGCCTTGAAGTCGATGAATAGGTGGTGAGTCTCGACTTGAAATTCATTGGTTTTTTCCAGGATTTGCCTCAGTGTGAAAATTTGGTCTATAGTCGATCTGCCACACTGGTACGTGCCGATTAGTGTGTTGCAGAATGGTTTGAGACGTTCATACAGTACGTTGGATAGGATCTTGTATGCGACATTAAGCAGGGATATGCCTCGATAATTCTTGCAAGACATAGGATCGTCTTTTTTGTAGATGGGGCATATGGAGCTGATAGTCCAGTCATCTGGCATGCTTTCTTCCACCCATACTTGGTTGATGATTTGGTGCATGCGCCCTACCGACACATCTACTAATTCCTGCGATTCGGTGACTAGATTTCCTTCGCTGTTTCGAAGAGCCTGTGTTCCGGCCTTGAAGCCAGCAGCCAGTTGCTTGGCTTTCTTGTAGAACTTCCGGATGTTGCTTCGATCATGAGACTCTTCGATCTCCTTGAGCTGGGAGACTGCGTAGGCCCTCTTCTTTCTACGCAGTATTTTCTTCTCCTCCCTCCTCCTCGTTTATTGAACAATGTAGTGTAAGTGTTGTTTTTTTTTTTTTTTTTTGGGGGGTGTTTTCTTTTGTACCCGTACGCACTTCTGCAGTAGGTTTTATTTGGTACATTTGGTATCTTTGTAACAAAATAATGCAACTACTAAACCGATTAATAGATAAATGAGAATAATGGTGTAAATTGTGCTGATCCAAAGGTATTAGTGGTTCCTTTTCCTTATTTTTGAGGAAATTGATACCCTCAGAAACTAATTTTAAGTCGTCTTGACTTGAAAATTTAATGAAGGTTGCTTTTGTCATTTTGTTTCTAATTTTGCTTGAGTAATTCGTTAAGATATGAGATATGTTAAGCGGGGGAATGAAAACATTATGTATAAAAGCCAAACAAATGGCCAGAAGAGAGAGGGAGCGGCAATAAGAGCTCCAGCGAGCTCAACAACAACAACTACAAACGCCACAAAGCCAGCTCACAGTGGTTCCCCCTGTAGACCAAAAGGTGAAATCTCAAGGTTAAAATTATTTATTATTTTATATGAAAATGTTATCTCTAATAACGGGACAAATAAATCCCAGCTATCTTTTTCCTCTAAATTGTTTTCATTATGGTAAGATCGATCATGCAAGTTGTGTGTTTTTCCAATTTTAGCAAAGCTAAAATTTTCATTTTTTGCATTTACAATCACGTAAAATATATTTTTTTTTTAATAATTACTTTTGAAATTTGATTTATGGAATTGAGAGAACAAGTTATGTAGATAATTTGTGTATATTTTTTTGTATGAAATAAGTCAGGTTTTTATGTGAAAACCGTTACTCAATTGAGGTGTAATATGATTTTTGTGTTTTTTTGATGACTTTAAAAAGTGCATAACTTCTGTGCTCCCTGCTTGCCTCTAACAAAAGTTACATATTTATTACCACCTTTCAATAGGCATGAGTAATTTTTTGCGAAAATATGCTAAAGTCTAAAAAATCAAACGTTAATTGGACAAAGAAATTTGTTTTTATCCACTTTTAGAAACCACCAAAATCTTTAAACGACTTGATATATTTAATATTTGGCGTAAGGTGAGGAAGGTTGGAGATGTTTCCAAGCATAAAGAAACTTTAAAGACGTTTTTAGAAGTCTATAACTTAGAACATTGTGATGATTTAGCTAAAAAAATTAATGTTCCATGCAAGTCCTTTTTAAAAAGATGGAACAAAGCTTCAAGAAATGAGAACTTTTTTTTAACAAAGAACGATGATTGGCTTAAGGCCACAGAAGACTTCAGTTATGAGAATAATGATCCATGTACGAGTAGGGCGCAAGGCAGCCCAAAAAAAGCATTTTTAGAATGCTCATCTAGAACAAAAAGAAGACGTATTGCAAGCATTGCATCAAAAGATCCAGATATAGCATCTGCTTTAAAAAATTGCCAAGATACAGATATTTCGCATAGACAAACGCTTAACGAGAATGATGCTCTAAAAATATTGGTTGAGGCTAAGTTGTCTAAAAGACAATATCAAGTAATTAGGAGTGTGGTGAATGAATCTACGGATGTAGATTCATTCCCATGCTATGCAAAAGTTTTAAAAGCAAAACAAGACTGCTATCCGGATCCGGAAACAATAACGGTAAGTGATTCATCGGCTGAGGTTACTCTTCAAGGGCTTTTGAATCATACAGCGACATACGGATTGTCGAATCGCAAGGAGAGGCATTAAAAGATTTTCAAGGAGATTCCTGTAATTTAACGCTGATTGGAAAGTGGGGTTTTGATGGCAGCAGCGGACAATCAGAATACAAACAACGAATCATGGCAGAATTTAGTGATAGTGACATGTTCATAACATCGTATGTCCCTCTTCAACTTTTTAAACAAGGAAATCCTAACGTACCCAAACAAATTGTATGACAGAATCCTCGCCCTGGATCCACCAGATACTGTAGACCTATGCGTTTCCAACTTAAAAAGGAAACTGAAGAATTGAGCAGAGAAGAACAAAAAAAACATTCAGGATCAAATCGAAAAATTGTCGAGTACTATTGTTACTGCTTTTGATCGTAATATATTGGTAAAACATGACCTTAAACTAACAATGGTGGATGGAAAGGTGTGTAATGCCTTGACGCATACTTCATCACAACAGATCTGCTACATTTGTGGAGCCAAACCTTCTGTCATGAACGATATTGAAAGTTCCTTGCAAAGAAACATAAATATTGAAAGTTTGGATTTCGGTATATCTCCATTACATGCGTGGATACGTTTTTTTGAATTTGTTATTCATTTAGCGTATAGGCTTGAATTCAAAAAATGGCGAACAGGCAAAATTGAAAAACCTCTTTATGAAAGCCAGAAAAAACGCATTCAAAAAGAGTTCAGGGAAAAAACTGGTCTCATTATCGACAAGCTTAAGCAAGGTGGGGGGGAACTCAAATGATGGAAATACGGCCCGGAGGTTTTTTGCAAACCCTTCCCTTTCTTCGGATATAACGGGAGTAAAAAAATCGTTAATAGAGAGATGTGCAGTTATATTAAAAACTTTGGTCTGGTGCTTTGCTATAAACATAAATGCTTTTGAAAAGTATATATTAGAAACCGCCAAGGAAATTGTTAATGAATATTCATGGTATATTGTCCAACACGCAATATTGCCCATAGGGCAGTTAACTGAAGAGGCTGCTGAAGCTAAAAATAAGGAGATGAACATTTTTAGGGAAAAAAAATACGCGGAAAATTTCAAGAGTTGCCACCAACACTGATTTGATAAATAGACTGTTCCTTTCTACGGACCCACTTCTATCAAACGCTCGTGTTCTTGAACAAACTGAAAAATCAAGTTTACCCAAAGAGGTGTCAGACTTACTGCACTAACCACTTTAATAAAAATATTTAAAAAGTAAAAATAACGACTGTATTTATATATATTCAGTGTTATTTGTAAAACTAAAAAATCAAGTTTACCCAAAGAGGTGTTAGACTTATTGCACTAACTACTTTAATTAAAATATTTAAAAAGTAAAAATAACGACTTTATTTATATATATTCAGTGCTATTGTCATTAAATATGTAATTATTAATTTTGACCGCTCTTCCCATATAAACGAAACCAGTGTGCAGCTGCAGCGGCATCAGCAAGTACAGCCGCAAATACAGAAGCAGAAGCAGCAACAACAACAACAGCTGAAAAAACAGCAGCAGACAACAAAAACAAAATAATAACAACCGCATCAGCAGCAGAAACAGCAACAACAGCAGCACCAGCAGACACAACTGCAACAATAACAGTAGCAGAAGCAACAGCAACAGAAGACGACTTCAAAGACGAGGGTGCGCCAATCAACACATACAAGATTGAGCTTAAGGATACTAAATACACTAAACTATGTAAGTCCGTCATAGGTGATAATTTTGTTATTAAACGTTTAAATGAAAATAGGCGTGCTATCCACTGCAATACAGTGAAACATTACAAAAAAAAGTTGAAGGTCTGTTGAGGGATACGACGACGGAGTTCTTCTCCTTCACCCCGAAGGGGGAAAATCTGCAAACAATGCTGCTGACGGGGGTAGAACCGTCTACCGATCCGGAGACGCTCCTTGCTCTGCTTAAGGAGAAAGAGTGCGACGATCTCCAGTTCGTACGGGTCAAGCCCTTTACCACAGCTAGGGCCAAATGGGAGAAGCGGAAAGTACCGTTCATCCTAGTTCAGCTCTCAGCCAACAGCAAATTGGATGGTCTAAAGAGTACTAAAGTCCCAGACAACCAGGTTGTCGTATGGGAAACATTAAAAATGACAGAAAATATTCTAAAATTAGTGGGGTCAGCATCGAGTATAAACTCGATTTGAAAGCTATAGGTACTTCGTCGTTTCCTAGAAGCGGCTCCTATCTGGATCTTATGCTGTTCGACGTACGGTTACAACTGACCGACACGGACCGACAAACTTTAAACTGCCTTAACACATTTGTGTACGACAATGACGATTGCGGGCTCAGTGCCGTAATAACGATTCCCAACGAAATTACGGAGTTGGAGGAGTGTGTCCAAACGCATTCCTACAATTATAGTAGGACGCGTTGGACTTGCTTCTCCAGAAATTTGACAAGATCACTTTTCTTGAACTCACTCTACCCACCGTCCAGTAGGAACTTGTCAAACAAGAAGATTGACTGGTATTTAAAACAAATGGACGAGACAATAAACGAACTATGGATAGTACGATACCTCGGTATCAACATACTGATAACGCAGACATAGTCCGCAATGCAACAATTGACGTAATACACCAACACAAAAGTGCACTGCTGTCGAGACTAAAAACCTCGTACAGACAGTTTACTGACAGACAAAACTCGGAGGTTAGGACGCTGAAGTCGTTGACTAAAAACCTCCACAGATTAATCAGGAAAAACTACAGAATTTCTGTAAATTTGCATTGGAACAACAAAATTCGGGCTGTAAAAGCTAACAACCCGAGTATGTTCACGCAAGTAAATAAAATATTTCGGATGAACAATCAAAATGGCCTTCCGCGTCCTAAAATCCTCCGAATGACGAACAATGGACGGATACTGATAATAGTAGGTATAAATCCAGAAAAAGCAGTAGCGGATGACAACTTCTTTGTGATCGGAGATCCGCAGAAGAAGGTAGAGGCTATAGGAGCGACTTTTCAGGAAGTGAATGATTCCACTCGCCTGAGCAACGACCTGGAAAATCGCGTCCTTGTGCCCAACTACTACCTTTGAGATGATATGTAATACTGGCGATCCGAGAATATAGGTTTTACCGAGTTCAATGACGATATCATGGCAAATACTCGTAACGTCATCGCCGAAGAAAGGGTATATACCTCGTACATAACGAAGGTGGACCTCCAGGCGATCTTCGACTTATTGGGGAGAAAGAAATCTGTGGGAATTGACGGAGTAGCGAACATTGTGCTTCGACATCTCCCTCTAGAAGCGGTGGACATCTAAACCACTCTTTTAAAAAATGCGCTGAACAATGCACGTTTTCCAGCGCATTGGATACAACCCATCCCCAAAAAGGGGTAAGGACACCTCCATTCCAGCAAATCCCCGGTCGACAAGTATCCTTCCGAACATCAGAAAGATAATCAAAAATTGATCAATAGAGCCATGATTAAGTGGACTGAGGACAACAAAATAATTACGGATACCCAAATCGGTTTTAAGGCGGAACATGATACAATACATGCCGCGTCTAAATGGATATCCAATGGAACAAAAACAAAAACGACACCGTATAGTTAGAGGGACTCTTCTTCAAGCTAAGCAGGCTGGGCATAAGCAAACCACTGCTGCACATACTTTATAACATGCTCACCAGTAGACAGTTCATTGTCAAAAATGGCAATGTGACTTTTACTGGAACATTTCAAATTAAAAACTGTCTGCAACAAGGTGCGGTCAATTCACCGATCCTTTTCAACATTTACACGAGCAATCTCATACGATCACTTCACCATGCCATAGCGTACACAGACGACTTGATCACGTACAGAACAGGAACAAAAATCGAGGTCATTGCACTTCTTTTACAACGTGACTTCGATAAGATTCAGTGATATTGCGATGACTGGAAGTTGCAGATCAACTTTCAGAAATCGGAACTATTCTTTTTAGGATTGCCGTTGTCTGGGGCCTCTGAGGATACCAGAAAGAATTGGCGAAAGTTCTCAATCGTGAGACCTCACGGACAGTCACTTGCGTGTCGAAGTGTACCTATGACTCTACTTACTTACTTAACGGGATCCCGACCCGTGAAGAGTCTCTGCCTGAGACACTGTAGTCTTCCATCCTCTGCGATCTCGGGCACGTTGCTTCCAGTTATCCAGACCAAGCGCTCTGGCATCCGCGATGGCTTGGTCTTTGAAACGGAAGTTCGGTCTTCCTTGTCCTCTCGAACCTGGCGGCTGGGATTCGAAGATCCTCTTAGCTGGAGCATTATTGTCCATTCGCTCGATGTGGCCGAGCCAATGTAGTCGACGTATTTTGCCCTTTTGGACTACATCCACATCTTGGTACAGCTCATAGAGTTCGCGGTTGTATCTTCTCCTCCATTCGCCCTCCTCGCACACAGGACCAAAAGGAGCCCAGTGTCAGCTCTCCTTTCCTGCTTATCGTCCAGCACTCGGCGCCATAAAGCAGAACTGGCAGGATAAGGGTTCTGTAGAGCATACATTTTGTGCTTCGAGTTAGGAGTTTGAACCCAATTGTTTTACCAAACCGAAGTAGCAGCGGTTTCCTAGGATAATTTTTCGCCGGATCTCCACTAGGATGTCATTTGTGGAGTTCATGTTTACTCCGAGGTAGATAAACTCCTTAACTACCTCGAAATTGTTGCTATCAATAGTGACGTTCTGTCCTAGGTGGTGGACAGATGCTTGTTTGTTTGTTGATAGCATGTATTTAGTCCTATCCTCATTTACTACAAGGCCAACAAATTTCTCCTGCTCTTCAATCGCCGTAAAAGCCTCTATCACGGCACTCTGGGAGCGACCGATGATGTCGATATCGTCTGCATACCCCAGTAGCTGGACGGATCTGTTGAAGATAGTGCCTTCCGTGTTCACACCTGCCCTGCACACTACCTGCTCTAACACGAGATTAAAGAAGTCACATGTTTGGAATAGTTCGGAGGAACTACTTCCAAATTGCACGTTGCAGTGCGTGTTTTTCAGCGTCACGCTACAAAGCTGGATCGTTTTGCCGGGATCCCGAATTCGGTCATCGCCACATAAAGCTCCTGACGATGTATGCTATCATATGCAGCCTTGAAGTCGATGAATAGGTGGTGAGTCTCGACTTGAAATTCATTGGTTTTTTCCAGGATTTGCCTCAGTGTGAAAATTTGGTCTATAGTCGATCTGCCACACTGGTACGTGCCGATTAGTGTGTTGCAGAATGGTTTGAGACGTTCATACAGTATGTTGGATAGGATCTTGTATGCGACATTAAGCAGGGATATGCCTCGATAATTCTTGCAAGACATAGGATCGTCTTTTTTGTAGATGGGGCATATGGAGCTGATAGTCCAGTCATCTGGCATGCTTTCTTCCACCCATACTTGGTTGATGATTTGGTGCATGCGCCCTACCGACACATCTACTAATTCCTGCGATTCGGTGACTAGATTTCCTTCGCTGTTTCGAAGAGCCTGTGTTCCGGCCTTGAAGCCAGCAGCCAGTTGCTTGGCTTTCTTGTAGAACTTCCGGATGTTGCTTCGATCATGAGACTCTTCGATCTCCTTGAGCTGGGAGACTGCGTAGGCCCTCTTCTTTCTACGCAGTATTTTCTTCTCCTCCCTCCTCCTGGCTCGATACTCTTCCCTCGCTGCCCTTGTTTTGCGCTGCAGCGTCTTCATATGTGCATCTTCTGTCACCTTTTTCTTTCTCTGCGGTGGCTGGTACCCTAAAGTGGTTTCGGCTACCTCTTTGATGATGTCGCGATACTGGGACCACTGGATGTTGGCGTCTGTGGTAGGTGGATGCACTGCGGAGAGTTTCTCACTCAGGCGATCTCTGTAGACTCTGGCTAATCCAACTAACCCGCCAAAGATGTGTTTTCCTTTCCGACTTTGGCATTGAAGTCCCCAAGCACAATTTTGACATCCCCCAAGCTCCATCCAGGAGGTCATAAAACTCCTCCTTGATAGGGTCTTCAGCCTCGTCGGTAGGGGCGTGTACACATATTAGGCTTTGATGCGGATTACAGCTAGGCGATCACTTATCGGCTTAAAGTCAATAACTTTTGTCCTAAGCCGGTTTCCCACGACGAATCTGCATCCTAATACATGCAATCTTTTATGGCAGCTGTAAAAAATATCGCAATTTTTCCTTTTCATCCTACCTGATCCTATCCATCGTATCTCCTGGATCGCGGTAATATCCGCCTTGTATCGCGTGAGGACAGACTCAAGTTTTTGAGTAGCACCTGGGGTGTAGAGCGTCCGCACGTTCCAGGTACATACTCTTAGATCGTTGTCCGTTGACGTTCCGTGTCTGGTTGCCATTTGAGGGAAATCCTTATCCGAGGCTCCTCGTGTCTCTCTCATAACTAGTGTTTTTTTTACATGGTCGGGAAGTTACCCCGACGGCACAACCTCCAACCTGGAGGGCCAGGCCCTTAACCCTAGGACAGCAGGCCGGTTATTCCGGTGCCAGTAACCCACTTTGGGATGTGAGCGCTGCCGTTGGCCCATTTAGGGTTCATCCGCCACCAACTCTTCTCCAACACCCTGGCTCGATATTGAAAATCCCTATAGACCTGGTATCCGAATATGTCAGAGCAGCTCTATAGGGATTACACTAAATAGTTCGGCCTGACTGGAACTGTAGACGCCACCGTTGGTTCCATCTAGAGAACTCCTCCGCTGACGCCGGGGACCAGAGGAGGTGCCTTAGTGAGAAAACACTCCTCCCCCCTCTCTCGTCCGCTGCCACTAACGACCTTCCAAAGGGGTTGGTTACCCAATCTTCAGTCGAGGTACTAGGCACCCACCAGTCACCAACGTGGAGGTGAGAGTAGGAATTGGTAGTGAGAGGATAGGTGGGAACGCTTGTGTTCTCATGACATCGCATCACTACCCTTTAACCTAGGACTCTGGTTATACCAATATCTACATTTTAACAAACATATATTATATAACATAAAAAAAATTTTCATTTACTAAGTTTTTTTTTTAATATTATTTTCTTAGAATCAATAGATAAAAAAAATTAAGTTAATAAAAAATTTAAGTACGTTATGTCGAAAGACATTGTTTTAAGTATTAGGTTTAGCTTAGAGCGCCCGCATAGAGCCAGTAAGTTAGAATTACATAGTTAAGTTAGTTAAGCTAGTTTCAACCGTTTTTTGCCTAGCATACGTAGGGATTAACAAAAGTTCGCTTAGTTGATTGAATAATAAAACACAAAAATAATTTTAACTTTAGATATTTAATCTTCATCCTTTTTTTTTTAATTTTTCAACATAATTCCCATTTATTTCAATACATTTCTTCAGCCGATAGATCCATCTTTCAAAACAGCTTTCAAAATTCTCTTTTTGCAGCTTTTCGATTTCGACATTGATTGCATTAATAATCATCTTATTAGATGTGAAGATTTTTTCCCCACAAATCTTTTTTTTTAATTTCGGAAACAGCCAAAAGTCACAAGGCGATAGTCGTACTTGTAAAATCAAGGTCCGGAAAATAAGGTGCTGAGCGAATTTCATTGATGCCCGAGAGCGCAAGAAAGTTGATGGTTTTTGCAGCAGTGTGCAAAGGCGCATTGTCGTGGTGCAAAGAGTTGCTACTCTTTTTGTCGGTGTCCTAGTAAATTTTGGAAAACTTGTGGTAAGCAAGTTTCAGTACACCAATTAGCAGTGACTGTCTGACCAGTTTTAAGCGGGGTGACGGTGATCATTTTCAGCATGGTGAAGAACGTTGACATCATAACTTTTGTCGCTGACTTTTGTTGTTTGGCCTTTACTGCAGGATTTGCAGCTTCTAGGCTCCATACCATGGGCTGCTGTTTTCTTTCCGGGTCGTACTTGTAAAATCAAGGTTGAGCACCTGTAACGATCTTATTGAAGCAGCTTGACTCTCCATTTTTAAACTTATCCAGGAAATATTGAGCAAAATTCGTGACACAGCCATGGCATTCAAGCCCAATTCATCCGCTATCATCTCCCGTGTCATTCTGGCATCTTCGTCAACTTTAGCCTTCACCAGGGCCAGATTTATATCGTCGGTCAAGGATTTGGGCCGGCCTTCACGAGACTGAAATATTGTTAGATTATTAGCTACAGAAATACATCTTTTTTTTTAAAAAAACTACTAAATTGACCCCAACGAAGCGAAATTTTGTTAGTCCCTACGTATAAGTGTAATGAATTGAAAAGTAAAAAGCGCGGAGATGTTAGCACAGACTACATAGTGCCCTATTTCGACTTTCATAAGTCGTTTTCCAGTTCATTTCCGAGTCGGGAAGTATGGGAAACTAAGATCCCGCTAAATGATAACTCCATCTCCATCTACACTGATGGCTCCAAGATGGACCTGGGAGTAAGTGCAGGGATTTTTTCTGAAAAACTCAATTTGAACAAGTCAATTCGACTTCCCGACTGTAGCAGTGTTTTCCAAGCGGAGGTCTTGGTGGTGACAACAACTGCCCGAGACGCTGCAATAAAAGCTATAGCACCCGATGATATTACCGTTTTCATTGGCAGCAGGCAGCGATAAGAGCAATTTCCGCCACGCAAATAAAATTGAAGCTTGTGCGTTGCTGTCACGAAGGGCTACTGGTTCTGGATACGCAACACGATGTTAAGCTCTGCTGGGTACCAGGCTGGCAAATATCCTAATCCTAACCCTCTACGTAGGTGCTAGCCGGAAATAACCACCACAGCAATTGCGTGCGATGTCAAGATGGGGTTAGCTAAGATCAGGAAGCTTTGTATAGGATTCTTAACTCCTCAATAGTTTAATTCTTTATATAAGCTTTCCGATCATCGGATCGCGGTGCCTGATTTCAGTGGTGGTGTGAGCGCTGGGGGTTAAACCAGTCATTAACGAGCTCCTTCAGATGGGGCAGCAAGTCTGTCGTAACTGACGCCCTATCCTGGTGAATCAGCCGTGCCAGGAACCGACCTTCATTTCCGAGCTACTCGTGGGAACAAAATCTAAAAAAAATAATTAACTAAAAAAAAAATAATAACAAAAATAAAGAAGTTAACCACAAAAAAATAAGTAAAGAAAAAAACATCATCAGCACCTCATTAAAAGAGGAGCTGCTTGCCTCAAGCCAAGAGGCAGGTGAAACGACGCCTCAACCAGCCACATCCATATCTGAGGTTGATGCTAAGAATACCAGCCATAGAGTCCCTAAGCAAACACCAGTGAAATACACCAGTCTCCAGAAAAGGCATTTCTATGAGAAGGCCCTTTTTATTCTTAATAAGATTGCTAAGAATGAAGAGGAGGGAACTGCAGATGAAAGGGACCAACGAGACAAGCTAAGGTACCAGGCCATTGCTGAAGACTACAACAAAAGCAAGACTACTAAAGCAATCTCGATACAACCTGTGTAAGCCACGAAGAGGAAACGTGCTCCAGAAGAGATGGCTCACTCTAGAAAACGCAGCAAAGTCGAAAGCGGCGTGCTAAAAAGGCCCCAAAAAAGGCTAAGCAAAAAAAAAAAAATAGAAAAAAACAGCGTCATTATTGCCACGAGAACCGTCAGCGAAGTGGTCATGGATGTTCTCCAAGTGGCCGTGATGGAGCTGTCTAACAGCGGCAAGTCCATCTTGAATGTTTTGGGTGAAATTGAGGTCAAACTATCGCGGATGGTGCTGGATCATCTGTTGGAAAAGCAAGGCGGGACCTTCCTCTGTTTCGACTCAGCCGAAGTCGTTAGAGGTTACAGGATTATCAAATGCGAAGACCGGTTTTCAAGGGACTTTCTTGGTGCTTGCATCGCTAAGATAAGTGATGCATGCAGTGCCCTGAGACTTGATCTAATCCCAGCCAATAATATCCCACGCAGAACGAAGGCTCACATTTGGCTTCCCAATATACCTTTAGACAATGAAATGCTGATTCAGTGTCTAAAGCTTCATAACCCTGCTGTCCCAATGGATGATTGGGCAGTTATTAAAGCGGAACAACCACAATAAAACAGTAGGACTTTTTTTCTCCTTATAAACGAGGAATGTTTAGAGGTGCTTGAGAAGTCTGACTACAGGCAAAGATTTGCCAAACTTAAAATGTTCAAGGTTCAGCAAAAATTCTGTCCAAAGTACACAATAATCCCTAATTTCTTAAAAAGGCGGATGGTAGTTGGACAGACTCTTCCGCTGATTCGCTCCAACTTCTTCTGAATACTCACTCCCCAGGCTGTAGGGACAGTAGCACAGAACAAGCCAGTTCTGACAGCTTACCGCCGACGGCTTGGGAAAGTATTACGAACATCATTACGGAGGATAAAATCTCCTGGGCCATAAATAGCTTCTCTCCATATAAGTCACCCGGCCTTGACTGCATTATGCCTATTATGCTTCAGAATGTGCAAGACATAGCTATTCCCTGGCTACTACCGATTTATAGGAGCTGCTTATACTTAAACCATGTCCCCCAAACTTGGAGACTTGTTCGGGTAGTCTTTATGCCCGCGAGGACATGAATCCGCGAAGGATTTTAGGCCTATTAGCCTGTCCTAATTTGTACTAAAGACCTTCGAACGTATCCTTGATTTTCACATCCGAAAAACCATGGAGAGTTCTCCACTGTCGAAATCCCAACACGCCTACCTCAAAGGAGGGTCCACAGAGACGACTCTTCATGAGGTAGTGCGATCGGTAGAAAAAACTCTTCATTATAAAGAATACACTCTTGCTACCATTCATACCCAAGCTATTCAAAAGTCTCTCACCGAGTTAGGTGTAGAGTCTTTCCTTAGACACTGGATAAAGTCCATGCTTAATACTAGAATAATCAAAGCTACACTAGGTTACAGCAGTACAACTACGAGTAAGGTCGTAAATAGAGGAACCCCACGAGATGGTGTTATCTCCCCTTTGCTATGGATAATGGCAATCGACAAAATCTTGGTGCGACTTGAAAGGGAGGGGGTTAAGGTGGTTGCGTACGCGGATGATGTGGTTCTTTTAGTGTCAGGAAAGTTCCTCTCCATGATAAGTCAAATCATGGAAAGTGCTCTGGATAAGGTACACTCTTGGGCTACGAGATGTGGCCTAGGCCAATAGCAGCAGAAACCACAGCAAAATGTGCAACAACAACAGCAGCGGAAACAACAGTAACAGCAACAACAGCAGCAAAAGAAGACGACTTCAAAGACGAGGGTGCCGCCAATCAACATCAGATTGAGCTTCAGGATACCATTAATCTGTCTAAGTCGGCCATAGGCGATAACTTTTATGTTCAGCGTTTGAATGTAATTAGACATACGATCCACTGCAACACTGTGGAACAACATAAAAAAATTAAAGATTTATTGAGGGAAACTACGACGGAGTTCTTCTCCTTCACTCCGAAGGGGGAAAAGCTGCAAAAAATGCTGCTGAGGGAACCTGATCTGTCTACTAATCCGGAAGCGCTAATTGCGCTGATTAAAGAGAAGGAGTGCGACGAGCTCCATTTCGTAGGGGTAAAGCCATTTATCACAGCTTGGGCCAAAAGGGAGAAGCGGAAACTGCCGTTCTTCCTTCTACAGCTCTCACCTAACAGCAAACTGGATGGTCTAAGGACTATCAAAGTCCTAAACTACCAAGTTGTCGCATGCGAAAAACTGAAAAGGAGCAAAAACATTTTACAATGTGGTCGCTGCCAAAGGTCTGGTCACGCCGCGTCGGACTGCGAAATGCAGCCTCGATGTGTTAAGTGTGGAAAGAATCACAAAGCAGAAGAATGCATTCTGGGTAAGGATTGAGTTGCAGATGTGCTTGAGTGCTTTGTGCAGGAACTCGGGACATACCGCAAACTATCGGGGTTGTCCCAAGTTCCAGTATATTAAGAAAGTAAATCTGGTTCGTCAGCAGAAGGTCGTAGTGAAACGTCCATATGCTCCAATTGATATACAATCCGTGACTCCCCAAGTGACCCACGCCCAAATAACGGCAGGCCGGAGAAATACGGAACAGGAAAGGCCGAAGGTTGTTTTTCAGGCCCCAGCGCCTAGAGCACCGTAGGCGAAAACTGACTTGCTGGCCATCTTGCTCGCTAACCAAGGGCAGATGGGTCAGCTTCAGCGTCAGGTACAGGAGCAGGCGAAGCGGGTGGACCAGATCCGCGCACTTCTGCCGAGCCTAACGCACCCCCAGTCGTAATAGGTACGAACATGGAGGAGCAATCCTTGAAGATCCTTGCAGTGAATGTAAATTCACTGAATAGGATCGAGCGAAGAGCCGTATTGTTTAGGTTGCTTGAAGACCAAACCCCTGATGTAATTATGGTTAGCGAAACAAAGCTATCCCAGAAACACAAATTGGGGCACAATAAATACAATATTTTCAGAAGAAACCGACCCAACTCGACACAAGGAGGAGGTGTTGCGATCTTCATTAAAAAAACAACTGCAATTTAAGGTAGTGTACAGCGGTGAAGTGCGAAGGTTCCAGGTGCTGGAAGCGTGTACCGTGTGCATCCCTCTCCATAGTGGAAAAAAGATGTACATGATAGCACTCTATGCACCTGAAGGTACTCAATCTACGTTATTTATTTCAGAGCTCGAGACGCTTTTTCGATGCCTAAGGCTGGAAGTGAGGGAGAATTATTTCATGCAGAATTATTTCATCATGGCCGGAGATCTAAACGCCAAACATAGAGATTGGGGAAATAACACACCTAATCCTAGAGGGAACCTACTATTCAATTGGTGGGGTCGGTACAGTGTCGAGTATAAACTCGATTTGAAAGCTACAGATAGTCCGTTGTTTCCTAGAAGCGGCTCTTATCTGGATCTTATGTTGTTCGACGTACGGTTACAACTGACTGACTCGGACCGACAAACTCTAAACTGCCTTCACACATTTATGTATGATAGTGACCATTGCGGTCTCAGTGCCGTAATAACGATTCCCAACGAAATTGCGGAGTTGGATGAGTTTGTCCAAAAGTACTCCTACAATTATAGTAGGACGCATTGGACTCGCTTCTCCAGAACTTTGACAAGAACACTCTCCTCGAATTCGCTCTACCCACCGTTCAATAGGAATCTGTCAAACGAGGAGATTGACTGGTACCTAAAACAAATGAACGAGACAATTAAACGAACTATGGGCAGTAAGATACCTCGGTATTAACATACTGACAACGCAGACATATTCCGCAATGCAACAATTGACGCACTACACCAACACAAAAGTACACTGCTGTCGACACTAAAAACCTTGTACAGACAGTTTACTGATAGACAGAACTCGGAGGTTAGGACGCTGAAGTCTGAAGTTCTGTAAATTTGCATTGGAACAACAAAATTCGGACTGTAAAAGCCAACAACGCGAGTATGTTCACGCAAATAAATAGAATATTTCGGAGGAATATTCAAAACCACCTTCTGCGTCTTAAGATCCCCCGAACGACGAACAATGGACGAATATTTATAACAGCAGGTATAGAGCCAGATAACGCAGTAGAGGACGACAACTTCTTTGTCATCGGAGATCCGCATGAGAAGGTAGAGGCTATTGGAGCGACTTTCTAGGAAGTGTACAAGGTGAATGATACCATCGACGATATTATGGCAAATAATGTCATCGCCGATGAAAGGATACATCCCCCGTACATAGTGAATGTGGAGCTCCAAGCGATCTTCGAATCATTGAGAAGTAAGAAATCTGTGGGAATCGACGGAGTGTCGAACATTGTGCTTCGACATCTTCCTCCACAAGCTGTAGACATTTGCACCACTCTGTTTAACAATGCGCTGAATAATGCACATTATCCAGCGCAGTGGAAAACAGCAGTGATACAACCCATCCCCAAAAGGGGAAAGGACAGCTCCAATCCGGAAAATCTAAGGTCGATAATTGTACTTCCGAACATCAGCAAGGTATTCGAAAAAGTGATCAATAGAGCCCTGATTCAGTGGACTGAGGATAATAAAATAATTCCGGATAACCAATTCGGTTTTGAAGCGGGGAAGTTGAAGATCAACTTCCAGAAATCGGAAACCATTCTTTTTAGGACGCCGTTGTCTGGGGCCTCTAGGGATACCAGAAAGAATTGGCGAAAGTTCTTAATCCTTGGACCGCACGGACAGCCGCTTGCGTGTCGAAGTGTAGTCAGATACCTGGGGCTCTGGTAAGATCAATATCTATATTTTAACAAACATATAGATGCTGATCTGGCCAGAGCCAGAGTTGCTTTTGCCCTTACAAAGAGACTTTTTTATAGCAAGCAACTCGATGCAAGGGTAAAGATAATCCGCTATATGGCCCTCATTAGGCCTATGCCCAAGATTCGGGTGTTTGAGAGCGCTTGCCTTCATTTGTACAGAACACCAGAGTCCCAGTACATAAAATTCTATCCCAATGAGGTCCAGTACAACAGGGCTAACCTAATTGGATAATTTCGTTATCAAGCTGAGAGTATCACGAGAGAGTGCGTCTTAACGGCTTTGTTCCCCCAGAGGCGTTCCTCTATCTTGATGAGAAGGGTCTGATCCAGGACAGATTGGCAGTGCCGCTAATCTTTCACGTTGCTCGGACAGCTGTGGATAGGCGACTCAACTACGACAGAGACGTGGCACAGAGCAGTGTGGAGCATCCCCGGGTCAGTAGGGCGGTATCGGGCAGCGATATGAAGGACGTTGAACGTCAGTTCTCACAACTTTGGTGGCTAACTGAAAGAGAGGGAACTCCTTCGTCGTTTGCTCACAATCCGGGGTAGCCCGTTTTAAGTTGGATGTTTGGTCTTGGCCGACTTACATAGTTTAAGGTATTTGTAGGTATTTTTGGGTAGACCTAGGCAAAAAAAAACCTTCCAGAGCACTTGGATACAAAAAAAACAGCACTTCGATAAAGATAAAAAAAAAGTATGTATTTAATTACATAATTAGAGTAAGATAGAATAAGGTAGTTTAAGATTTATTTTAAGGTAGTTTTTAAGTTTTATTATAAGAACAAAAAAAAAATATATATTTACATACACTAAGTTTTTTTTTTTTAATTTTCCTAAAAAATATTTCTTAGTATTCATTCATTAATAATTAAACAATGCGACGAATAAAAAGAATTAGTAAGGTACGCTGAAAGACATAGTTTTAAGTATTAGGTTTAGCTTAGAGCGCCCTGTCTAGCATTTAAGTTGCAATTGAATTGGTTTGATAAAAATGCATTTAAAATGAAAAAATGAAAAATGGCTTTGGAGTAAATCCAGACAAGATCGTAATGATGCTATTTACCACAAAAACCAAGCTACAGGAATTCACTCCCCCCAAGCTGGATGGTCAAACTTTAATAGAGCAGCGGGTTAATAAAACAAGTGTGGTTTTCTATGCCTGCAGCAGAACGTTCGGCAAAAAATGGGGTCTCCGGCCAAAGATGACCCTATGGATGTACACAGCCTTTGTGCGTCCAATTCTTACCTATGGCGCCATAGTATGGTGGATCGCCTCACAAAAAAAAAAAAATATAACATCAACAGAATCAAAGTACAAAGATCGGCGTATATAGGCATCACAGGAGCATTGCCCAACAGATGCTCTAGGTGTGATCCTGCATGTGGCTCAGGGAAACTGGGTGCTGTACAACAAAGCCATATGACCACTGTAAGGTCCTGGAGACGATACCTTACAGTAACTGGTGACGCTCGACTTCAGCAAACCTTTTTCAGTAAAGTTCCCTACCAGAGCAGAATGGTATTTAATGACTTTGATATCTGTATACATACGGATGGTTCGAAAATGGGCTGCGGAGTTGGCGCATGCATTTTCTCGGACCAACTGAATATATCGAAATCCTTCCGTCTCCCAGATTCTGCTAGTGTCTTTCAAGCGGAGCTTCATGCGATTCGGGAAGCCTGCCGCATGATAAAAACCTCCCAACGTCCAACCTAAATATAGGTATCTTTTCTGATAGCCAAGCCGCAATCGAGGCCATTGACACAGTCCACGTCGATTAACACCTGAAGCTAGAATTTAGTAATACAATAATCGCCATAGATAATAGCAGATGGAGATCAATAGAATCCCGTGTAATTACAAGAAAATTCTGGCCGCTCTACGATAAAAATCGTACCGAGCTAATTCTACACTTCAACAGATATACCTTATCTTGTTTAGTGGGGATGATAACTGGGCATAACTTGTTGCGTTATCACACAAAGAAAATGGGAATAAGAGAAGATGATATACAGTGCTTTGCAAAAGTATAACCGCACCTGTAAAAGGCCTTTTCCAGGAAACTCTAAACGGATACAAGCCCCTTATCATTTTTTTTTATGGCATCAATTAGCAAGTAATTAGAGCAAAAAAAAATCCCATATATATTCTTTTGGGATTTCCAGCAATAAAAAACTGTTTTGTCTAGCTTGGACAAATATAGCCGCACGATATAAAAACTGCAATTTATCTGCAATTTTCATTCAGTTTTTATTGTGATTTTGACAAATAAGAATGCCGAGTGGTATGCATTTAACGGAAATAGAAAAGAGAAAAATTCTGACTTTTCGTGAGGATGGTTTGGGCTTTAAAGCAATCGTGGAGAAAATATCAAGATCGGACCGTGTCATTCGAAATTTTTTACAAGATCCGGAGTTTTATGGCACAGCAATCCGACCATGGTGGCCGTCCACAGATACTTATAAGTCGCGATCAAAGACGAATAATAAAGGCTTCGTCCAATTCGGTACGATCATTGTCGGAAATTAGGAGTGTGTTTCGGTTTCGACGGTTTCGCGTACTATAAAAAGCACCGGATTCATCGTCCGAAACAAAATGGTGCCTGCTCCATGTCTAACAGCAGCCCATAAGGAAAAGTAACATAAAAACCGTAAGTAACATTGTGTTCATTTCCTCTTTTTTCAATTTCAAATGTCTTAATCTAATACAGAAGATTTTGTGTGTTTAGGGTGTAGTGGTGGAAGCAAAATCGAAGTGCACGCGAAATAAAAAGTGAAAAGTGTGTCGTTGTAGAGAGTTTCCTAAGTGAACCCAATCAAGAAAACGAGGAACGGACGAAAAACAGATACTGAAGACTAGCCCAAATTTATGGTGAAACGGAATAAAGTTAAATTATAGAAAAACAAATTTCGCAAATCCCAAAAAAGGCGGGAAGTAAAACAACAAATCTGAAGAAAAAGATAGCAATAGTCGTACATCAACATCTGTCAGAACGATCGAAAGCCAACGCCACCTAGCAAGAAATAGGAATAACTAGTCTAGAATAGAAGAAATAGCAGAGTTGCCAACTTTTTAGAGGGTTTTAAAGAAGATATGCAAAAAGATCTCAAAATGCAATTAGAAAAACATAAAGAAGACCTGAAGAGGCAAATTAAAGAAAGTAATGATACTATTAAAAATTAATTAAATGAATTAAAGAGTGAAATCAAAACAAAAACCGACAAACTGGAAGAAGACATAAAACAGTTAAAAAAACCATCGCAGCACAGCAGATAACTATTACAAATCAAGAGAGAAGTCTAAGAGAAAATAACTTTCTTATATATAACATACAAGAGATAGAACAAGATAAGGAAAAACTTTACAACATAGTACACAGATTCATCGAAAACAAAGGAGGAGTAAAAGTTACGGAATCAGATATAAGTTATGCAGCTAGAGTAGGAAGGGACATAGGTAATCACAGACCGATCCTCGTCAAACTCACATCACTCAGAAAAAAGAGAGAAATCATGCAGGCGAAAATTCAGTTAAAAGGCACAAAACACTTCATCGGAAATGATTTGTCCAGAGAAGACAGTACTCTACGCTCAAAATCCCTGAAAGCAATCACCGACCTGAGGCAAGTCGGAATAGAAGCAAAACTAAGGGGATATAAAATCATAGTCGATGGAAAAATAATAAATCCTAATGAAATAAATTGTGAAAAATTTATAAAGACTTCCGTAGAGGGAAACACCTGAAAAAACGAGCGAGGAGAACACAAACGATTTCAACGAAACAAAAAAGAAAAGAGGAATAGAAAGAAATAAACCATCAACAAGAAGCAGTAACTAAATTTAAGTATAAAAATGTCAAAAACAATAGATAAATACAATTAGAAATAATAATACAAACATTCATAAAATGAAAAGAAACGTAAATAGAAAAACACTAAATATAGTCACATACAACGTAAGATCTCTATCAAATAAAGAAAGGCTACTTGAATTAGAACATGAACTAAAATTCTTGAACTGGAACATCCTAGAAATATGCGAAGTAAGGTGAAGGGGAGAGAAACAAACAAAACTACATTCAGGACATATCCTTTATCACAACAATGCAAGTAATCCAAACGGAGGCGTCGGCTTTCTTATACACAAAAAACATGCTAAGAAGATCGAGCACATTAAAAGTGTATCAAATCGAGTTACCTAATTATAAACCTAAACACCCGATATAAGCTTAAAATAACAAGTATACGCACCAACCACCGACTATGATGATAAGGAAGTAGAAATTTTTACGAAGACATAGAGCGAGCAATGAAGGAAAATGTATGCCATTTTACCCTTATCACCGGAGATTTCAATGCAAAAGTCGCCAGACCAGAAGGTGAAGCTGAGAAAGCGATAGAAAAATTCGGCCTAGAAGGTAGAAATGAGAGAAAGTTGATCGACTTCCTACACCAATACAACTTGTACCAAACAAACAGCTTCTTTGAGAAAAAGCAACACACAAGGGTAAGCCCTAACGGGAACACTAAAAATGAAATCAATTTTGTTACTACAGATAAAAAACAATTAATAACAGACGTTATAACACTGAACAAGTTCAGAATAGGAAGTGGTCACCGAGCAGTAAGAGCCATAAAGAAGATAAATCTAAAAAATGAAAGAAGCAAGATGATAAATAGAAGAAAGGCAACGAAATGGACAAATCCAACAGATCCCGCAAGATATCAAAGAGGCAACATAGAACACTTAAACGAAACAATAACAGAAGCGATAATCCATGAAAGAACATGAAAGTTATGAGAAAAATTTCAACAGACGGAAAAAATTAAATAGTAAAACTCAAAAACGAAAGCGGAGAAAATATAACAAATAAAAATGAAATATTAAATATTACGGAAACTTTTTACAGAAAACTGTACACGAGCCAAACAACACAACTAATTAACAGAGAGACAACCAGGCACGAACTTACAAATGTTGGGTCAGATGAAATGCCAGAAATAACAGAAGAGGAAGTACGAAGATCCTTAAAAGGACTGAAAAATAATAAGGCACCAGGTGAGGACCAAGCAGTAGTAGATGCCTTAAAAGCAAGCGGCTTCAGACTCCTGAGAGAAATAACGGCGCTTTGCAACATGTGCTTAGAGCAAGGAGAAATACCAAAGTTATGGAGAAACTCGTGTATCTATCTAATCCACAAAAAAGAAGATATAACGAATTTGGATAACTACAGACCGATAAGCCTCCTTCCACACCTCTACAAACTGCTGACAAAGATCGTTACAAAAAGAATAAAACAAAAACTCGACCGATACCAACCACGGGAACAAGCTGGCTTCAGGAGAGGCTTCAGTACGAATGCTCATCTGCAAGCAGTAAAGGTACGAATTGAAAAATCAATCGAATACAACCGGTCACTAGTCCTAACTTTTGCAGACTTCCAAAAACCTCCAAGATGCTAAACTGATGCTAGATGAACTCGGAGCAGCTTCAAAAACTGTCGGCCTAAACATCAACTTCACGAAAACGAAATTCATGACCAACTTAGCTCCCAATGGAAACCTAAAGACAGTAGACGGAATGGAGATAGAACAGGTGTTCGAATATAAATACCTCGGTCATGGTTTAAGAATATCGAGAGACAACCAAACTCGCAAAGTTAACAGTCTGAAGGATATTGTTATATAACGAACAAATTCGGTTCTTAAGACTATCAGAAGCTGATTTTACCATACCGTATGTGATTTTGTCATCTCCTGGGGTAGTTCCTTTAAGCACTTGTAGGGTCATGTCGAACTCCATTCTTGTAATATCGTCGCTAAGCTGAGCACATATGTACGTTCTTGGGCTGGGAGGTCACTTAAGTTAAATGTCAGTTTCTTAGTTATAACGTTGTCTGGATAGGTGCTATTTTCACTATACTTTCCCCCTGATGTTGAGAAGCTATTGGCTATTTTTTCTGGGTCATTTTCTAAAGAGCCATCTAGGAATATATACGGAAAGTTTTGAGTGGACTTTGGAGATTTCAGAGATTTAATTATTTCGAGTTTTTGAGCCCAATGCTGGATCTGAATACTCGTATCATTTCGCTATTACAGACTCAAGTTTGACCTTGACATACGCTTTTTTATAAGTTATGTAATTTTCAGTTGTTGGATACCTTCGGGCTTTCTTCCAGGCAACGTTTTTAGTTCTAACCAAAAATGCAATGTCCTTATTAAACCATACCAGATTTTTTTTTAATACTGTCCTGTTTTTGATTGGTTATTGGCATTGATTTTGCAGCTGCACTTCTTATAATTTTTTTAAATCTTTCTTGGTTGGTGTTGTTAGATGCAGAGATAATTGTGGACAGGAGGTGTGCTGATGAATTAAAGAGGTTCCAGTTAGCCTGAGCTTCTTTGAATCCCACAGAATGCTTGTTTGAGGTTTTCTTTCCTGTGTGTGTATCATAATAGAAATGTGGTCTCTACTTTCCGTAGGGGAGGGGAGGACTTCCCAGTGAAGAAGTGGAGCCAGGTCGTCAGATGCGAAAGTAACAACAACCGCAGAAAAGGTGTTTCTTGTATTAAAAAGTGTGGGCGACCCAACATTTAAGAACACATGGTCTTGATCATTAGCAAAGTTTTCAAAAAGTGTAACTATCATATTGGTGGTGTTTGTCCCCCATGTGTTTTTGGCAGTTAAATCTAACAAGATAAAATGATGATTGTTGTTATTTATTTGAATATCTCTAAGGATTTCACTTGAAATTGGAACTTCCTGCTCTCTATATAAATTTGTAAGTTTTAATGGTATTTTTGCAGGAATTTCTATCGTTTGGTAGAGAAGATTTTCGGGGGATATGTTGTGTGATGTCACTGGTATACTATTTCTAATAGTATACTATTTCTAATAGTATACTATTCCTAATTTCGAGTAGTCATAGTCTATGGTGAAATGGTTTAAAATTTTTTAGCTTAAACATGAATGATTCTTTTGCAATGATGTGTGTTTCCTATAGTGGTATAATATTTGGATTGTGTTTTGTGATTAATCGTTCTAGAGCATGTTTGTTGTTAGTATTGCCTTGGACGTTCGATTGGAGGATAATTCTCCAACAGTCAACAGATTTTCAAAATTTGTTGTTGAGTGAGTAAAAATAGTTGAGTTAGATTGATTGGAGAGCGTGAGTTGATTGTATTTGTGTTTTTTTTTTTTTTTTTTTTTGTATAAGTTAACCCGCGAGCTGGTTTTATGAGTGAATTATGTCTGACATTTCTGCGTCAGATAGCGATGACATTTGCGAATCGTCTGTAAGAGTATTAATATTATAATTTTCAGGGTTTGCTGGAATTGTTGTGGTAAAGATTTGTCAACTGAGCTTAGTTCCTGCAGAAGAGATTGAATGTTTTGGAGATGAGAGGATGGAGTTGTGTGATCGTTGGTGTGCCTGGTTTCATTGTGGGGGAGCTTGTCCAGTATTAGATTGTGATCATGGGATATATAAAGTGTAGTTCGTGTTGTTGTTGTAGATATTGAAATATGAAAAGTATTTTGTAGACTGTGCGATTTTGTTTTTTTCATTTTCAGCTCTCTTTTTTATTATTTCTGCCATGGTAGGGTTAGTACTATTTCCCTTTTTTGGTGGAGGTAGTTGATGCAGAGTGGAGTATTCATTATAAATTTGCCACGCGTTGCGGACAGTGCAGCGGCGGAGGGATCATTTAACCAGCCTATTTTGACTTCATGTGGACGACGAATTTAATCGAAAGTGAGAATAGCTGCTCCGGTTGCAACCAATAATTCCTTTTCTTTTTTCATAATTTTTCGAACCTCCATAATTTTGGTTTTTTTAGTTCTTCAAAACTGTTTTTTTTAGCACATCCCCTATGGTTTCGATGTGCTTGGAATAATCTCTATCTTGCACGGAATTGAGGCTCACATGACTAGTCACTTTGACTGGAATTAAGTCAATGAGTCCAGCTTTAATAAATTTATCCGCTGTCGTAACATTAAGTAGTTTTAGTAGTAAGTCACCCGACCTCATTGACTTAACCTCCAATATGTGTTTGGATATGTGCTCTAGTACGCGATTAATTCTAATTGGATTGTATGTAGATAATTTTCGTAGTTGCTCCCCTTCGTTTTCTAGTCTAGTGATCACGACATAACAAGGAATATTATCATCGTTTTGGATTGCCTGTAGGTTAGGGAATTCTTCACCATTGTGTTTGCGTTTATGTTTTCTACCTCGGCTTAAAATTACCTCAGAGACGAGAAATTTAAATTTGAATTGGTTGGGGGATCTGTCCCCCCGTCCACGTTGGTGAATTATATGGGCAACTTATTGAGTTCTTTTTCTTTTTTAATAAACAGTTAGGATTCACTCACCACGGATGATAGGTAAATAAGTAGAACTAGAAGTTGATCTCTTTGAGAAAAAATTACTTCGTTTACGAGTTTAGCACATATGTCTATTCACGACGTTTGCCAGCTTGGGACTGCAATAGACTGCATTTGTTTATATTTTTTTTTTTTTTTTTTTTTTTTTCTGAATAAACAATTAAATCCTGCTAGGAATTTTGCAAACTCTTCATATGTGAAAAGTACCTAACACTGCCACCTATGGTTATTATTTGTAAGCTATAAGTTTCTCTATAGTTTGTGAACTAGCCCCACTTGATATATAAGCAACTTCACTTTAAAGAAAAATAGAAGGGAATAAAATAAAAAGAGATCACTTCCGTTTTGGCTCACGTGAGAAGATGTCGAAAATAAAAAGTGTATTTTATTTATCCAATTACATCCTTAGGTGTGGGGTTACTACGTGTCACCCAAATAAAACAAAAGGCGAAGCAAATCAAATTCCCGAAGGAAAAAGTAATATTTTACGAATAGCTGAAAATGGTGCAGACACGCAAGGACTTAACGAAGAAACTGGAAGCCCAGAAAGTGCAACAACCGCTTCGGAATTTGCTTGCCATTTCCGATCAAGATGACCCGTCACTAGGCAACGCCCAGTGCATTTTAGAACTACCGTCTCTTAACAATCTTCCGTCCACAGGGAACCTTCCGGCTTCAGATCATCTTCCGCCTTCCGAAAACTCTCCGACATCGTTAAGCACATCAGGTACCCTCAGGCCAACGAACCTCGAGTCAGCAGCCCTTCAGTCAAGCAACCTTCCGATAATAGATGTGCAAGACGACGAAAATGACGACATCGTCATCGCACAATTGGAGAAAAAGAAGAAAACCCTTATGCTCCTCCGAGAGATCCAGGCGCTTGAGGAGGAAAGTGTAAGCAGCAATTTGCAGAAGCTCAGCATAAGCGAAGTTGAGGGACTGGTGACATCATTCAGCGGCGACGACGCGTACGCTTTCGAAAAGTGGATGCAAGACCTCGAGAACGTTCTGCTGACAAATACAGCAAGCGAACACTTCAAGTTCATGGCCATGCGGCGACTTCTGAAAGGAACAGCAGCACAAATGCAGCTACCTACCGATCTGAAGATGGGCCTACTAATACAGTTCGAACGGAACATCTCAATTACGGACGTCAACTTCAGGTACGCTCCAGGCAAAAGGGTGAGAACATAGTATCGTATATGTTATCCATGCAGGAGATCACAGTGCAGGGTAAAATCTAACACGACGAAATAATTGGTTTCATCAGCGACGGATTACGTGATCATACGACCTACACTTTCATACTGTACACGGCAACCTCGTTGCATCAACTGAAGGAACTCCTGCTGAAGTATGAGAAGAAACGTTTGCCTGATCGGCTGGAATCGGCACAAAAACCAGATCTCTTCCAATCGCTACACACCACCAATACAATCAGTGCAGATAAAAGCGGACAAAAGCGGCGTGTTCCGGGTTCCTGTTCCGAAGGAGTGCACACAGAAGAAGAACAAGATGCACACAGTCAGTAGCAACAAGGAAGAAGCAGAACAGGACACTGAAACAAAGATCCAACTTAAGTCTTTTCAAAATGTGAGTATTGCCTTTTTTTTAAAAATATTGCGAGTTGGACGGAGTTTTCTGAATTTAATTCATTAATTGATAGTAGTAGTCCAGCAAGCTTCATTTCGAAGGAAATAGTGCTTTTCCGTACTAATCAAGACAACTCATGCAAATCACGGTAAAGTCGATTTTATCATTTAGTTCTCAATAAAACCAACAAAATTTTTCTATTCATAGTCGAACAACATATTCTCCCAAAACCACTATTATTGGGAAGAGACTTTCTAGGAACATTTAACATTAGTTTCGTAAGGGACGCCAAGGAAAACTTCAGTAAACTTATTAATCATACGACTCAGAATATTCATTGTAAAGAAACTGATACAATTTCAAATATATTGCCTTTACCCAAAGGGGACCTTAAGAATAATTGTTTGAATAAGTTAGAAATCAGTGATGCTGGTATTGATTTCTCTCCGATAGCCGATTATGAGTGTACTATCTATAAGAGGCGCAGCAGCACCCAGACCCCTGGGCCTGCGGTGGACAGTAGTTATAGTGCTTGTCAGACTGGTACCAAGTGGCCCTCTGCTCAGGTTAGTAAATTTTCTGAACTGCAGACAAGTACAGAACCCCTACAGTATTTAAGTAGCTTCCGAGTTGAACCCTCTTCAGATATTAGTGACTCCCCATGTAATAATACGACTTCAGAGATAACTTCAGATCTCTTTGTATAAATACCGATGACATATGCGGCGAGTTTGAGAGCCCAGACATACGAGTAAATCCTTCCATAAGTTGTGAGGCACAAAATCACATCCAAGTTATTATATATCATAATATTTGCTAAAATGTCCCAATCCCACAAATGTTCATAATCAGTTAATGATGAACATTAAATTGACCACGAGTGTTCGGGTCTTCAGTCACCCTCGGAGATTGTCCTACAAAGACAAGATAGAGGTCCAACAAATTACTAAAAGCCTGCTCCTATGGTTTTGGTAAAGAAAAAGTCTGGGGTAACACGAATGTGCTTCGACACATTACCCTTAGAGATAATTACCCTCTGCCACTAACAGAAGATTGTCTTGAGTACCTAAGAGAGAAAAACTACTTCAGTTTGTTAGATTTGAAAATTTGTTGGTCTTTGTTGGTCTATGCGCATACTTCAGAAAATTAATTCCCCAATTCTCACGTACTTAAGAAAAACGCTATCTTCAAATTCAATGACTGCACTAGTGCTTACGAGAAATTGAAACAACTGTTGTTTAAGCCTCCAGTGCTGGCCATATACGATTCACACAAAGAAACTGAACTTCATTGCGAAGCGAGTAGTACAGGATTCGGTGCTGCTTTATTGCAACGACATGCACTACCCCACCGGAAACGAGGTACCATAGCTTTGAGCTAGAAACACTCGCTATCATTATGCTTTAAGGCGATTCCAAGTATACTTAGAAGGCATTACTTTCAAGATTGTTACCGATTGCAACTCCCTCACATTAATGCTTAACAAACGAAACCTTAACCCGAGAATTGCACGCTGGGCTCTAGAGTTACAAAACTTTGATTACTCTATCCAAGATAGGGGATGAAGTAGTATGGGTCATGTCGACGCACTTAGTCACAGTGAAACTATCAATATCGTTAATGAAGCTGATTTAGCATTTCAGTTAGAAGCCACCCAAAGCAGGGACCTAGTTATTCCAGACTTGCGTGCTAAATTAGAAAAAGGCGACTGTAATCCTTTAGAATTACGGGATGGCCTAGTGTACCGAAAGGGGACTCGGGGAAATCTTTGTCTATATGTTCCCGGCGAAATGGAAACAAACATAATTAGGTCCATTCATGAGAAAGCCTGCCACTTGAGTGTAACTAAGTGTTATGACCAGATCACGCTCAACTATTGGTTCCCCAACATGCGCTCCAAGATCAAAAGGTTTACAGCAAACTGCTTGAAATGTATCATCTATCATGATCGAATGAGAGATTCCAAAGCCTCCAGTCCCTTTCGACACTCTCCACATCGACCATCCAGGACCACTTCCGTCTCTCAAATTCAAGCGCAAACATTTGTTGCTCGTCATTGACGCTTCCACAAAGTTCGTTAAACTGTACCCCCGTTAATTCCACGAGTTCCAAAGAAGCTATTTGCTCACTTATCCCTTTGTATCGCAGTGTGTCAAAATTTGAAAAAAAGTAAATTTTCAGATTCCTTGGTGCCAAAAACTATAATCTGATAAATAAAAATGCACTGAATTTGTTTATTTCTATTTTATTTATAAAAGACACTTTGTTGCATATATACAACTTCTGAAGCATTTATTTCTTTTATTGTAGCAGAGACCCACGCCACACTTTTCACACGAAGTTTTAGTGCATCCTTTACAACTTGACTTGCACCTTATTCGTTTATCAGCGCATACAGGCCAATGTGCAATCTGATCTTGTCGAACAGGTTTTGGTGGAACATGTTGAGTGTTTTTTTGCCTGAATTTCAACCTCTAAGTTAACCTTTCGTTTCCTGGTTTCTGCTGGTTTAGTGCATACTTTACACAGAACTTCTGCAATTTCAAGTCGAAAATCTGCTGAATTCAATATCTTGTCATTACTCGCAGAAGGAGTCTCTTTTTTTACACGCTTATATAAAAGCCAAGCATTAACTAAAGTAAGATCAAGAAAATGATAAAAGATTCTCGCTTGCCATCTTTTACTTCTTAGCAAAATTTTATATCTTCCCATAATGCTGTCAATTAAGTAAACGCCACCCATGTGGCGGTTATATTCTCCAAGAACAAACGGTCGGTCAATATCGATATATCTTTTGTTAGATTTGTCATATCTTCTCACTGTCGACTTATATCTCCGGCAAATGTTGATACTAAGTTCACAATTTTGTTATCCCGCCAAGATATAACAGAAATATCAACACTATTTATATTAGCAACATACTCAACACCACGAGGTTGTTTTTTAAATAATTTCTCATCCGGTAGCTTTGAATTGGGTATACGATTCCTTCTTATTGTTCCCAAAGACAAAATAGCTTGCTCGGCTAAATATTCTAATAATGGAATCGAAGTGAAGTAGTTGTCAAAGTAAAGACGGTAATTCATATGCCTAGGAATAATCCTTGCTAAACGCATAACAACGTTGGAAGAGGCTCCGAGGTTTGGTTCCCCTGGGTTGAAAACATTTTCTTTGCCTGATTCAATCTCGACTTTATAAGCAAATCCTGAAACACCGCTTAGTACCTGTAATTTATATCCCCATTTATTATGTTTATTAGGGTTGTACCGTTTCAAATTATTCCTTGGCTCGAATGAAACCTTCATAAAAGACTCATTTAATTTATGAACAACGGGCCTTATCTTGAAGATTCTGTAGTTTTCGGGATGCTATATTGGAACATTCTTGCTGTTGTCACTAAAATGAATAAGCTGCCGGATCTTTTTAAACTTATTGAGGGACATTGTTTCTTGAATAGCCGGAATTATAATAGAGTTTTTCCAATAGCTCCTAACTCTTGGCAGATGAGCTATGGTCATAAAGAAAACGATGCCAATAAACTGACGTATATCTAATGTTGACACGGTAAATGTGGTTTTAGGATCTTTTTGAATGGAGTACAAATTAGTTTCGTTTTTGATCATTTCGATTAGATCATTCCGGAACAAATACATAAAAAACCGAATTGGGGAATCAAGTTGGCGAATTTCTAATGGCAAGGTTGTGTCACTTAGAAAAGCAAGCTGAATGTCATTCAAAACTAAGTTCTTCTTCTTCCATAAGATGTTTTTTTCCTTTTTTGCTAGTTGAAGGCTGTGTATCGTCAGACAATTCAGGATGTTGTGGATATACTTCATTACACATCTTTTCTAAGCTATTACTCACGTCAATATTCTCCATGTTCACTTCCAAATTTTGATTTTGGTCTTCTTCTTTAGAATCTGGTTCGAGGTCTGGTATAAAATTTGGGTCATCCAAGAGGTCGTCATCAGAGGAATCCATTCCATCTTCACTATCTTGCATATTTTCCAATATTTCAGTGATATCTTGTGGAAGTAAACATCGCGAAACCATTTTACAACATAAAAAATAGCTGGTCACAATGCGGTTTCAAAAATAAGTCTCATATCACAATGTTGCATAAGTGCAACAAACGAAAAACGCCCGTTTTCCACTATGCTTACAATATTTTTCTAAATTATTTCACAGAAATAAGTAATATTTATACTCACTTGTTAAATAAATCACTTTAGTTTACAGAAACACCACAAACACTATTTTTGTTTAATTTATAAACTTCGATGCTCACCGTAATTGTTGACTGAGTGAACTGAAATTAGTCAGAGCAAAAAATCCCCATATAACGTAACTAACTGTCAGCCATGAGTATATTTTTCATTGTAATATATGTTGTAGATATGCAACAATGCGTAACAACGTCTCTTATTTGCTAACCGCTAATTTGAAATAGACTTTTGGGTTATGTTACATTTTTGCTACATGGCGATACAAAGGGTTAAGAAATATTTCTGCATGTTACAGCATAGAAGGATTATCTCCGATAGAGGGACATGTTTCACTTCCCTCGAATTCAGTGAATTTATTCCGCAAAATAATGTTACTCATGTGAAAGTGGCTGTAGGTTCTCCGCAAGTGAACGAACAAGTGTAGCGCGTCAATCGGGTGTTGACTCCAATGTTAAGTAAGTTGAGTGAGCCCATAGAACACTACGACTGGTCTGACAAACTTCCTGAAATTGAGTTCGCCATCAATAATACTGTCCATAGCACAACGCGGACTAGCCCGTCAGTGTTGTTGTTTGGGTTCTGTTAAAGAGGGCCTATAGTAGACTGTTTGACCGAATATTTGGAAGAGAAAGTTACCCCACATCGCCACTAGGGCCATTGCTGCTGAAGCCACAGACTCCTCTTAGCAGTATAATATTCAAGATGCAATACTAGAATATATGTCCCCATGATCGAGGCCGATCATATTGTCAGATTGGCCGAACTGTAAAGTACCTAACACTGCCATCTATGATTATTATTTGTAATCTATCAGTTTCTCTGTAGTTCGTGAACTAGCCCCATTTGATATATAACCAACTTCACACTTTAAAGAAAAAGAGAAGGGAATAAAATAAAAAGAGACCACTTCCATTTTGGCTCACGTGCGAAGACCACGAAAATAAAAAGTATATTTTATTTATCCAATTACTTATGTATGTAACTTTCTATTTTTATGAATTTTGAAAAAAAAAAACAAATAATTTATCAAAATTCTATTACCAAAAATGTAATTATTCGTAACCGGTGTAATCAAACAATTGGACCAATTAGTTTTTTTTTTTCGTTGGAGCACTCGCTATCAATTCTACCACCAGGAAGCAATCCTCTTTTACTGAAATTTCTTCGTCTTTCGACTAAGAGGTTCAGTTATAGGGAACTTATGGTATCAGCAATCAACACGCTCAAAAGATCTGTCACCTGATACAAGCAAAGGCATGAAATCGCCTAAGCTAAGATGCTTGGTAAAGATTCAACGGATATCTCATTTCCAATAATCCCATTGTGACCTGGGATACTGAGTTTAGCCTTGCGACCGACTTCAGAGCTCTTGCATTCTCGAACTATTTTGAATTTATTTGATTTGTGATTAAACGGCTGAGTAAGGCCTCAAGCGCAGCCTGGCCGTCGCTTCAGACGCAGATATTCCGTCCTCCACTATTGAGTTCAGTTGGAACCGCCAAGAAATCAAGTCGTGTTTTTAGTCCACTCTGTGCATTAAAAATCGTTCCATTCCATTTGCATTGGTTTGAGCAGGAACGCTAAGCTCCATATTCAGGAGGTCAATAACATCTTCAGCTATTATTGTTATGAATGCAAGTCCAGTTCCTTGTGACATATATTGCTTACCATCAAATGCAACAGTGAGATGCTCAATTCGCTGTCAGAATCTATTTCCATACTTAAATCAGAGGTTCGCCACAAATCTAAAAACAATAACAACGAACGGATAATTCTTTCTGTGTTAACAATTCTCTCGAGAAGCTGCACATTGACAAATCCTCCTTCAAACATTTGGATGCCCAGCTGAGTAAAATTAATGAATTAGCTTTACCTAACTCTGCAAGTTCTGATAATTTGCACTCCACCTTGAAACTCGAAACTAAAAATATTAAATCCTCCATGGATAATTTGTTAATAAAATTTGACAATGGGAAAAGATCTCCAGTTCAACCAAAACTGAATTTAATACACCATGATCTTTGTAAAGTTGACGAGATGCTTCCAAGCAATTTATTAATTTTAGGTATATCTTGAAATCACAGAATAAATTATCCTCGTGGAAAGAGCTGAAGGTATCCTGCATGAATTGAACTCCTTTAGCGACGAGAGGTTAACAATGAACGAAATCATAGAAGAAATTAAATTCGCGTCCTGTAAAATCGACTTCATCCAGGTTAACAAACACTCTTCCCAAAATGAGTCTTACATACTCGTAAAGAGCTACTTAACGGCAATTCCAGCAAAATATGGCTGGCTTATCCCAACTCCCCGAATTATGATTTTGCATTTAGTAAAATGAGGATGACTCGATTGAGTTAAGAGCTAATGTTAATTGACCCCAATAATATAAATCTAACTCTAAGCCTAACAATAAACAGATTAATCCTAGTTAAAAATGTACCACTAGTTCTATGTCAATCCCTTCTCTTTCCACCGGCATTAATACGAGGGCAAGGAGAAAAGTTCTCGGCCTGACGCAGAGATGGCGTTCCAATCAGCAAAAATTTATGTTTCCTGCCTAGGTGCACTTTTCATTAGTACGTATGACAAGTTTCAACTTGTTCTCTGAAGTAGTTTCTTCACACGAATTTTTGCAGTAGACGTCTTCCGTGTTTTTCGTTAAAATGGATAAGCTTGAATATCGTGCGGTGATAAAATTCTTCGTTTTGGATGGGTTAACCCCTAAGGAAATTCATCCAAAGTTGACAAAAGTTTATGGGGACTCTGCTCCTTCCATGTCAACCGTTAAAAAGTGGCAGCTGTATTTAAACGTGGTCGCACGTCCCTCGAAGATGACCCACGTGAAGGACGGCCAAAAACCGCAACCACACCCGAATCCATCGAAGAAGTGCATGATATCGTGTTGGACGATAGGCGTGTGAAGGTGGGTGAGATAGCTGAGGCTTTGTGTATATCGAAAGAGAGGGTGCGAAACATCTTGCACAAAAACTTAGGGATGCGAAAGCTCTGCGCAAGATGGGTACCGCATTTGCTGAATGCCGATAAAGAGCAAATGCAAATGCGAAACGATTTTCGCGGCAATCTTTGGACCGATTCAATAGGGATCCGACCGATTTTGTGCGACGATTTGTCACCAAGGATGAGAGATGGGTCCACCACTACACGCCAGAAACGAAACAGCAGTCGAAGCAGTGGGTGGAAGCCAGTGCTTCAGCGCCAAAGAAAGCGAAGTCGATCGCATCTGCCGGAAAGGTCATGGACAATGTTTTTTGGGATGGGAAAGGGATCCTGTCAATTGATTACCTTGAGAAAGGTAGAATATTATTATTAGGGTTTAAAAAATGTGTGTTTGAATCAAATAACGCTTTTCTTAAAATGTGTGGTCACAATTGATGACCATGGGCTTTTCGAGCTATGCCAATTAGTCTTACGAGATATACTACTTTGTATAGCAACGATACCATACAGTTTGATTTCTTTCAAATCCATTAATTTTATTGTAACTTTTCTTTTGCAATTTCTGTTTTTCTACTTGTCTAAATGTTTTACTATATGTTTGACACATTATCTTGTTATTATTATCATTAAATTTGATTTGTTCTTCTTCCACGATGGAGGGCTTTATTACATTGAAAATATGTAGTTCTAGGTGTATATTTAAAAATCAAAGCAACAGATAAATGGTTCGAGGTAGTTGACAATGCATTGCGGTATTTAAATAAAAAATTCTTTATGTGAAGTTTCATGGGTAAATGTTTAATCCTCTTATCAAGAAAATACTTTTTAAACTTGACTTTAATGTTTGAACGGCTCTTTCGGCGCTTCCGTTCGATTGAGGGTGATACGATGGAGTTGTAGTTAAACTAATGTTATTTGCTTTGAAAAAATTCGCAACCTCAATTAACCCGAAAGGACCATTGTCCGAAACTATTTTTTTGGGGAGAACAAAATAACAGAAAAACTTTCTAAAGACTGATATAACAATGGTTACTGCTGTGTTTTTTTTTTTTTCTTTCATGATATGAACATCTATTCATCGTGTATCAACTAGCAAGAATAATACTGTAGCATAATAATAACTACGCTCCTATGTCTATGCAGCAAATTCCGAAGTGACTTTCCATTCTGGCAGAATTTTGGTTCGAACTATCCTTTCATTCGAGGTTCGTGTCTGGGACGAAGTCTCCACATCTCATGTCAACGAAAGAGACGAATAATATCAGGGATAAAAGGGAATTATAACTGCAAGAATTATTTCTCTTGTTCCAGTGGTCGAAGAATTTGCTAGAAGTTTCTGGCTATCAGAAACTTCTGCTATATAAGGACAGATGGCGATCAAAAAAAACACAGTTGGTTTAGAACCGTGGCGAAGAGATTGGAAAAGTGATAATGGGCGAAGTTGTAATTTGGTGATAAATTGAAAGTTGAGAGTGAACAAGAAAAAGTAATTAGTTTGGATTTGTGAATTAAGTAATTGAAAGGAGATAAAGTGATTTGAGAGGAAAGAGACCTTGTAAGAAAAGAATTTGCGAAGAATAGTATAGTGTGAACTTGAATTGTTCTATAGAGTAGAAAATAAAGAAATAATTTCACAGAATAATTGTTTTATCTACTCGAGCCGTAGCTCGCATATTACATTGGTGTCAGAAGCGGGATAAAACTTATTCTGTGAATAACTATTTCCGTGGTGTGAAATTGCACAAAAAAAAAAAAAAACGATTTCTGTGTTGAGTTAATTAGTTGCGCAAAATGGGTCGCAAATTGGGAAAACTAACTATAACTCAACTAAAGGCAGAACTCAGTAAGCGGAACCTCGACACAACTGGGGGAAAAGATGCCCTGCTGATTCGTCTGGAAGAAGCAGTAACGCAGGAAGGTGAAAATCCGCACGACGTAGAGTTTGACGTGGAAGAGGAACCAGCAAGTACAGCAGCCGACCCGGGTATAACAAGTCTGCTCCTGCAACTTAAGTTAGTCATGGACGAACAAAAGAAAGCAATAGAAGACCAAAGGAATTCTATAGAACTTAAGCTGGACGACCAAAAGAAAGCAATGGACGAACAAAAGAATTCTCTAGAACTTAAGATGGACGAACAAAAGAATTCTCTAGATGCTCTGGAAAGTAAACTTGATGAGCAAAACAAGAACTTGGAATCCAAATTCGAAGTGATCGAAGAGAAAATCGAGAAGGTCGAGACGCAACTCGAAAAAGTCGAAACTAGATTCGATGAAAATTTTGAGAAACATGAAACTCAGTTCGGGAAGATAGAGACTCAGTTTGAAAAAGTAGAAAAGCAAGTCGAAAATCTTGCTAAGGAGCTCAGCAACGTGAAGAGACAGAAAGCACGGGAATATTCCACTGACGGTCTGAGAAGAAAGGAGATGCAGCCTCCTATCTTCGATGGTCAAACATCATGGCCAATTTATAAGAGGCAATTCGAAGCGGCCGCAATGACCAATAGCTGGGACGATGAAGAGAAGTCTATTGCACTCACGCTTGCACTGAGGGGTCCAGCTGCGGAGCTCTTGCAGACCGTCCCGGAAGATAAACAGCAGAACTACGACTCTCTGGTTCAGGCTATCGAGATGCGGTTTGGGGATGAACACATGCAGCAGGTGTACAGGGTTCAGCTGCGTAGTCGAGTCCAGAAAAGGGGGGAAACGCTCCAACAGTTGCAAGCGGATATAGAGCGACTAGCCCATCTTTCATACCCTAAAGCCGGTGAGAAGCTTATCAACGAAATGGCGGTGGAAGCTTTTATTCAGGCCATAGAGGACAGACAACTGCAAATGGCTGTAAGGATGGCTGAAAAGCGAACACTCCCCGAGACATTGGCATTCGCTTTGTCAATGAAGGCTGCGGACCAAGCATACCAGAGAATACACCGTGTCAGGGAAATGTCCGTCGTGGAATGCTCATGCCAGAGAACAGCCGTCATGGATGAAGACAGAGCTCGCGGAAGTCAAATCCGTTGCTGGAATTGCAACCAAACCGGACACCTACAACGGCAGTGCAGAAGTGCACCTAGACGAGGAAATTGTTCACATTGCGGAAGTAGGAGAAGCAGAGAGGAAGCATCTGGCGGTGATAACATCCATCCTTGTCAGTCAGACTTCCCAAAACCAGCAGTCGGGAAATGCGTAAGGACCAACTTCGTGGGGCAGAAGTTGGTTACTGGAATCGAGGCCCCCAGGACCACCATTCAAGTTTCGCAAACCAAACGGGATAACAAGAGCCTGACAGTGGAGGCACTAATCAACAAGAAGAAGTACGTAGCCACCATAGACACAGGTGCCACTGCCTCCATTGTAAGAAGAGTTATCGTCAAAAGCTCCTGGCTGCACGACACCAACAGCTACTGCCTGAAGACTGCAACAGGGGAAATGGCGAAGGTATTTGGAGAAGTTCGTCTTACGATTACTCTGGCAGGACTGACGTTCTCCCATGCGTTTCTGGTGGCAGATATATGCGACGAGCGCATCATCGGAGTAGACTTCATGAAAGCAAATGAAGTAATCTTGGACATCGGGATGCAAGTACTGAGGTATCGAAATGTGGAGATTCCGATGGTGTACGGAAATGAGAATGCCGTAACTCTCAGGACAGTCATCAGCAAAGACGAAGTTTTGCCGCCATCTTCAGAGACAATCATTTGGACGAAGCTGGAAGGTGATCTTGGGAGCCATCGATTCTACATAGTAGAACCAGACCCAGAGAAGAATTCTCAAGACTACATCGTGGGAAAGACGTTAGTCGAACCCAAGAACACCATGGTTCCAGTGAGGGTTTTGAACGCAAGACCACACACTGTCAAACTAAGGCGAGGGGAGGTGACTGGAAAATGCACGCCGATTACCGCCGTCGCAACAATATCTGAACGTGATGCTCCAAAACCTCTCCCATCACCTTGGACAGCGGAAACGAGAGAGACGATTCTCCAGTCCAGTGAGCTGAATCAGGAGCAGCGAACTATGGCAGAGAATCTTATCAATGAGTACGCTGATGTATTTGCCTCACAGGACGGAGAATACGGCCGAACACACCTGGTACAACGTCGAATAGACACTGGTGATACTAGACCAATTCGTCAGCCTGCTAGGCGCCTTCCATTGGCAAAGCAGACAGAAGTTGCAGAGATGGTGTCGGCAATGGAGAAAGAAGGTCTGATTGAAAGTTCCAAAAGTCCGTGGGCATCACCGGTTGTACTGGTTAAGAAGAAAGATGGCAGCACGCGGTTCTGCGTGGACTACCGGCAGCTCAATTACGTCACCAAGAAAGACAGCTACCCTCTGCCACGGATTGAAGACACGCTAGACACACTATCAGGAGCCCGATGGTTTTTCGACTTGAAGAGTGGCTACTGGCAGGTACAGATCCATCCAGAAGACCTGGAGAAAACCGCCTTCACCGCAGGAAATGGGCTATGGCAATTCACGGTAATGCCATTCGGGCTGTGCAATGCTCCGGCGACTTTCGAGCGATTGATGGAATGTGTCCTGCAAGGGTTAACATGGAAAACCTGTTTGGTATACTTGGATGGTGTCATCGTCGTAGGAAAAACGTTTGCGCAACACCGAGACAATCTGAGGGATGTGTTTCAAAGGCTTCGAAGTGCCCACCTGAAGCTCAACCCCAAGAAGTGCGCCCTGTTTAGAGCGGAAGTCAAGTACCTGGGACACATAATTTCAGCGAAAGGAGTGAGAACCGATCCGGAGAAGGTCGAAGCGGTGAAAAACTGGCCAGTCCCCAAAGACAAACACCAACTAAGGAGCTTTCTGGGCCTAGCCACCTACTACAGACGGTTCGTGAAGGATTTTGCCGGGATCGCAAAGAACCTGCACCAGTTGACGGAAAAGGGAAAACAATTCAAATGGTCAATTGAGTGCGAGAAGAGCTTCAAGGCACTTAAACAACGGCTATGCGATGCCCCGATACTGGCTTACCCCACTCCCGGGGAAACGTTCGTTGTGGATGCAGATGCTAGTAATGTCGGGGTAGGAGCCGTACTCTCCCAGGTGCATGACGGCCAAGAGAAGGTGGTTGCGTACTTCAGCAAGGTGCTCTCTAAGCCAGAAAGGAACTACTGCGTGACAAGGCGGGAACTTCTAGCTTTGATCTTGGCTACGAAGCATTTTCACAAATACCTCTACGGGAGGAAGTTCGTTCTTCGCACAGACCATGCAGCCTTAAAATGGCTATTACAGTTCAAGAGTCCTGAGGGTCAGGTCGCAAGATGGATCGAAAGGCTGCAAATCTACGACTACGAAATACAGCATCGTAAAGGAAAACTCCACTCTAATGCGGATGCACTGTCCCGGAGACCATGCAGAACGGATTGTAAACATTGTGCGCGTCAGGAAGAACGGGAGCTGGTTTCCATCCAAAGAATGAGAGCCGAACCTATCGCCGGCTGGAGCGTAGATGAGATCCGGAACGCTCAGAAGGAAGACCCGGATATCGAGCCGATTCTGGCCTGGAAGGAGAACATGGAGAAACCGGATCATCAGGACATCTCTCACAGAAGCCCGACCTTAAAGGCATATTTTGCGCAGTGGGACTCCCTCCATGTCCAAGAAGGTGTTCTGAGAAGAAAATGGGAATCCTCCGACGGAAAGTCGTTTGTAATGCAGCTTGTCGTACCGCGGACGAGGGTCAAGGAGGTGTTACAGGAAATGCATGGCGGGGCGACCGGAGGCCACTTGGGAGTGAATAAGACGCTAGAAAAGGTACGAGAACGTTTTTATTGGTTAAAAGCGAAGGAAGATATCGAAGACTGGTGCAGAAAATGCGACGCGTGTGCAGCTAGCAAGGGTCCGAGAATCAAAACTCGAGGTAAGATGCACCAATACAACGTGGGAGCACCTTTCGAACGAATCGCCATCGACATCGCAGGGCCCTTTCCGGAAACCGACAATGGTAATCGGTATATACTCGTAGTGATGGACTACTTCAGTAAGTGGCCGGAAGCGTTTCCGATCCCTAACCAGGAAGCCAGAACCGTGGCGGAGCAGATCGTCTACAATTGGGTTAGCAGATTCGGTGTGCCCTTGGAATTGCATTCTGACCAAGGGCGGAACTTCGAGTCAAGAATCTTCCAAGAGATGTGTCAACTACTCGGAATCAAAAAGACAAGGACAACCCCGCTTCATCCACAGTCGGACGGTATGGTGGAGCGTTTCAATAGGACTTTGGACGAACATCTCTCGAAGGTCGTAGGTGACTACCAACGGGATTGGGACCGGCAGATTCCCTTGTTTTTGATGGCCTATAGAAGTGCCGTGCATAGCACTACTCGACATACGCCGTTCGAAATCTTATTTGGTGGAATAGCTCGTTTACCCAGTGAGGTGAAATTTGGATCTCCTACCAATGAGCCCAGAAATGAAGAAGAGTACGTGGCGGACCTTAGGGAAAGGCTTAGGGACATACACCAAAGGACCAGAAGCCAGATTAAGATGACGAGCGACCGCATGAAGACCAGGTATGATGCCAAGGCAACAACGTCAGGATTCCAGGAAGGAGATCTGGTGTGGCTGTATAATCCCCATCGCCAAAAGGGGAAATCACCTAAATTACAGCGGAACTGGGAATGTCCCTACAGAATAGTAACCCGCATCAACGATGTTGTCTACCGCATCCAGCGAGGACCGAGGGCCAAAATGAAAGTGGTTCATGTGGACCGACTGAGTCGATACAATGGCCGAAATGAGGATGCACTTGTTCGGGACGAACACGTCTAAGAGGGGGGCAGTGTAGCATAATAATAACTACGCTCCTATGTCTACGCAGCAAATTCCGAAGTGACTTTCCATTCTGGCAGAATTTTGGTTCGAACTGTCCTTTCATTCGAGGTTCGTGTCTGGGACGAAGTCTCCACAGCTCATGTCAACGAAAGAGACGAATAATATCAGGGATAAAAGGGAATTATAACTGCAAGAATTATTTCTCTTGCTCCAGTGGTCGAAGAATTTGCTAGAAGTTTCTGGCTATCAGAAACTTCTGCTATATAAGGACAGATGGCGATCAAAAAAAACACAGTTGGTTTAGAACCGTGGCGAAGAGATTGGAAAAGTGATAATGGGCGAAGTTGTAATTTGGTGATAAATTGAAAGTTGAGAGTGAACAAGAAAAAGTAATTAGTTTGGATTTGTGAATTAAGTAATTGAAAGGAGATAAAGTGATTTGAGAGGAAAGAGACCTTGTAAGAAAAGAATTTGCGAAGAATAGTATAGTGTGAACTTGAATTGTTCTATAGAGTAGAAAATAAAGAAATAATTTCACAGAATAATTGTTTTATCTACTCGAGCCGTAGCTCGCATATTACAATACGTTGCCTTTGAAATGTAAAAAGTCAATATGTATTCCATCGAAAGGATAGATGTGGTCGGCCACGTCGTTAAGGGAATAAGGCTTGCCTTCTTACTTTTAAGTTGACACGCATTGCACGTTCGAACATATTGCTCAGTATCTCGATCCAAATTCAGCCACCACATTTTACTTCGGGCAATCTGTTTTATGTGTCCAACGGCTAGGTGATCTTCATGCAATAGCTCAAATCTTCTACACTTCAACAAATTTGGAATTACTAGTCGATGTCATAACATTAACCAACCCTCGTTAGAAATGGAAAACTCCATTCTTCTATTACCAATTTTTTTGCAAAATACTGTTCTGAAAATTTGTTGTCCATTCTAGGCGCACAAATGAGATTACCTTGCTCAAACTCATGTCTTTCGCTGTTTCATGGACGTTTTTCATACCGCTGCCTTTCCTTTATACATATGACATTAAAATCGTACTGTGAAAGTATTAAAGCCCACAGTTGCAATCTCGCAGTGGCAATGGGATTATTCTTCTTTTCACTAAATATTATTTCAAGAGGCCTATGGTCACTATAGATTACAAATTGGCGACCATAAATATGTTTATGATAACGTTTGACACTAAAAATTACAGCGAACATAACATAAACGTGAAATAAAACACCGCCAACACAATACGATTTGCTTCACATACAATTCCCACAGGTTTATTTTGGGAGTAATGTACTAGCATTTTGTTTTGGTACAATCACTGCTTACTGTCTTTAAACAATTTTTCGCCATTCTGATTCCAATCAAAGCTTTTATCTTTTCTCAAGGGCTCATATAAGGGAGCTAATGTAGCTGAGAGATTCGGTACATATTTATTATAAAAAATCAGTAGACCTAAGTGTGCTTTTAAAGAAGTGACGTCCGTAGGAGCGGGCGCATCCACTATGACCTTCACCATATTTACCTTAGGGGCGAATACCATCTCCATTTATTTCGTGCCCTAAGTACTCGACCTGCGGGATCCGTGGCCCAGTGGTTAAGTGCGCGATCATTTAGCGAGAGGTTAAAGGTTCGAGTCCAAGAAAACACAAAAATAATAAATAAAAAAAAGTTTTCTCAAGGTCTCACCTCTCGCAAACGTCTGACAAACATCAGGGAGTAAAATTGTCATTAAAAGCTTCTCTCAGTCGAAAAAATTGCGCTTCGGAAACGGTATAAAACTGTAGGTCCCAACCATTTGTGCGGCGCATAGCACGAGTGGCTGCCAGAAGCTAGGCCTGCAATGAGCGTTCTCTACCGATGATTTTTAAAATTGACATTTATCAATACAAACCTTTAGGTTTAATTGACTAAACCTTGTCAAAACTATCATCAAATTAGCCTTATAGTCCGCATATGTCCTACCACCAATAATTATATCGTCAAGGTACCCTCTTACATATGTTAGGCCCTTTAAAATGTTGTCTACGACGTATTGAAAAATTAACAGGGCACATTTTATTCCAAATGGAAGCCTAGTGTATTGAAATAAACCTTTTTCGGTATTTATTGTGACGTATTTTTGCCACTGATCAGATAACGCAACCTGCTGGAATGCACCTCCCAAATTTAACATACAAAAATAAGAACATCCTACCTAAGATATCATCAATCCTAGGTATCGGATAATGGATCAGCCCGAACATAACGATTTATAGCCGCTAAGCAAATCAGTCCATGCAAATCAGTATCGCTCCATCTATCTCCTCCACAACCACAATTGGTGTGGCCCACTCACTGTGTCTAACAGGTTTCAAAATCCCTACTTAGTGGGTATGGGGATTTTGAAACCAGTCTATCCAGTTCCTTTTCTACCTTTCAACGTAACCCATAGGGAACTGTGTATGGTTTATGGAATATTGGGGACCCATTTTGATCAACCATAATCTCAGCAACATGATCGCACAATCGCACTACACTCGTTGTTAAACACTCTTGGAAATGCTGCAATAACACCATTTACCATGAAATTATTCTTCCAGCCCTTAAATAGTATGTTCAACCAATTTGTTCTTAAAAAAACCATAAACTCTTTTACCGTTCTCACAACTACCAGATCAAGTCAATGCAATTTGTCATCCAAAAACCAATTCACCGCAACCTCAATCAGTCCAACAACAACAACATTTCCATCTGTGACAAGATTAAGAGTTTTTTAAAAGTTTTTAGAGCGCATCTTTCAAACACATTAATCAACAGAAACATGCACATGAATCAAACCTCCAGATTTATCTTACGAGTAATACAAAGATACAAAGGAATAATGAGAGAAGCTATATAATTACGAATTATGGAATTTTTTGAAACGTTAAATTTTGCTTCTAGAATGTTTTCCGTTCGATACCTACTGCGTGAAATCCAATTCTGATCAGCTTCCAAGCTCATGGATGGAATAGATGATTGAATGTTCTTGACATCCTTTTCGGTGGACTCCAATCTAAGCGCAGCCTCGCAGATTTCATCGAAAGATTTGCTGAGTGATTCGTTTCAAGAGTTTCGGCTGAATACCCACATTTCTTTGCGACCAAATAAATTTATCGTATAGCGCCTGATTCAAGAATGTGTCGTACTCACAGTTTTTGGCAAGTGCTTTTAATTCACAATAAAATCCTGCAATTTTTCACCATCCAACTTTCGGGACATGAATTTGAACCGCTCTGCTCTCACATTCACTTTTGGTTTGAAATATTATTTCAATGTCTTTATTAATTTTTCATGTGTATAATCCCATTCAGATTATTATTGTTTATTATTATTATTATTAGTGACAATCACAATAAGAATATAATCCTTAGGGCATTCATCCGCCCTAAGCTGGAATATAACGCCCATAACTGGTCTGGTGCACCCAAGACCGATTTGCACATTCTTGATAGGGTACAAAATCGCGCGTTAAAACTTAAAGGTGATAGAGATATTGTGAATTCCATTCATTCACTAGAACATCAGAGAAATGTCTCCTGTCTCTCCCTGTTTTATCGTTTTTTCCACAAAAAATGTTCCAGCGAAATAGCCAGTTGCATTCCTCCCCTTCAAAATTTCACCCGCAATACGCGACATGCTTCGAATGCACATCAGTTTACCCTAAAGCCAAACTTCGGTCGTACTGTCAAATATAGGGATTCATTTATAAGCCGAACAACACGAATGTGGAACGATCTCCCAGGCTCTGTATTTCCCCATCACTACAACCTTCAAACATTCAAAGCCAACGTGCATAGATACCTCCTCTGTTCCTCTTCCCCCTTTTCCCTGACGCCCGTGCCCTGAAACAATTAAAAGTTATTAATACTCCCTTTTATTATAAAAAAAAAAAAAAAAAAAAATTTGTTTAAAAAAAAATGTATACATGAGTTACGTCTCAGACTACACCCAAACCTACATTCCGGTTATTCCCCACGCCCCCCTTTGTCTAACAGTTACAATAAAAATTACAACGGTTTCCCACGCCATTTTTGCGTACACTGCAAAACCGATCCCAAACGGATACACCCCCTTTCCCCCCTTCGCCTAACGGTATCCATAAAAACCAGCAACGGTTTATCACGCCATTTTTGCATACATTGCAAAAACCAATCTCAAATGGATAAACCCATTTTTCCCGTTAACCCTACATGCCCGCGGATATTTGAAACTTAGGAATTTAACCATTAAAATCGTGGGATAGTTCGTCAAATTGCAATGCAATGCAATTATTTTCATGAAGTTTCATTAAGATATCGAAATCATTTTGTGAATTAGTTCTAATCCGACAACTAACTTGAGAGGTGCAGCCTTTTGCTTTGGACAGCGGCCTCTCCTGTTAGATTTAATTAAAATTGTGTAAATTGACTTGAAATAAAAAAATAAACAAATAAAAGAAAAAAAAAACTTTATGTTTTTTTTTATGAAAAAAAAAACGTGATCTATAACGTAATTCATGTATAAATATAAATATAAAATAAGAAGATAACAAAAATCTAAAATCGAAAGTTTTAATTTTTAAGTTAAGATACATTGCTATTAATAAATATTCTCTTTTTCTTTTAATCATTTCCTCTATTCTCTTTTTCTTTCACTCATTTACAAACCCGAAAGTTTCTCACTTCATAGCTATTCTTCAAATACATAGGTAAATTGATTTTGTGATGAGACCGACATTGATCTCGGAAATATGAAACCCAGAACCCGCGATGAATTAGTTAGCCGTAACTTGGAGTATAAGTATGAGGGCTCCTTTGACCTGATTAGCTTGTGAAGGAACATAATTGATCTAAAGTCTAAGTAGCTGTCGAGAGAGCAACCGAGTATTTTACACCCATATGCAGACACATGATCATATCGTCTTAGACCATAGACGTAACGAGTTGCATTATTAAATGCAACGTTTAACTTCCGATTAGAAACATAGTCCCGTTTAGGAAAGAGTTCGCATCCATAAGTAATTAATGGACCAATGAGGGTTTTAACCAGCATAGCTCTAGTAGATACAGGTGTGTATGATTGTGAGTGATACAACATGCTAAGAGATGCGTAAATTCGGGAGCAGATTTTGTTTATATGCTCATCCCACTTCAACGTCCGATCAAGTACAATGCCGAGGTTTACTGCTTTATCAACGTAATTTAATGGAGTCGAGGCAAGCTTAACAGATGGAAATGATGAGGTGTTAATCATGTTTTTATAGATAACCATAAACTGCGACTTCTTAGGGTTCAAGGACAGATAATAAACTACCCAGATGTCTCATTCATGTGGGAAGAAGTGATATATGAAAACGAAATTCACTAAAAAAAGCTTTTTAAAAAGCTTAAACTGATTACAAAAGGGAAAAAATCAGAACACAGAACATTTGTTTTTTCTGCTCACTTTTTAGTTCATCGTGTCACTCACATATACCCTTGTTTACCTTCACTGCAAAAAAAAAAACAAAAAAAATATTTTGTGAGACTGCGGTCATGGAGTTCTGATGCCGACACGTTGGTAGGATGGATATGGAGTATCTGTATAGATCGTATGTATATATGTGCAAATGGTTGGGCTTATGTTGTGTGCTTGTTATTTTGTCTGTATGTATGTACCTTATTTTCAGCACTTGATTAAATAAATATGCACTTGATTAAATATATAAAAATGCCTTTATACATTCTTTGATTATATTTTCTTTTAAGTTAGATGCAAGAGGTAGTTTTCGAAAGTATTCGGAAAATATTTATACATGAAGACGGCATACTTGAAAATATTTTTCCGACGACCATAAGAGAACCGTATTTTCTTTTGAATTCTCATATTCTTTTAATTTTATCAATACTTCCGTTAGATCGAAATTCTGTTTGTCCTTTGACATTTCTTCAGCACAATTTTCGCAGATTTTGTTAATTTTTTTTTATTGTTTGAAAGAAGCAGTATCCGGCAAAGTATCTTGTAGCAAGGTCGTTGACCTTGACTGATATTGCGTCTTCATCTGGTGGACTAACTATATTGTTCGTATTCATGTTATTTTCAAAACATTCTTCATTCTTAAGAATGTCGTGATTTTGTGATAGCTCTTGGGTAAGTATTATTTGTTCTTCTTCACAGTTGGAACATTTCGGTTTAAATAAAAATTTTATCGATATTACAAATAAGTTCTCTAACGGCTCTTGATTAAATTTATTTACATAAATGTAATATAAATCATTATGATCCATGAATAATGTTAAGGCTAAGCCTTTGAAGCAAAATGATCTATTTCTTGCGTTTGTGGGTTCGATTTTTAATACATAATCCATCATTTCTTGTATAACATGCATATTTACGTACGCAGATGACATAGCCGTTCTGATAAGTGGTAAGCAGATGAACATCATAGGAGAGCTTATGCAAAATACCCTTCGAATCATAAAAGAATTGGCGGAGGAGAGTGGATTAGAAATAAATCCAAATAAAACGGAAATGGTTCTCTTTACAAAGAAAACCAAAACTAGTGACTTTCACATTCCACAACTGTTTATTTATTTATTTATTTATCTACGGAGTTGATCTCTTACAGATTTTATAAAATTTTACATATCTGGTATAATATATTTATAAATAAGTACATATGTATGTATTACAGATAAAACTTTATTAAATTACAGCAATTCAAATTGAAGCAAAGTTGTACTACGATTAAAGTCAACTATGTTGCTAACTAAATTATATAAGCGTGTAGATCTAGTAATAGGCTCATTTAAACAATAATTAAATCTATGAGTATAAGTGTATAAAAACTGACACTCCCTTAGGGTTCTTATCGGAGCATACATATGGAGCAATTCTAATATCTCCGTACATTTCACTTTATAGACAAAAACATCCTGTACAAACATTACGACATGAATCTTACGTCTTCTTTCTAATGAAGTTAGCCCTAATAGAGCACATCTGCTATTATATGAGGGCATAAAATCCCATCCAAGTTTGGATATTATGAATCTAGTGAAGCGTTTCTGTATTCTCTCAACTCTGTTTATAGAAACTCCATAGTAGGGATTCCATATTATAGAGCAATCTTCAATGAGTGGTCGAACTATAGAAACAAAAAGGGTTTTTAATGTGTATGGATCACTAAATTCTTTAGTGTTACGTTTGATAAAACCCACCATTGCGTTCGATTTGGCTATGACATACTCGATATGCGCATTAAAAGTAAGTTTAGTGTCGAAAATTACACCGAGATCATTTATTTCACATAAAGCTTCTAATCGGCTACCCTTGATAAAATAAGACATATTCACAGGGAAGAAACGCCGATATGCCGAAAAGACCTTACATTTAGAAGTGTTCAAAGTTAATTTGTTACGCTCACACCAGCTGACGATTTTATCCAAATCGCTTTGTAGCCTAAAACAGTCATTTACACTTTTTATTCTCAAAAACAATTTTAGGTCATCTGCATAAAGCAAGCACCTAGAATGCTTAAAGACTTTAGATACATCATTTATAAAAATAATAAAAAATATCGGCCCAAGATGGCTACCTTGTGGTACACCTGAGTAAGCATTGATAGGATTAGAAGTGCAACTGTCAATTTTAACAATTTGTATCCTATTTAATAGGTAATTAGAAACCCATTTCAAAAAGCTTGAATGAAAGCCGATCTTAATAAGTTTAAACAGCAATAGCTTATGATCAACAGTATCGAAGGCTTTTGCAATGTCTGCCGTGTTGAGCAGGACAAATGTATTCTAGAACATCAAAAATAATTTTATCTTTCACCAAACTTTCGAATAATTTGGGTATGACTGAAATTTTGGATATTCCTCTGTAATTATTTACTAATTGCTTCCTTCCAGACTTATGGATAGGAATTATGTGAGACCATTTCCACATTTCAATAAAATCTCATGTAGCCAACGATAAGTTAAATAAAATCGTTAGTGGTTTACAAAGGGAATTTTTGCAAAACTTTAAGACCCCCCTATTGTCTTAAAGTTCTGTGCCGTCAGGACCAGAACTAGTGTCTGCCATTAGTTTATTAAGGCCATTTTGGACATCAAGGTCAGAAAAAAATCAGCTGTCAGTCAGCTGTAAAAATCCAATGTTTATGGAGGATTCACTTACGGAATGATCAATGTATTTAGAACAATTATCAGGTCTTCTATAAACAGTTTGGAAAAATTCCGCAAACAGATTACATATTCCTTGTGAATCATTGGCGGTAAGGCCATTTAATTCCATATTTACAGGAAAACCATTCGTTTTCCTTTTTATATTCACAAACTGACAGAAATGTTTTGAGTTATTTTTTAAATAAGACTCAGAATTCAATACATATTGTTTGTACAGGAATGCATTTAAGAATTCGTATTCCTTCGCTTTATTTTTAACATTCTTAAGACTGGAAAGGCGTTTATTATGCCACGGTAGCTTCCTAGCAACCTTCTTGCTAGATCTAGGAACATGTAAGGAAAATGCTTCGAACAATTTGATCAAATTGGCGATCACTCGCCAAAACTAACTCGGAGGAATATCACTACAACTCCGCGACAGCGTCAAGTATCTGGGCATTATATTGGACAGGAAACTAACCTGGAGAAAGAACCTGGAAGAAAGAGTCACCAAAGCCAAGAGAGCATATTGGATATGCAGGAGTCATGGGGCTTGAAACAGGTCCACTGGATATACGAATGTGTAATAAAACCTATCATCTTCTACGATGTAGTTGTATGGTGGCCAGTGATGAGCAAAAAGTATGCAAGAGACTTGCTAACTAAGGTGCAACGTATGGTCTGCCTGGGTATTACAGGAGCACAATCCTCAAGACCAACCGCGGCCATGGAAGCGATACTAAACATTCTACCAGTGCACCTCGAAGCGAAGAAGATTGCCGGCATTTCAGCCTCACGGCTTAGAACTATCGGCCATTTCATCGGTAGCGCAAATACGGGACATCGACAAAATCACCGAAATGATTAGAGTAATGACACCACTCATCGATTGCCCCAGTGATGTTGTTGGAAAATCGTATACGTTCTCCAACAACTTCGAAACAATTTTCCCCGCAAGAGAATATTGGACGTATGAAAGAACGACAAGAAACTCCAATGGGATATCGGTATATACAGACGGCTCTAACATATCAGGGGAATCAGGGGCTGGCATCTTCAGTGCTAACCCACCGATTGAACTTGCTATTCACCTAGAGCTATTTGTATCGGTGTTCCAAGCAGAAGTCTATGCAATTATGAAGGCAACTGAAATACTCGCAGAAGACACGAGCGAAGGGAGGCAAATCGACATCTGCTCGGACAGCAAAGCAGCAATTAGTGCGCTTTGTCGAAATCACGACTAGTAAGGGAGGGCAAAACTAAATTGAACTTACTTGCCAGACGCAATAGAGTCCGTCTCACATGGGTACCGGGGCACGAAGGTGTACCGGGTAACGAAAAGGCAGACTAACTAGAAAGGAAAGGAGCAGGCAACACAGAACTGAACCCGGATAATACAATAGGGGTCAATCTGACAACTATTAAAACAATAATCAATGAAAAGATACAACAAGAGTTCAATAACTACTGGACGAATCTAGACACGTGCAAAGTGGCTAGATCTGTAATAACTAAACCGAGTAACAACACAGCAAAAAGGGCTCTTAACTCAGGCAGAACACAATTGAGATTGATGGTGGGACTTTTAACAGGGCACATCAATCTCAACAAACATTCGTTCAGACTCGGGATAGCTGATACAACAATCTGTGCCAACTCTGAGGAGGAGGAGGAAGATACAGAACACTTCCTCTGCCACTGTCCTGCTACAGCGAGGCTAAGACTGAAAATTCTGGGATCTCCAAGGATTCCGGATATTGCACACCTCAGTAAGAAAGGAATTGGGGATATATTGGAGTTCGCCAGACGAACACTACGATTCCCCGATCACTATACGGTATAGTTAATCCACCTATGTAATGAAGACGGGTGCGGCAAGTGTAGTCCAAGCTGATCCCGTAAAAAGTTGTATCCGGAAGACGAACGGAAAAAATGCACTGCGAAATCCACTTCTCCTCTTCGGTGTATTTTTTTGTACTCTCAGATAGAATGAGCTTCGAAAATGTCTTAGTATTTTGATCAATACCAAGCAATAAATCAATTTTCTCTTTGATACTCTGCTTTTCACGCACTTGCAGCCTTTTTTTCTTTTAAACGATGAATTCTCTGCAGCATTTTCGATTTGAGATTTCCTTTTACTGTTATCTTTAAGCTGTTGTTCAATTTCTTAAGCCTCTCAATTCTTTTAATATAAATAGATTGCCTTTTTATATAAGTCTCATAGTTGGCGCAAGTAAATTCAACGTTATCATTGAATCTTTTTCTTGATAACCTTTTTGAAGACAAGTTTAGTTCTTCTACTGTAACATCATTCGAATCCAGTACTAATTTATTGCAGTTTTCATATATATCAATAGATCCCGTTGGATCAAAACAAATGAATTCGTCATCATAGCAACACTTCGTTTTAACAAGAGAGAAGGATAAGCATTTTTTTTAAATATTTCTTTCCAATAAAGGCATTCTTAAAATGTTTGCTGCATATATAGGGCGTTTTAATGCTTTTTATGTGTTCCCGAGACTCCTCTGCTAAAGCTAGCCATTCATCATATTTAACTGTTCCTTTTTTTAGAAAATTTAAATAATTTTCCATCAGGCAATTCATTTTTGGTTATAGAACATTGCGCACTTCGCTCTTTTCCAGGACATTATTTCCTTGGAGACGATTTTCTTATGCCTTTTAATTTTTTAGTATATGTATGTAATATATATGTATGATAGTAATTAACCTGAAAATCTAAATGATTGATATTCGAGCAAAATCTCTCAAACCCTCTCTTCATATACAACGCATACGCGCTTACAAAACTTCCATTCATAAAAATTTATTCTTTTGCTGCGGTGGTATGGAAATCACACCGTCATGCATCTTCATGCCCCTTCCCGCATACCCCTTTACACTTCATCACCTCGTTCGTTTCCATATCACAACACACGATGAGAAAAAGAACTCTTCCCACACGAGCGAACGGAGTGAGGAAAAAGAAAAAGCTTTATTTGTGGTACTTATTCTGAAAGCTCTCTGTCTGCCAGGACAAAAATATGCTTAATTTTTTTTTATATGGCCGTGCGACATCTGGGTAGTTTATTATCTGTGGTTCAAGCTTAAGACATTATTAGCAGCCCACATCGATATTTGCTGAAGATTTAAGTGATCAACAGCAAAGCTAATTTCACCAATAGGAGACGCAAGATATAATTGTATGTCATCAGCAAACAAATGAAGGTTGCTATATTTAACAACACTTGGGAGATCATTGACGTAAAGGGAAAATAATATAGGGCCTAGAGTGGATCCTTGTGGAACTCCTCGAGTGATTGGTAGTGCTGCTGATATATTATCATTTGCGAAGACTGTCTGATCCCTGTTAATTAAATATGAATTTATTAGCCCTGCTGCTGATTCGGAGAAGCGAAAGGAGTTTTTAATTTTCTAGGTTAAGCAGTCGTGGTTAACGATATCGAAAGCTTTTGAAAGATCTAAAAGTGTTAAGAACGAGATATTCTTGCCGTCCATTGAAATCTTAATATCACCTGTCACTTTAATTAAAGCAGTGATACAGCTATGTTTTTCTCTAAACCCGGACTGTAGCGGGCACAAGAGTTTATTATGCTTTAGGAATACAGAGATTTGCCAGAGAGCTAGCCTTTCAAAAACTTTTGAAAGATATGGGAGGATCGCTATGGGTCTATATTCAATTGCAGTTGATGGAGATGAACGCTTTTTTGCAATGGGTATGACTTTTGCATGTTTCCATTGAGGAGGAAAATTAGATGTAATGAAAACCGTATTATAAATAGGGGTTAGAAAAGGAAGAATTTTAGGTAGGATCATTTTTATGAATACAGGATGTATTGAATCATACCCCATAGCGTTCGACTTTATGTTAAGAATCGCTTTAACCACATCAGTTCCATCACATCTGCAGAAACATAGATGAGTATGTTGCATATCTGAACTTACAGCTGTATATTGTGTTTGAAGCAGAGGATACTGATGATACATCAGAGAACAATTTGTTCAGCTCATCAACATCTATACATTCTGGCACACTATTTTGGTTTTTTCCCGTGCACGATTCTCTTATATTTCTCCATAGCTGTTTTGTTGATAACTCATGGTTCAATTTCTTAGATAGATATTTATGCTTTTCTTTTTTGATTAAATTTGTCACAGAGTTTCTTAGGTTTTTAAAATCCTCGTAAAAAGCAGGGACTCGGAAACATTTCCACCGCTTGAAGGCGCAATCTCAAACGTACTATTCGTTCCGTGAGCCATGGGCGTCCAGGACTCTTCAGAGGATTTGATCTATACGGAACACACTCATTAAAAATACGAGTTACGTTAGATTACAAGAATTCGACCTGCTCTTTGCTAGAAAACATTTGATATATTTGATGCCAATGTACATCATCCAGTTTAGCTGAGAGGTTACTGCAGTCAATGTCTTTGAAATCCCAAAAAGATATAGTCTGCGGGTAGAAATCATGTTGGATATCGAATGTTAAGAAAATTATATCGTGCTTGGAGAAGGCTGGAACAGATAATTGATGATTGATAAACTAAACTAAAAAAATACAACTTTATCAAGCTGATTGACTAAAAATAGATCTAGCAACGTTTGAGATTGGGACCAAAAATGAGTTGGGACGGACACTACAATTAACGGGAGTCAGATTATATCCTGACATTTCATTGATAAATGGCTGTGATAAATGCGAATTCAACAGATTACAATTAAAGTCACCAGCTATAAGGATATTATCACAGTTGCAAGAAATCTCTTCTAGTGCAGAATAGAATGACTGAGGGGTGATATATTTGTTGGGTCTATAGACACATCCTATTAAACATTTTTCTGTCCTAAACAACAACTCAAAAAATATAAAATGCAAAGAGTTATCACTCTGCGCCATATGTCGTGTTTGGGTGTAATAAGTTCTTAAAATTTTATACAAACCTGCCCCGCAAATGACACGAAAATTTAAACTTTTTGCTTCTCTTCGCTTTCAGATGAACCAATCCCGTTTAACACAAAAATGTGATTTAATCGATAGGCATACTGTTTAAAGCATCATCTTTGTCCATTATAAATGGATCAATATTTCCACGAAAATTACCAACACTATGTAATAAATTAAACTATGTAATAAATTGTTGTTTTGTTTTTTTTTAATAGCACTTAGCACTCGTTTTGTACGGTTTTTTTTTTACTATTAATTGATCACACGATAACCATCCTTGTCGCTAATATGTTATGTACTTCACGTACGCGAAGGATCAAGTATTGAAACAAGAGAGCAGCTTTTAAATGTTTATTGCCAGAAAGTTCTTAAATGACTGGCTTACAAACTAGTTATGGTAACAATGAATGTTAGGGTCTAGGGTTATGCATGAGGCACCTTAATACATAACAATAAGGTAGTCTATTCACAGATCGACTTCTGATCAGAATAACCGATAACGTATAGTTACCAAGAGTAGCCACGATAATGAAAACATTAATGTTGTCCTTTCGACGCAGAGTGAATAAATAAAAATAATTTTCGTATAGCTAATTTTGACAAGACCGTTAATACTGACACAGCTATCGCTACTATTTACTCCTATATTTCGGACTGTTTCCTTCAATTTGTCCCTCTCACATCACAGATAAATGTTACGTCGGCTCCCCCTTGGTACAATAAAGAACTACAGTCGCTTCGGAATAAACGAAATAAACTATGGCAAGCATTTCTAAGATCCAGATCTGTGTCTGACTTTTCAAATTATTTTTTAGTGTATAATAACTTCTCCGAATTGTGTGAATCCCTTTACTCCAAATACCTTGATCATACGAGGGGTGGCTGATAAATTCGCGACCTAAGGCATTAAGTGAAAAAAGAGATCGGATTAAACAATTTTATTTCTCAACATAATCTCGCATAATCTTCGCTGTGCCAAAAAATAGTCTCCGTACGCTTCGAAGCTGACTTTTCCACCTTGAATTTCTTCGGCGGCCTCTCCTCTTGTTTGGACTCCGGTTCGAATTGGCGAATCCAAGTCTTATCTACAGTTACGATTCGGTTGGGAATTTCGCCGAAATTGTCCCCGGCTAACTCCAAAAAACCTTTGCAGCACTCGAGTTGTCGTTGCTTATCGAACGGCGTGAGCATTTGTTAAAATAAACGGGACAATTTGTTGACCATGATAAACGAAGGCCCGTGGGAGCCGTGGCTCAGTGGTTAAGTGCGCGATCACTGAGCAAGAGCTTCAAGGTTTGAATCCAAGAAAACACAAAAAAAAAAGTTTTCTCACGATCCCACCTGTCTGACAAACATCCGAGATTAAAATTGCCCTTTGGAAACGGTATAAAACTGTAGGTGCCAACCATTCGTGAGGCGCATAGTACGAGTGGCTGCGAGAAGCTACGTCAAGCCCTGCATTGGGCTGTTAGCTCCAAAATATATATATACATATATGTATATATATATATATACCAAGGCCCAGAATATTGAAGAGTCCATGACATGTCTTTGAAAATTTCTTTAGGCTATTTTTCTTTTCACGGGGTACTTTATCACGGCGCGGTGCTTACAATTGCGAGAAATTCCGATTTCGGCTGACATGGTGATGTTTATCCTACCACAGATAATAACAAAATTAAATTATTAATGAAACGAGGTGATATTTATACTACTAAAGAGTGCCGCAGTTAGTGCTATCACTAATGAGAAGAAGACTCATTGTTGAGTATCTCAGGCCGCGAACTTATCAGCCGCCCCTCGTATGTAGTTCGATCTTATTTCAAACCCAAGTTTGCCAATACTAAAAATAAACCTGACGGTTATTTTTCCACGCTAGAAGTGTTTGTCACCAACCCTTATGCTGATTTCTTCAGCAGGGCAAAACAAGATTTATCTACAGTAATCTCCGACACACGTTTTATTTAACCGCCGATTTAACCAAAAGGAACTATCATACAAACAGTTAGTCACTTATAAGCATCTAACCATGGTCTTTCTGGTCTGTGCCAAGTAATAAGCAACAACAACAGTAACTCCTCATGCGGATCACTAACCATAACACCCAAAGAAAAATCTGATCTCTTTACAAAACATGTTTTCACTCAATTGGAAATTAGATCCGGCACAAGTGTAGTTACCGATTTCGGATATGAAGTTTTGACCTCCTATAATCCTTAATAATTTAGATTGAAAAAGGTATCGATCCTTTGCAGACTTTGTTATTACGCGCAGAAAACGTTTCCTTCTGCTGGAAAACTTTCCGCATTCAACCGACTCCAAAAAAAGCAAAGAAATGCTTCCCCCAAAACTATCGTCTCATACAGAATTTGCTTATGCTATCCAAAGAAATTAAAAAAGCCATCAATGCCGAAATAATCAAAGTTCAGCTTAAAAACGTTCGATTGAGCTTACCCTTGAGCCCTATTAGGTAAACTAGGTCAGGTTAGGTTAGATTAGGTGGCAGTTCTCGCTCAAGCAGGGACACACTTAGACCTAGGATAGGTTTACTGTGATACCACAAGAAGAACCGGATTGCCAGTACCGAAAAACCTACATGACTAGTTGCTCCATACTCCTAAAAGAAGATAAAAACCGTTGCGATGTTAACCCTTTCTGCTGCTTATCAATGTTCAGAACCATCTAGATCCAAAGGCAAAACTCTATATTTTATAAGTATCAAGCCTGGCCAAGTCGTTAAAATCTTCATAGAAGTATTCGCTAGGGTTTTCCTTCTCAACATAGGTAGGTCTTGAAGCTCTTTTGCCACTTCATTAAAAATACGAGTTACGTTAGATTACAAGAATTCGACCTGCTCTTTGCTAGAAAACATTTGATATATTTGATGCCAATGTACATCATCCAGTTTAGCTGAGAGGTTACTGCAGTCAATGTCTTTGAAATCCCAAAAAGATATAGTCTGCGGGTAGAAATCATGTTGGATATCGAATGTTAAGAAAATTATATCGTGCTTGGAGAAGGCTGGAACAGATAATTGATGATTGATAAACTAAACTAAAAAAATACAACTTTATCAAGCTGATTGACTAAAAATAGATCTAGCAACGTTTGAGATTGGGACCAAAAATGAGTTGGGACGGACACTACAATTAACGGGAGTCAGATTATATCCTGACATTTCATTGATAAATGGCTGTGATAAATGCGAATTCAACAGATTACAATTAAAGTCACCAGCTATAAGGATATTATCACAGTTGCAAGAAATCTCTTCTAGTGCAGAATAGAATGACTGAGGGGTGATATATTTGTTGGGTCTATAGACACATCCTATTAAACATTTTTCTGTCCTAAACAACAACTCAAAAAATATAAAATGCAAAGAGTTATCACTCTGCGCCATATGTCGTGTTTGGGTGTAATAAGTTCTTAAAATTTTATACAAACCTGCCCCGCAAATGACACGAAAATTTAAACTTTTTGCTTCTCTTCGCTTTCAGATGAACCAATCCCGTTTAACACAAAAATGTGATTTAATCGATAGGCATACTGTTTAAAGCATCATCTTTGTCCATTATAAATGGATCAATATTTCCACGAAAATTACCAACACTATGTAATAAATTAAACTATGTAATAAATTGTTGTTTTGTTTTTTTTTAATAGCACTTAGCACTCGTTTTGTACGGTTTTTTTTTTACTATTAATTGATCACACGATAACCATCCTTGTCGCTAATATGTTATGTACTTCACGTACGCGAAGGATCAAGTATTGAAACAAGAGAGCAGCTTTTAAATGTTTATTGCCAGAAAGTTCTTAAATGACTGGCTTACAAACTAGTTATGGTAACAATGAATGTTAGGGTCTAGGGTTATGCATGAGGCACCTTAATACATAACAATAAGGTAGTCTATTCACAGATCGACTTCTAATCAGAATAACCGATAACGTATAGTTACCAAGAGTAGCCACGATAATGAAAACATTAATGTTGTCCTTTCGACGCAGAGTGAATAAATAAAAATAATTTTCGTATAGCTAATTTTGACAAGACCGTTAATACTGACACAGCTATCGCTACTATTTACTCCTATATTTCGGACTGTTTCCTTCAATTTGTCCCTCTCACATCACAGATAAATGTTACGTCGGCTCCCCCTTGGTACAATAAAGAACTACAGTCGCTTCGGAATAAACGAAATAAACTATGGCAAGCATTTCTAAGATCCAGATCTGTGTCTGACTTTTCAAATTATTTTTTAGTGTATAATAACTTCTCCGAATTGTGTGAATCCCTTTACTCCAAATACCTTGATCATACGAGGGGTGGCTGATAAATTCGCGACCTAAGGCATTAAGTGAAAAAAGAGATCGGATTAAACAATTTTATTTCTCAACATAATCTCGCATAATCTTCGCTGTGCCAAAAAATAGTCTCCGTACGCTTCGAAGCTGACTTTTCCACCTTGAATTTCTTCGGCGGCCTCTCCTCTTGTTTGGACTCCGGTTCGAATTGGCGAATCCAAGTCTTATCTACAGTTACGATTCGGTTGGGAATTTCGCCGAAATTGTCCCCGGCTAACTCCAAAAAACCTTTGCAGCACTCGAGTTGTCGTTGCTTATCGAACGGCGTGAGCATTTGTTAAAATAAACGGGACAATTTGTTGACCATGATAAACGAAGGCCCGTGGGAGCCGTGGCTCAGTGGTTAAGTGCGCGATCACTGAGCAAGAGCTTCAAGGTTTGAATCCAAGAAAACACAAAAAAAAAAGTTTTCTCACGATCCCACCTGTCTGACAAACATCCGAGATTAAAATTGCCCTTTGGAAACGGTATAAAACTGTAGGTGCCAACCATTCGTGAGGCGCATAGTACGAGTGGCTGCGAGAAGCTACGTCAAGCCCTGCATTGGGCTGTTAGCTCCAAAATATATATATACATATATGTATATATATATATATACCAAGGCCCAGAATATTGAAGAGTCCATGACATGTCTTTGAAAATTTCTTTAGGCTATTTTTCTTTTCACGGGGTACTTTATCACGGCGCGGTGCTTACAATTGCGAGAAATTCCGATTTCGGCTGACATGGTGATGTTTATCCTACCACAGATAATAACAAAATTAAATTATTAATGAAACGAGGTGATATTTATACTACTAAAGAGTGCCGCAGTTAGTGCTATCACTAATGAGAAGAAGACTCATTGTTGAGTATCTCAGGCCGCGAACTTATCAGCCGCCCCTCGTATGTAGTTCGATCTTATTTCAAACCCAAGTTTGCCAATACTAAAAATAAACCTGACGGTTATTTTTCCACGCTAGAAGTGTTTGTCACCAACCCTTATGCTGATTTCTTCAGCAGGGCAAAACAAGATTTATCTACAGTAATCTCCGACACACGTTTTATTTAACCGCCGATTTAACCAAAAGGAACTATCATACAAACAGTTAGTCACTTATAAGCATCTAACCATGGTCTTTCTGGTCTGTGGCAAGTAATAAGCAACAACAACAGTAACTCCTCATGCGGATCACTAACCATAACACCCAAAGAAAAATCTGATCTCTTTACAAAACATGTTTTCACTCAATTGGAAATTAGATCCGGCACAAGTGTAGTTACCGATTTCGGATATGAAGTTTTGACCTCCTATAATCCTTAATAATTTAGATTGAAAAAGGTATCGATCCTTTGCAGACTTTGTTATTACGCGCAGAAAACGTTTCCTTCTGCTGGAAAACTTTCCGCATTCAACCGACTCCAAAAAAAGCAAAGAAATGCTTCCCCCAAAACTATCGTCTCATACAGAATTTGCTTATGCTATCCAAAGAAATTAAAAAAGCCATCAATGCCGAAATAATCAAAGTTCAGCTTAAAAACGTTCGATTGAGCTTACCCTTGAGCCCTATTAGGTAAACTAGGTCAGGTTAGGTTAGATTAGGTGGCAGTTCTCGCTCAAGCAGGGACACACTTAGACCTAGGATAGGTTTACTGTGATACCACAAGAAGAATCGGATTGCCAGTACCGAAAAACCTACATGACTAGTTGCTCCATACTCCTAAAAGAAGATAAAAACCGTTGCGATGTTAACCCTTTCTGCTGCTTATCAATGTTCAGAACCATCTAGATCCAAAGGCAAAACTCTATATTTTATAAGTATCAAGCCTGGCCAAGTCGTTAAAATCTTCATAGAAGTATTCGCTAGGGTTTTCCTTCTCAACATAGGTAGGTCTTGAAGCTCTTTTGCCACTTCGCAACCTCGTTCACTGGGTGTTTTCCTTTGCATCTATGAAGGTCACCGGGGCCTGCTTATTTAGGTCGCATCTTTCCGAGAGATGGTTACCGGTACATTTTACGCATCTCGGAAATATGTCTGTGTGTCATTGACAGCTTTTGCACTGAGATATCGATCTTGTACTCTTACGTATAGGCTCGATTTCGACTACGACATTCGGAATAGTTTTAACGTTGTAAATATCGTCTATATTTTGGCTATCAAAAGTAAGAATAAAAAGCGGAAGGCAATACTTGACCAAGGTTTCTTGCCCTTGTTCCGCTTGTTGCTCAACTTCTTTAGGACATTAACGGCATCATTAGCCATGTTAAATGAATTTCGACCACCAAAATAAAATATAAATGTATACAACCGATCGCTTGCTTAGTCTATCACCTACTCGCCCACCAAAAACCAAAACGGAGGAGAATGTGAAACCGGCTGCGGAGGCAGGCATACTCAAATTATGAGAAACTTAGATTTCCCATGATGTGATTTATGAAAGCTGTGCACATTATGCATTTTCACTTGTCGCATTCGGGTTTCGTGTTCAGACGGGGTTTCGTTACACCCCGACATTTTACACCAGACTTCCTCCCCCTTTTTCCGAAAGCGTAGGTTTACATACTTTATTAAAATAAATGTTTCTTAGATTACTAATTGCAACATGTACAACAAAATTAGAATGGCTTAAAATAGAAGGTAATTACAATTTATTATTAGCTTAACATTAATTCTATGCATGATTTATATATTTTTATACAAAACTAGAGTCTTTACATTCTATTATAACCTTAATTATTTATATATGATTACGGTTACAAACATATGTACCTATATATACGTGCAAGGGATACACTTTAATTGAGTGGTACATACTTGTATCCATATTGTCGAATTAGAAATAAGAAGTAATATTGACGAGAAATTTCGTTAAAGATCTTAATACAGATATTTGAATTAAAAAGAATGAATATGACAAAGATTCTGCAATATTATATACAAAATAACGTTAGACATATTACCTTTTTATACTATTACTTTATATATATATATATATATATATACTTTTTTTTTTGTACATATTTATATATACAATAACGGACAAGATATAAAAATTCTTTAACTTCAATTATATTGAGAACTACAAGGTAGTTTTTTAGGATTTTGCATAAAAAGGCTTAAAAAAAATAGTTTGAGTGAAAGTGGAAATAATTTTTTCAATATAGAAAATAAAAAAGAAAATCAGTGAAAAAACAAGTCGACGTAATTTTTTTTTTTTTTTTTGTTAATGAAGGTAAAAATCACGAAAGACGCAGAGGGGTTAGAAACCCAAAGCAGTGCGGGACTCTAACCGCACTAAAAACATCTCCTTGATCATGACCAATCAAAGAAAAATCGACAAATGATTTTATTTTCAACGTTTAGTTGCGTTTGAGAGGGTATTATAATTTAAATACGTGCTAATATAATTGTCAGATTGTAAGTTCATGAGCTTTTGTTCTTCTTAATCTACGAATATTATTTCGTATATTTAAGACGTCTTCTATTGAATGATTTATATGCATCTGCAGATGCACGTTGTTACGAATTGCGTTCATTTTAATTTCTTCTGTTACCGGATTAATCTGCAAATCACGATGCAAGTCAATATTTCTAATGTACCATGGGGCATTTACTATTCCCCGAAGAACTTTATTTTGAAAAGTTTGTATTATTTGTACATTCGTTTTTTTTGTACCACCCCATAATTGGACACCATCTGTCCAAACAGGTTTTAATATCTGGTTATATAATAAGATTTTGTTCTCAATGGACACTTCTGAATTATGTCCTAACAACCAATAAAGTTTTCTATATTTAATATTTAACTCCTCTACTTTTTTTTTCACATGTTCCTTCCATTTCAATTTAGCATCCAGATTCATACCCAGATACTTAGCTGTACTTGAACTGCTTGATTATTAATAACCACAGAAACGTTCGTTATTTTTTTATTTGTAAAGTTGATATGGGTGGACTTAGACTCACTAAGTTTCATTCGCCATCGTTTCGTCCAAGCACATATCTCGTTCACTGAGTTTTGTAGCTTTTCTGTTGCTGTGGCCACGCATCCATCAGTTGCTAGAAGAGTAGTGTCGTCTGCGAATGTGGCTAACATGGTATCATTCGCATGTGGAATATCACTAGTACATAGTAAATATAGGATAGGGCCTAGAACACTTCCCTGTGGAACACCTGCTTGTATTTCTTTAAGTTCAGAATACGCTGAACCATAGCGAACTCTAAAGGATCTATCAGCTATATATGACTTAAGTATCTCATAGTATTGTCTAGGTAGATCCCTATGTAGTTTATATTCCAAGCCCTTATGCCAAACTTTATCAAAGGCCTGAGCAACGTCTAGGAGTATTGTAGAACAAACTTGTGTTTCTTCTAGTGCTTTTTCTATAACATTAGTTATACGATACATGGTCTATTGTCGAGTGCTTATTTCTAAACCTGAACTGATGTGTGGGAATAAGCCTTCTTTGCTCTATGATTCTATCCAGCCTTTTAAGAAGTAGTTTCTCCAAAATTTTTGATAATATCGGTAAAAGCGATATTGGCCTATATGAGGTTAATTCTGATAGGGGTTTACCTTGTTTAGATATAGCAATAATTTCTGCTATTTTGCAGTGATGTGGGGCATATCTTCGTGTAAAACAGGCATTAATTACAAGCTTGAGTTTTAACAATGCTACGAAAGGTAGTTCTTTCAGGATTTGGGCAGTTTATCTACTAGATAGTTTAGAAATACATGTGCTAATCTCTCTTAGCGAAACATAAGGGATTACGTCTTCATCTATTTTATCAGAGAATTATAGTTCATTTGCCACACTAGGTGGAAAATGTTTAAACACATTTGTTAGCTGCTCCGAAAAAAGCTTAACCTTTTCTTTTGGGTCGCTGATCCATTTCCCTTCAGATGTTTTTGACGGGGGATCCTGCGCTTGAGGTCTCTTTAAAAGATTGGCAGCCTTCCAGAGAGAGTAGTCTGTGGCTTTATCAGCAGTTAAGTTACAAAGTTAATTAGGTAAGGATCTATTTTTAAATTCACTGATACTTTTTTGAGTTTGTTATTCAGTCTATGAAACACAACTTTATCACCGGGATATCTTGTCATTTGCCACCTTCTGCGAGCTCTTCTCTTTTCTAATATTAGTTCCCTAATTTCTGTGGGATATTTTACCGATGCTTGTTTTTTTTGTTGATAGGTCGGTGTACTATCTTCTGCTGCCTGTTGTATATCGGCAATGAAGTGTTCCACTTCGATGTCAATATAGTTTGTTGTGGTCAGAGGGGATCTAAGGTTAATAAATCCTTCGAGTAATTCTCTGAATTTACACCAGTTCGTTCTTTTGTTGGTAACTCTTACATTTATTATCTTTTGTATTAATACGCCGTTGACCGTCAGGATTACGGGTGTATGACGACAGATCATCACTGTTTTCAACTTTTACTTCTTTTCTATTGATTCCTTTCATTATGAAGAAGTCAATAAGATCTGGTGTTTTCGCTGGGTCAGATGGCCAATAAGTAGGCGATCCAGTCGAAATGAAATCACAGTTAAAATTTCTCCCGGCTTTGTAAAGCTTCCTGCCTTTTGTCATTATTAATCTTGGCCCCCAGTAGGTGTGTTTTGTATTGAAATCACCTCCAATGATAAAGCTGTTGCCTACAGTTCGGAAGTGGTCATTAAGATCTTCCTCTGTCGGCGAATACTTGGGTGGGCAGTATATGGCAGCTGTTTCAAATTCCTTGCTTTTAGCCAAAATGTTTACTATCGCTACTTGCATGGTTTGATTTGCTATTTTTGGCAATTCATAAGGTTCCAAACTACTTTTTACAATTACAGCACTACCTCCCCTAGCACTGACAGCTGGATAGGGGAAGTGGTAACAGAGATACACTGGGATTCTAATCTTTGTTCCCTGTTTGAAATGGGTTTCAGAAATCAGGCAATCAGGCGGTGACTTCGCCTTGCGCTCATAATGGGGGTTACTGTATTGTTGGAAACATTCTTACGTCTTCGGAAAGAATACCTTTGTAGTTTTTTATAAATTTTCATATCGAGAGAAAACTAATTACAAGTTATGAAAAGTAACACCGATCCGAATGACCAGTACAGTAATATGTTTCATTTTGGAGAGGTATTTTGTTCGCACCTTCTAACTGCTTTAGTTCCTCGAGGTCTTTGCTTAGGAATGTTAGGTAATTATTAGATTCGGACTACTTCACTACCTGAAGAGCGAAAGGTTGATCAGAAACTTTAAATGAACTTTGTATGTGTCCTAAAATAAAAGTGGTAATTACTATTTTTTACGAGGGCTGATAGAATCGTTGAAGAAATGTCACTACTGTAAGAAAGATGTGTAGACAGAACTTTTTTTTATAATTTGCGCGCCAAAAGGAATATAAATACCTTTATGCTGTTACAGGGCACGGGCGTTTAGGAAAATGGGGAAGAAGAACAGAATAGAAACCTGTGCACATACAGAGCCTGGTAGATCATTCCGCATTCGTGTCGTCCGGCTTGTAAACGAATCCCTATATTTGACAGTACGACCGAAGTTTGGCTTTAGGCTGAACTAATGTGCAGTCGCGTAATGCGGACGAAATTTTGAAGGGGAGGAATGCAACTGGCTATTTCGCTGGAGCAAAATAGGTAAAATAGGGAGACGCACAAGATATTTCCCCTATGTTCAAGTGAATGTATGAATTTCACTATGTCTCTATCACCTATAAGTTTTAACGCGCAATTCTGCACCCTGTCCAGAATGTGCGGTATTGGGTGCACCAGAAATACCATCTGGACCAGCGGATTTGTACATGTTAAGACCTTTGAGTACTCCTGCAACTGTGCGAATGCGAAAGTGGACTTGTCTCATGGACAATTTGACGCTCTCAAATACAGGTGGCGACAAAGCATTATCTGGCAGCGTTGTTGTTGGCTGCAAAGTGAGCAGCAAGCAGATTGGCTTTGTCTAAGGACCTAACAGCTGGAATCTCATTGTAAATGAGCGTGGGGATGGCAGACGAGGCAGAATTTTTAATATTTTTGACGAATGACCAAAAATGTTTACTACCTTTGGGATGTTGTAAGATTTTTTGCCACAAATTTTGGCCATGTAAGAATTTTACACGTCGAAAATGGGAATTGCAGTCTTTTCTGGCTTGTATAAACTTCTTTCGGTTTTCCTCAGATTTGATGGCTTTATTTTTCATTTTTTTTCTATTTCCCTTGATTATTTACAACTATCTATAATATGACATCTATTAAATTGTTTTATAGAATTGGGATCTAAATATACGTTGGACCTTTGTCCTTAAAATTACGTCACCTTTGTTTTTAAATGAAAAGAAAACAATGATTGGCACAGGTGGGATTTAATCCACCCGAAGCGTTGGGGTTTTATTCACTCCGAGCGCCCCTTTTCGCTCGTTGTTGTCGCCTTATTTTGTGGTGCGTACAATTGTTTACATTCATGCATACAATGGATTTACATATAATACAATTTGCATAACGTGAATTTTATTTTTATTTATGGATAGCTTGGATTGAGGTCGTAATATCCAATAGAGTTGACGGAATTTATTCTTTATTTGGTTGCGTTTTTGTTGGATGTGTTGCTTCCATGTTAATTTGCTGTCTAGATGAATTCCCAGACATTTAGCTACCGGTTGAATGGATACTTGTTTGTTGTTAAAAGTTAATGGTGAAGGTGCATATTTAGTTCTGGTGGTGTAAATAATCTGTACCGTCTTGTCTTCGTTAATCTTTACATTTGGAGAAACACTCTGTCGGTTTGTCCAGCGTTTTTTTGTAATTGGGATGTAGTAGTTTGGAGATGACTTCCGGAATTCAGGAGTACTGTGTCGTCCGCAAATGTTGCAACCATGGTCGTTTCTCTGTTGGGAGACGGAATGTCTGCTGTAAAGAGAAGATAAAGGAGGGGGCCTCAGAATACTTCCTTGAGGTACTCCTGTATTAATTGGATGAATTTGGGAGCATTTGTCATTATACCTTACATAAAAACATCGATCTTCTAGTTAACTTTGTAGTAGCAAAAAGTAGTCTTTTGGAATGATTTTGCTAAGTTTGTATAAAAGTCCTTTATGCCAGATCGAGTCAAATGCTTTCGCAGCGTCCAGGTAAACCGCTACACAAAACTGTTTTTCGTGAATGGTTTTATAAGACCGAACACTTACGTCTTACAACCTAATAGTATCTTTACAACTCTGGTCAAACCACAAGTTTGCCTTAGGCCTGATGCTCTTTATTCTGTTAGGAATAATGTTTGTGATTATTATTTATAGTCATGACTGAAGAAGAAGGGTTCTGTTGTCTTCTGCTACAGGTCGTGACATTGTGCCCATATACTCTACAATTTGGGCAATAAGGCGTGGCTTTTCTCATTCTGCACTCATCGTAGGTATGACAATTCTTATTGCAGGAACCACATCTTATCGTAGGGGCACTGTTTTTATTTTGTGTAATAGCGTTTTGAGTATGATGATTAGATGGTAACAGTGTAGGGTTAGAACTGAACTGATTGTTAGGTAAAATTTGAAAAGAACTAATTACTAGCAGGTATTATAATATTTGGGTACTGAAACATATATTGTTCCGTGCCATCCCCGTGAGGTGATCATGAAGTTGTTGGCATTCTTGAAGAAGTGGGTTGATTTGTGGCATGACATTGGCCGAATTTTGATTTCCGATGTACGCCATGCCAGGTAATTGGGGGTCTACTAACTCTCTTTTCAGGGCCTTTTGAATCATTTCTTCTAAGCTGGTATCATCAAGGCTTAAAACATACTGTTTTGATGTCGGATTAGCCAAACCTATCTTGAAAGAATATAACGTTGCTATTTCGAAATCTTAATATGGACTTTAAATCTGCTCCTTAGTTGGCTTTCGCCTTTTCTTTGCAGATCACCAATAGTTGCGTTACAATTGCCGACATTGTCGTAGCTCATTTGTTACCTGCATGTAAGTTTTTCTCGGCAGAAAATTTTGGTTTAGAGTTTTTTCTAAACCTTCTAGACCGGTAATTGGGTGCATTGAGGCTAGCACAAAGGCATTGCCTCTCAGTCTTGTAATTAATAAGTTGTTAAATACTATTTTCTCTTCTTCGATGTTGCGAAACTTGTTTGCAACATCCAAGAAACGTTTGCAATTCTAAAACCTATCCCGGGTGATAGGGACCCGAAAAAGTGGGCTACCTTCTCGTTTTCCATTCCGGTATCTATTTAAAAATTCTTTATTGCTTTTCAATTTTCGATATGGAGGATGATAGCGATAATACTTTGGTTGGTATGTTATTTACAGGTGTATTTCTACCTATCAGAGTGTTTTTGAATTCTTCTATGTCTAACTTAAATAATTCATTTATTTTCTTAAATTCTAACCTCTTATTTTGTTGTTGTTCCTGAAGAACTTCTAATTGGTGTTCCAGCTGTTCTATTGCTTGGAGTTGTGATTGTTGATGTTGGTTTGTGGTGGTACTTCTGAAATTTAGTCCGGACCTCGTTCTTCCTCCCTCTAGAGACCTGCTCCTTCGTCTCACGTGTTGTGTTTTATTGTGTTGTGTTTATTTTTTGTTATTTTATTTTTAATTTAACTTTTTCAGAACACTTCCATTTTTATTGATTCGATTGATTTGATTGATTCACTGTTGTTTTGAGAATAAAGCCTCGGCTTAGTCGAGTTTTCATTAGTCAAAGCAAATTATTGATTTAATGTTATATACAGATACACTCATTTATTATTATTATTTTTTTTTTCCGATCCACGAACCGATGTATCCGCGACTAAATGTATGGAACGTTTCTTCCGTTTCCCGGCTGCGTCAAAATATGTTAACTGAATTTCGGCCACCAAACTAAAATATAAATTTAAACAACCAATCGCTTGCTTAGTCTAACACCAACTTGTCCACCAAAAACTAAAACGGAGGAGAATGTGACATCGGCTACGGAGGCAGGCACACTCACATCATGGGAAACTTAGATTTCCCATGAAATGATTTATAAAACACCACGATATTTTAAATTTTTTTTTTTTTTATCGCACAGCCATCTTTAGTGCACGAGGCATGAAACACCCTTGTCTTTCGGACTTATTTTCGTAAGTGTACCACTGGATCTCTTCCGTGTTTAATATTTGTGATATTGCTCGGTGGCCATAAGAGTCATCGCCGATAATTTTCCAAGCATTGTTCCGGAGTGAAATTAGCTTAAATTTCGATGCCATCATTCCTTTGAGACGGCAATGCCACTTATTGTCCATAATGCGAACGACGTTTATTGCAGGCGGAGGACGTAGCTTAGCTTGAGTTTGTTTTTGTTTCGACTCATTTTGCTTCTTTTCGTGACTTGATTTCGAGTGAAGTGCTGATTCTTCGTTTTTTTGTAGGTCTTTTCTTTGAGACGCAATTCGTTTCGCGTGCTAGCTCTTCTTCGTCAGTATAATTTTTGGGACTAGCTGCATGGGAAGGGATAACTTCATGTTCTTTTTGAAAAAGTGAGTTCTTTAAAACATTGTTTCCCTTTCTTAGTATATTTAACTCTTTCTTAAGTTGAGTCCCGTTCCTCATTCGCTTGAGCTTCGGATGGACTTCTTTTCCCAGAGACATTCGATTTGATGGGTGAAGATCAAGATACCTCTGTAGAGGGTGAATTTTCCAGTGTGCCTGGAGTATTAAACCTTTTTGTTTTATATGTGTTCGTATATTGTTCAGACTTAAAATTCACGTGAAGTCGAAAAAAGGGCGACTAATTTTGAATCTTATAAAAATGCATTCAAAGACCTAAAAAGAATTTATTTCAACATATGTAAATATGTATGTATAAAATTTGAAAGCCATATCCCCTCATATGTATAGATTGGCCCAGATATCAATCAATCGTCCGAGTCGTAACCGAATTTTCATCAAAATCGTGGGAGCCGTTTTAGAGAAAATTGCTCTCTTTCTAAATTGGCCTTAAGTAAAGCACCGTCAATTTTGAGGTCGGAATCAAAATTCAGAATTCACAGATCGCAGATTTGAAGTTTGAAGTCAAGCCCATTAGGCTAAAATCTATGTATACGGACAGAATGGCGAGAGCCACTTTTTCGGGTTTCTCTACTATAGTAATGTCAAGATTGATCAAAATCTCGAGGTCGAATTTGTTCACAAAAACAATACATACTTGTTCTTTATACATATGTAGGAGCAAGTAAAAATTTGGCGAAATGAGATAATCAGCACTTTTGTCCTTGCCTTACTTTGGCAATCATACACAAAATTAACTCCCCGTAAATCGCTCCCATCCATGAGGATATAAAAATAAAGTTAACGACTGAGTCGCACGTACATATGTACCTGCACCTATATATATATATCTTGTTTAAAAATTATTTTTTTTAATCCTTTAAAATAAAAAATAAAAAAAATTATGGTTTAAATATTGATTTCGAACAAAATCCATCGAATCATAGCCGAGAAATATCCAACCTAAAGAAACCGGTTAAATAAGTACAAACCACCGTTAAAGATAGGTATTTTCTGAAAAAAAAAAGTGGTACGGTATCTGGTAGCACATATTAATCAAAAAATAATAATTATAAATGAAATGAAAACTTATTCCAATGCTTGTAAATAGACAACGTTATTTGTGCCGTCTAGTGCGAAAACGAATAAATCTGTTGGTTTGCCAACGCGTGAGTACGCCACCTAGTTTATTCCACAAACTTGTAGCGACGTGCCTTGTTGAGTAGCGACTGCTTTGTTGATTGTCAATGCAAATGCCAATCGTACTGGAAACTGCAACCGTTGGAATTGGAATGACATGTCAGTGGGTATCACCATTATCCGTAGCAATAACACATCTTCTCCTTTTGAGCTTGCTAGTCAGAATTGTGGCTTCGATTATGTTTGGCAATAATCGTTTGATTGCCAGTCTCGTTCCGTTGCAAAGTTTTGGTGGTTGGAGATTGCGTAGCAAAATGATAACTGCACCGAGCTTGAGCGTTAGTTCATGTAGTGGCAATCCGGACACATCAAGTTAATTTAAAAATTCGGTTGGATAATTGACGGTATCTTCGTCTTGGGTTACTGAATCAATGAATTTGTATTTGGTGGAATTTCCTGCGATTTGATTCAGTACGATTACATTAATGACATTGACATTATTGTTTTTTGGCAGCCAATATTGCTCGTTCGCACAGCCACCGATGGTTCATGTAATTGCGTTGCAGGTGTGTAAATTCTTGGAACCATTTTGATTTTTGGATTAATTTCCAAATTGTATTTATATCCGATTCGGCAATATCTGCAAGTTCCTTGAACACCCAGCATTTGCTTTCTTGCTAAGGATTGCGCTGGCAGCTGCATAATAGGTGCTATGATGACTCCTCCTCTTTCTCATGCACGCAGCTGCGATAAAAATCATTTGCCGGGATTCCTAATAGCAAAGCGTGTCTACCTACTGTGCAGTGACCAGTTAGTATCCCAACCAGAGTACTTACACTGTCGTCCATAAGTTTCCGGACAAACTATTTATCTCCACAATTATACGTTCATATTATCATAAAACCCACCATAAAACGGAAATAATTTGTTTTTTTTGCGCAAAACTTTCCCAAAGAAAATTAGGGAAAATTAGGTTTGTTTTCTAACTATAAAAAACAGGTTGCATATTCTTCCGGCGCCAGTTAGTCTTGAAACTTCGATATTCAAAGTTAACCGACAATGAGTCAAAAAGCCCCAAATGGGAAGAAACAATGAAAAAAGTGAAATTGAATATTTTGGCATAATAACCTTACATAAAGAAGGGCATACAGTACATGCTATTGCAGATAAGCTTAAAATATCGAAGTTAACAGTGCACGATACCATATGTCTCTTTAAAGAATCATCGATTCTCAAGACTCAGAAGACAAGCGGTCCAAAAGTCCAAACTAACATCAAAACAGGAGGAGCATCAAAACAGTACACTCTCACCTCCCTCCATAATTTAGGTACGTAACCCGTTTCTAGAAAGGATCGGAATAATTTAATCAGCCAAGGCCGGAGAAAGCCAGGCTGGGATGACTACATCTGGTGCCGCCAATTTGTAAGGAAGGAAACTATTTACTGCCCACAAGGGCTTTCGATCGTCCTTGGCTTTCTCTTGTTTCCCATGACTAATTGTTGTTCTGTATAGCACTCAAGTTCTATTTTGCATGTTTTTGGGCCTAACTTAGTGGCATTTTTTTCATTTTCAATTTAAATGCATTTTTATTATCCCAATTCAATTACAACTTAAATTCTAGACAAAAAACGCTTAAAACTAGCTTAATTAACTTAACTATGTTATTCCAACTTATTGGCCCTATGCGAGCGCTCTAGGCTAAACCTAACACTTCAAACTATATCTTTCGATGTACCTTACTTAATTGCTTTATTCGTCTTATTGTTTAATTATTAATAAATATTAAGACAAATTTTTTGATAAAATTAAAAAAAGTTAGTGCATGTACTTTTTTTTTTGTTCTTATAATAAAACTTAAAAACTACCTTAAAATAAATCTTAAACTACCTTATTCTACCTTATTCTATTTTACTCTAATTATGTAATTAAATACACTTTTTTTTTTCTTTCAAAGTGCTGTTTTTATTTTTTCTTTCTTTTTGGTATTAAAGTGCTGTGGAAAAAAATTTGTTTTTCTACCTAAAAATAACTAGAAATACCTTAAACTATGTAAGTCGTTCAAGACCAACCAGCCAACTTTAAACGGGCCACCCCGGATTGCGCGAGAACGACGAAGGAGTAACCTCTCCTTCAGTTAGCCACCAACATTTTGAGAACTGACGTTCAACGTGCTTCATATCGCGACCCGATACCGCTCCACTGAACCGGAGGCGCTCCACACTGCTGTGTGCCAAGTCTCTATCGTAGTTGAGTCGTCTATCTACAACTGTCCGAGCAACGTGGAAGATTAGCGGCACCGCCAATCTGTCCTGGATCAGACCCTTCTCATCAAGATAGAGGAACGGCTCTGGGGGAACAAAGCCGTTAAGGCGCACTTTCTCGTGATACTCGTAATTGGGGTAATAAGCCCCGGAGATCAGGTTGTTCATCGAGCTCATTTCTCTTGCAATGTGCATTCGAATCAGCTTGACAACGAAATTATCCACTCTTATCAGATTAGCCTTGTTGTACAGGACCTCATTGGGATACAATTTTATGTACTGGGAATCTGGTTTTCTGTATAAATGAAGGTAAGCCCTCTCAAACACCCGAATCTTTTCCAACAGGCTTGCTCCCACGTTGAACCTCACGGGACGATACGGGCATGGGCCGAATGAGGGCCATGTCGCAGATTACCTCTACCCTTGCATCGAGTTGCTTGCTATAAAAAAAAGTCTCTTTTTAAGGGCAAAGCACTTTGGCTCTGGCCAGAGCAGCATCTATATGTTTGTTAAAATATAGATATTGGTCTAAGCCCCGGAGATCAGGTTGTTCATCGAGCTCATTTCTCTTGCAATGTGCATTCGAATCAGCTTGACAACGAAATTATCCACTCTTATCAGATTAGCCTTGTTGTACAGGACCTCATTGGGATAGAATTTTATGTACTGGGACTCTGGTATTCTGTATAAATGAAGGCAAGCGCTCTCAAAAACTTGATGACATCCTTTACGATTATGTTCACATTCAGTTCTTTCTGGCAAATGTTATTAATTGCGCTTCTCGTTACACTGCGATCATCACCCCTCCACACTTTTTTCATTTCATCTATTACTTTTTTGATGACACTGTTTTGTTCCCTTGGCTGCACATTCTCTTCTTTTAATTTATTGAATTCACCTTGGTACTTCTTTTCATCTCTTTTAACCTCTTTAGTGTGAACTTTCACTTTCTTTTTTTACAATATTTGAATAATATATATTGCACATTCTCTTACTGCTACGTAGTTACTTTTTCGTTTAGTATCGCATTGTTCACACACTTTTTCTTTGTTTTATCTCGCTACCGTACTGTTGATTTTTTTACAATATTTGTATAGTATATTTTATACATTCTCTTACTGCTACGTACTTACTTTTCCGTTTAGTATCGCACACGTGCACACACTTTTTCTCAGTTCTTTGTTTTATCTCGCTACCGTATTTTTCTCGATTATTTTTTTTTTTTTTTTCCTCAATTTTTTTTTTATTTTACTTTTTTTCACCTTTATGGTCGGCTAAACTTGTATTATTCAAATTGACATGTATTATTTGTTTATTTCTCTATTGTGTGCTAAGAATGCTCGTGATAAGGCCCTTATATCGTTTTCTTATCGCCGTACACATCTACCACGTCTATTCTTTTCGAACGTCTACAATTTGATAATAATAATAATAGGATTTTCTTTTTTTTCAATATTTGCGATTTACCACTTACTCGTAATATTAGTTATATATATTTTCTCATGGGCACTCGAAATTAATAATAATAATAGGATTTTTTTTTAACCACTACCAAAACTTAACAGTTAATGTTAGTTACATACACTGAGTATATCTATTTTCTCATGGGCATTCGTAATTAATACAACTTTTACATTTTATTTAGGAGTATTAGAGGCACAAATATAGACCCCTGGGAGGTATTTCGAAGCTATATGATACATATGTACGTAGGGACTAACAAAAGTTCGCTTAGTTGATTGAATAATAAAACACAAAAATAATTTTAACTATAGATATTTAATTTTCATCTTTTTTTTAATTTCTCCACATAATTCCCATTTATTTCAATACATTTCTTCAGCCATATGATACATATCAGCTATATGATACATATGTACGTAGGGACTAACAAAAGTTCACTTAGTTGATTGAATAATAAAACACAAAAATAATTTTAACTATAGATATTTAATTTTCATCTTTTTTTTTAATTTCTCCACATAATTCCCATTTATTTCAATACATTTCTTCAGCCAATAGATGCATCTTTCAAAACAGCTTTTAAAATCCTCTTTTTGCAGCTTTTCGATTTCGTCATTGACTTCATTAATAATCTAGTCATTAGATGTTAAGATTTTTCCCCTCAAATCTTTTTTTATTTTCGGAAACAGCCAAAAGACACACGGCGCTAGATCTGGAGAATAAGGTGCTGGGCGAATTTCATTGATGCCCGAGAGCGCAAGAAAGTTGATATTTTTTTCAGCAGTATGCGCAGGCGCATTGTCGTGGTGCAGAAAGTAGCGGCGCAGCTACTCTTTTTGTCGGTGACCTAGTAAATTTTGGAAATCTTGTGGTACGAGTAAGTTTCAGTATACAAATTAACAGGACTGTATGACGATATTAAATGGGATGACGGCGACCATTTTCGCCCTGGTGAAGTACATCGACATCATAATTTTTGTCGCTGACTTTTGTTGTTTGGCCTTTACTAGGGGAATTTTCACCTTCTGGGCTCCATATCATGGACTGCTGTTTTCTTTCCGGGTTGTACTCGTAAAACCAAGATTCATCACCTGTAACGATCTTATTGAAGTAGCTTGACTCTCCATTTTCAAACTTATATTGAGCAAAACGAACACGAGCCCATTTTTGCTCTCCATTCAACATTTTTGGAACCCATCGAGCTGACTTCTTCGAATATTTCAGGTGATAATTTAAAATCCGTGACACAGCCATGGCATTCAAGCCCAGTTCATCTGCTATCATCTCCTGTGTCATCCTGGCATTTTCGTCAATTTTAGCCTTCACACAGGGCCACATTTGTATCGTCGGACGAGGATTTGGGCCGACCTTCACGAAATTCGTCCTCCACAGAAAAATGGCCCGTCTGGAATCTTCGAAACCACTTTGAAATAGTAACAAGAGATGGTGCATTTATTCCGTATGCATTTTGGCATTCGTGCAGAATTTTAACTGGCGTGATTTGACGTCGAAACTCAAAGAGAATGGCAAAACTTATTTCTTAGTGTGTTGGCGGTGGAACTTCAACCGAGCTTACGTCACTAATTTTTCTCTTTCTCGTCTCCATTTTTACCTATTGTTCTGAAATTTGTAAATAAATATTGTTAGACTATAAGTTACAGATTTTTTATTTTTTTTATTTCCCTTGAATATTTACAACTATCTCTAATATGACATCTAGTAAATTGTTTTATAGAATTGGGATCTAAATATAAGTTGGACTTTTGTCCTTAAAATTACATCACCTTTGTTTCTGGTAGTGTGAAATTTTTACTCTCTAAAAACACCACTCTTCGACGAGACTGGTGATTTTTGGAAAAAGATGTTCATATGTAATTTAAAAAGAATGTTGGACTTTAGGCATGTTAAATTCCAATGAAAGTTCCTGTGGGTTTCACGACCGGCATATACTATGACGCGAGGTTAGAAGGTTTTGTCCTTTGCAGACGACGAATTGAATTGTTCGCGTCAAGTAGTTCAATGACGGTACTGTTACAATGGCCGTGAACACGATCTTTGTGTTTACGGGCAAATTTTGTTATCACTTCGACGACGTTGGGAATTCCAAGGTCCCGATGAATATCTTCGTTACGTACGAACCACGGTGCGCTAACGATCGTTCTAAGAACTTTATTTTCAAAAGTTTGCAAGCTGTTTCTATTGCTTTTCCTAGTACAACCCCATAATTGTAGACCATACGTCCACACTAGCTTCAGCACTTGCTTATAGATAAGCAGTTTGTTACGTAAGTTCAAGTTCGAATTCTTTCCGAATAGCCAGTACATTTGTCGGTATTTGTTTTCGAACTCGTCGCGTTTCTTTTTTACGTGCGATTTCCATTTAAGCTTAACATCTAGAGTCATTCCTAGATACTTCGATTCGTTCGCGTACGGTATTTGAGCAGAGTTTAAATATATGGGTAATCTGTCCACTTTTTGGTAGGTAAATTTGGCGTGAGCGATTTGATTTCGTTCAGCACAATACGCCAAGAATTCGACCAAGCGTGGACTTTATTAATAGCATCTTGCAGCTTTTCAGTTGCTGCTTCAATTGTATCGCCCGTTGTCAATATCGCCGTATCGTCCGCAAACGTGGCGACGACGCAGTTCTTTCCTGTGGGACATCACGCGTGTAGAGTACATATATCACGCGTATAGGCTACATATAGAAGCGGGCCAAGGACACTTCCTTGTGGGACTCCGGCCACAATTTCCCTAAAGTCAGAGTAATCATTGCCGTGCTTAAGACGAAAAAGCCTTTCGATGAGGTACGATCGTAAGATTAGAAAGTGCTGCCATGGCAGTAGTAGTTGCAATTTATACTTCAATCCTTCGTGTCAAGCTTGTGAAACGCCAATTAGTTATTTTGTGGACTTGGTCGATTGAAGAATGATTGATTCTAAATCCAAACTGATAGACAGGAATGAGTCGCCTTTCGTCGACTACAGGTTGTAGTCATTTAGAAAGTAGTTTTTCGAATATTTTAGAGATAACCGACAATAGGGAACTAGGCCGATATGATTTCTTCTCATTCAGAGGTTTGCCTGGTCCCGGGACCATTATAATCTCGGCGACATTCCATTGTCTCGGAACGTAGAGCATTCTGAACGAAGCGTTAATCAAATACAGCAGCTTGATAAGAGCTTTATTCGGCAATTCCTTGACCAACCCGGTGTTTTTTTTTTTTTTTTGTCTTGAAATTTTTAATCACTTCCCTCAGTTCAATCAATGCAAGTTTGTTACTTTAAAGTTGTCAGATGTCGTGACTGGAAGTCGGGCGCTATCAAAGGGCCGTCGGATGGTTTGAACATTTCTTCTAAGTACAAAGCAAAAAGTTCTGCCTTTACTTTGTCGCTCTTGGTCCAATCTCTATCGTTTTTCCGAATTGATGACGCTTGCATTTCAAAGTTTCCGAATAATTCCTAGATATTTTGCTTCGTTCGCGTACGGTATTTGAGCCGAGTTTAAATATACGGGTAATCTATCCACTTTTTTGTAGGTAAAGTTGACGTGGGTAGATTTGCTTTCGTTCAGCACAATACGCCAAGAATTCGTCCAGGCGTGGACTTTACAGTTGCTGCTTCAATTGTATCGCCCGTTGTCAATATCGCCGTATCGTCCGCAAACGTGGCGACGACGCAGTTCTTTCCTGTGGGACATCACGCGTGTAGAGTACATATATAAGCGGGCCAAGGACACTTCCTTGTGGGACTCCGGCCGCAATCTCCTTGAACTCAGAGTAATCATTTCCGTGCTTAACACGAAAAAGTCTTTCGGTGAGGTACGATCGTAAGATTAGAAAAAGTTGCCGTGGCAGTAGTCGTTGCTATTTATACTCCAAGCCTTCGTGCCAAACCTTATCGAAAGCTTGTGAGACGTCAAGAAATACACCACAACAAATCTTTTTTTCTTCGAGAGTTTTCTCAATCATTTAAGTTATTTTATGGACTTGGTCGATTGTAGAATGTTTGATTCTAAATCCAAACTGATGGTCAAGAATCAGACGTCTTTCGTCGATTACGGGTTGTAGTCGTTTAGAGAGTAATTTTTCTAATATTTTATAGATAACCGGCAATAGGGAAATAGGCCGATATGATTTCTTCTCATTCAAAGGTTTGCCTGGTTTCGGGACCATTATAATCTCGGCGACTTTCCATTGTCTCGGAACGTAGAGCAATCTGAACGAAGCGTTAATCAAATATAGCAGTTTTATAAGAGCTTTATTCGGCAATTCCTTGACCACCTGCGCCGTTATCAAGTCGTAACCCGGTGCGTTTTTCGCCTTCAGGTTTTCAATCACTTCCCTCAGTTCAATCAATGCAACTTTTTTTACTTTAAAATTGTCAGATGTCGTGACTGGGGAGTCGGGCGTTATCAAAGGGCCGTCGAATGACTTAAACATTTCTTCTAAGTGCAAAGCAAAAAGTTCTGCCTTTTCTTTGTCGCTCTTGGCCCAAGTTCTACCGTTTTTCCGAATTGGTGGAGCTTGCATTTGAGGTTTCCGGATGCCTTTTAGCGCTTTCCAAAGTGAATAATTTGATTCTCTTCCAGTGGAGAGATTTTCAAGGTAGGTCGCTATCTTATTGCTTTTAAATTCCCGAATACTATCTCTAAGGTGATTGCATAGTCGGTTGAGGACCTTTTTATGCTATAGTGCGCGAGTGATTTGCCATTTCTTTCGTGCTTTTCTTTTCTCCCTCATGAGTTCAATGATTTCTCTTTGATACTTTTCGTTGCGGTTAATTTTATAGTTTCTGGATTTAATTTTAGTTAATTTTAGTGATTCTCCATGCCGCTCTTTGGATTGCTTCCACGAAACTATCAACTACGTCCTCCAGGTCACAAAGTGTTTTAAGTGATTCATTTAGGACGATATTTGTTTCGCAATCATTTATAAAGCCCTCCCAGTTTGGTCTACTGCTAGTAAGTCTTGGAGGTCATTCTTTCTTGATCAACGCTTCACCAAGAAATAAAATTACCGGAGAGTTGTCAGAAGAGAGATCAAAACTTTCTTCGACTATAATAAACTTCTCGAAAATGCCTTTTGCAACGAAAAAATTTATCAGATCGGGGATTTTTTCTGAGTCAGTTGGCCAATAGGTGGGTTTTCCTGTTAAAACAACAGCCGAATTGATTTGGCACTTCGTAGAGAATTTTTCCTTTAGATGATGTACATCTTGAACCCCAGAAAGTGTGCTTCGCGTTGAAATCGTTTGGTTGCTTTAACTTCAGCCTGAGAATACGTCAGAAAACTGGAATTCTTTGGCTTATCTGAGGTTATTTTTCGTTCACTCTTTTTAGTGGACGACTTGGACGTACTTTAATCGGCTTAGATGGCTTATTGACTGGTTCGAGAGTCTGCACTGCTGATTCGAGCGTCCTTTCATTCGACTTAAGAGTCTGTACAACTGGCTTACGAGCCCGCTCAGTCTGCTTAGCAACGCGCTCTATCGACTTCCTAAGTCCAATCGACTTATTTCGTTCCCCGCACAGTCGGCGTTGTAGATTTTCTCCGTCACATCTGTAGTTCCTTTGCGACCTCGCAAGCGCGATAATTTGCTGGGTGCCTTCCTTTGCAGTTAACGCAAGTTGCTTTTTCATTTTTGCTCAAACTGCAATTTTCAGAAGAGTGTTTGCCAGCGCACCTGTAATATTTATTGATTTTAAATTAAAAGAAAATAATGATTAGCACAGGTGGGATTTACTCCACCCGAAGCGTTGGGGGTTTTATTCACTCCGAGCGCCCCTTTTCGCTCGTTGTTGTCGAATTATTTTGTGGTGCGTAGAATTGTTTACATGCATGCATACAATGGATTTACATATAATACAATTTGCATAACTTCAATTTACATGTAGTGAAATTACATAACATGTACGAGTATTTACATTTAAAGAATAAGAAGTAATACTTTTATAAACGGATAACAATTTTAAGAACAGATGTGGACATATTACTACTGGAAAATTAGGTCGGTGGTTCTTTACTCGTACGTTTAAGTCTTCTTCTTCTTGATGTTTCTTGAGCGAGTAGGGTGTTGACTTCGGTGTTGGAATGTGCCAGAATTTTTTTTATGTGTCTTGTGCTGATTTTTTGTATTTCGTTGTCGACAGTATTGATCTGCAGGTCATGATCTGCGTTGATAATCGTCCTTAGAATTTTTGTCTGCTGTCTTTGTACCATATCTAGATTTGATTTTTTTGAGGTTCCCAAATTTGAATACCATACATCCATATAGGCTTAATTATACTCTTGTAAATGAGTGGTTTGTTATTTATGGATAGCTTGGATTGAGGTCGTAATAGCCAATAAAGTTGACGGAATTTATTCTCTATTTGGATACGTTTTTGTTGGATGTGTTGCTTCCATGTTAATTTGCTGTCTAGATGAATCCCCAGACATTTAGCTACGGGTTGAATGGATACTTGTTTGTTGTCAATAGTTAATGGTGAAGGTGTATATTTAGTTTTGGGGGTGTAAATAACCTGTAAAGTCTTGTCTTCATTGATCTTTATATGCCATTTGGAGAACCACTCTTTCGTTTCGTCGTTTGGAGATGATTTCTGGAGTTCAGGAGTACTGTGTCGTCGGCAAGTGTTGCAACCATGGTCATTTCTCTTTTGCGAGACGGAATGTCTGCTGCAAAGAGAAGATAAAGGAGGGTCTCCAGAATACTTCCTTGAGGTACTCCTGGATTAATTGGGTGAAGTTAGGAGCATTTGTCATCATACCTTACATAAAAATATCGATCTTCTAGATAACTTTTTAGTAGTCAAAAGTAGTCTTTTGGGATGATTTTGCTAAGTTTGTATAAAAATCCTTTATGCCAGACCGAGTCAAATGCTTTCGCAACGTCCAGGTAAACCTGTACACAAAATTGCTTTTCGTCGATGGATGTTTATATTTTGTTTGCCACTCTATGTATTTGCTCAATAGTTGAGTGATGTCTTCTAAAACCGAATACATGACTGGAAATAGCATTAGATTGTGTCAATATTGGTCGGAGTCTATTTTGTAGAAGACTGATAGGTCTATACGATGTAATGTTCGTGGCGTCCTTCCCCTGACTTTGGAATTGCAATTACCTCTGCGACTTTCCAAAGTTTTGGAAAGTATTTGAGTCTTGCTATACTGTTGAACAGGTTGCGTAGAAATATGAAGGTTAGTTGTGGTAGTTTCCTTAGTATTTTTCCAGTTAAGAGGTCGTATCCCTGTGCTTTTTTACTTTTTATTTCGTTTTTAACGCAGGCCTCAATTTCTTCTGCTGTCATCCTGTTAATGTCTTTCTTCTCTGAGATGCTGTTGTAGTGGAGTATTACTGAGTCTTTATCACCGTCCGTGTTGGTGAAGGTAGCCTCGAAATACTTGGCGAGGATTAATGCTTTGTCAAAATTATCTCTAGCCCACGTGTTGTCCGGTTTCTTGAGTGGTGGGAGATGTTTTGTCTTGTTTGCTGTGTGTCTTGTAGCCTTCCATAGTGAATAATTTGTCTCAGATGTTGGGGTAAGATTTTTTTTAAATAGTACGCCAGGCTAGTTTCCTGGACCTCTCTTAATTTTCGTTTGAGTTCTTTGGTTATCTTGATGATGGGTTTTGTCGTTTGGTGCTCGAGTCATCCGCCACCTTTTGCTTAGTTTCCTCTTGGTAAGTATTAATTTTAATATGACATGAGTTGATGAAAAGTTGCTAGTCATTTGTTTTAATGTGGGTGTTGCTCTGTATGCCCCCTCATTTATTGTATCATATATGTATGTCCCTTTCAATGTCGTTTTGTGTTTTAAAGGGGATGTTAGTGCATAAGTTTGTGTATACACAGGCCGACAAAATTCTTTGTACGATAGATAAATTTCCAATATATTCCACATATATTTATGAACCTATTGTTTTATTATTTTTTTATTTCCTATCACTAAAGATGTTTTTATTACCCATATCCTGTCCCTCATTCCATCTCTTTTGTTCAAGTTATTCATAAAAGCAATAAAATGCGCTGCAGTGCAAACGACACAATTCATCGTACGGCGATTGATTCCGTTAGTTTTTCTGTTTGTAATTACAGTTTTAGCAAAATGCATATCATTCTGTATTCAGCCCTTAGTGAGTTAACATCTTTTGCAAAAAAAGTGATCATGTCAGTTCAACAAAGAAGAAAAAAAACGACCTAAGATTGCCGCCAAGTGGTAGTAGATTTGTTTTCGAAAGAAGGCAAATCGCTAGCAGAAATTGCACGCACAGTGGGAAAAAGCAAATCAACTGTGCAGTACATCGTAGAAAGGTTAAAAAAAAACAGGAAGTGTTGAGTACGCACGAAGAACAGGCCGTCCACGCAAATTAAATGAAAGGGACGAAAGGGTCATTCTGAACACAGTGCGAAAAAACCCAAGAACTAATTGCCCTACCATAAAACAAATAGTCACGGATACATGCAGGACAGACGTCAGCACGCGTACAATAGAAAGGACCCTCAACAGACATGGGTATTTTTCAAGAACACCAAGGAAGAAGCCATCCATAAGTTAAGCGAATAAGAAAAAACGTAAAGAGTTTGCCACTTTACACAAGGACGCTGATCTTTCTTTTTGGAAGAAAGTTGTGTTCACCGACGAGAGCAAATACAACATTTTTGGTCATGACGGTCCTGCAAGAGTGTGGCGAAAGAGCGGCACTAAAATGGAAGTTTAAAACGTAAGAAGAACAGTGAAGCACGGTGGAGGTAGTGTTATGGTGTGGGGGGCCATGGCTTGGTCTGGCGTGGGAAAGCTGGTGTTTATTGAAGGTAACATGGACCAACACATGTACCTCGACATATTAAAAGCAAATCTACGCCCATCAGTAGAGAAATTAAGTTTGGATCCGGGCTGGATATTTCAGCAAGACAACGAAAATAAACACACCGCTCGAAAAGTGAAGGATTGGTTGTTATACTATGCTCCAAGACAGCTTAATTCTCCCCCTCAGAGCCCGGACTTAAACCCAATAGAGCATTTATGGCACTATTTGGAAAAACAACTCCATAAACACCGGATTTCGTCAAAAGCGACTCTTAAGGAAGCCCTCCAACTAGAATGGGATCGTGTAAAAACCCGAAGATTTTAAGAAAAACCTGGTCTCTTCTATGCCACGTCGACTACAAGCAGTCCTTAAATCTCGTAGAGTTACAAGTTACTGACAGCCCGATTTCTTCAAAAAATTAAAGTCGAAACTAGTCGTACGAAGAATTTTGTCGTTTGAGCCAAATGTGTTTTTCCTTTTTGTTTAAATTTTAAGAAAATAAAAAGAATTTTAATTTAATCTAATATCTAGATAATCTTTGCTTTTTGTTCTGATTCTTAGATCCTAATCCTTTTTTGATTGAACTGTGTAGGTACCGAACAACAGCGTTTATATGTGTCGTACGATGAATTATGTCGACCTGTGTATATATTGACGAAAAGTGTCCCAGCCAGAATGGAGAATGGTCTGATGAAAGATAGAAGAAGGATTTAATTTTTATGATGTTCGTGTTGATATTTTTGACGATGCCAAAGTCAATAAGGTCGGGCTTTTTGGTCCTATCTGTGGGCCAGTAGGTGGGTTCCCCGATACTAATGTATTTACAGTTGTTTGCATTGATTGCGTCCAGTAGGTTATTACGATTTTTGGTTGTTATTGTTGATTTGAAGTAGTAGTCGTATTGGGAGGTAGTGATTTTGTGTTTTGAAGGGCAGTAAATTGAGGATATTATCAAGGATCCATATGATTCCTTTAGTTGTACCGATGTTGATTGTATATGGTCTGTTTCTTCTGGTTTAAAACACACTTTGTAATGTATTACTCTTTAAAATGGATAAGATACTTGTGAAAATAAAATTCCTTATTAACAAAAAAAATTGCTTCCACTCTCGTTATAAATCAAAGTTCGATTAAATGTATATTAGGCTCAAAGCTTATATACAAAAAAATTGACATTTAAATTGTTAATATTCGGAATTAAATTTTCTTATCTATGAGCTTTACAAATTAATAAGTTAAAGATCTGATTATATTTTAATCACATGAATAATTTAGATTACATTAATGAATATTTTTGATTTCATTAAATAATTTATAGAGCTCCAACATTCTCCTGGCCATGAACGAAGTTAGCAATTGCAGTTCTGCCTCAATGTCATCTCTGCCGCCAGGCATTACTTTTTTATCTTCATCGTCTTTGCCATTCTCATCTCCTTCGTATTTGACTACTGTGAAAGACATTTTGTTAATGGGACAGAATAAGACAAGACATAAGACATCTATAGTGAGTAGTAGTGGCTTATTATAATTGCTATATGAGTAAGCTGATTGCGGTCTCCTTCTTCCTCACTGTGAGAAGAACTTAGCCCTATATGTTGGTTAGCTTGTTTACTTCTTGGTGGAGTTTAATTTAATTGTGTAGTGCCGAAAAGTTTACGTCGAATAAGTACCGGGATAAAATAATAATTAAATCGGGAAGTGGTGTAAAATGTTAGCATTTTTTATTGTATTAATATGGGAGAGTCTTGTATTATATTTCTTATTGAATTTTAGTCGTAGATGATATCCTTATTTGTTTACTACTGTTGATTTGGTGGTGTGTTGTGTGAATGATCTATCGTTTTTGAATATTGGTTGAATGAGTGAATGTGTGACAATTATGATTCAGTTATGTGTTGTGAATTTAATTTTAAGGCATTTTATTCGTGGATAATTTAATGTTAATTAATTTTTTGATCTTTTAATTGAGAGAAAAATGCGTATTTGAATGTGTGGCGACACGGCGCCGCAATTGCATTTTCGCGACTGTATGCATGTAGTATGTACATATATACTCGTATAGAGTAGGTGCGTCAGTCGTTCACAGACTTTCAGAGTGTGTACACGTGTTTCGGCTTCTCATTTAAAATCGGGTTGATTTGAAGTGCAGTATTAGACAGTGTTCTTTCAAGTGGCGAGTTAGCCTAGAGGTGGTGGTGGTGAACCGGCAACCCAGGGACCTCGGTTCAATCCCGGACTGGGAAATATTAAATTGTGGACTTTTTTTTTCATTTAACAAAAATAAGTGAAAACCAAATAAACAAAAACAAATATCAGGCGATGGAGAGTGAGCGGTCCGCGCTCCCATTAGCGGGACCAGCTGGTGGGGTGACAGCATCATCCGATGCAGTGCAGGCAGGCCACTCAGCAACAGTGGCAACCGCAAGTAAGGGGAAACGGAGAAGGAAGTTAAAACCTTCTCCCGACCTTGTAAAGCGTCCCTCCACATCAGCTCCAACTGAACAGCTGCCCGGTGGAGTGAGTGAAGGGGCGCCGAGCACAACAACAACAACAACAGTAGCAGCAGAAAAAAAGCGACAGAGGTCCGATGACTCTGTCGAATTAGCGTACATCTCCGACGGTGGGGAAGGCCACTACGTTGCAGAGAAGAACAATAGCTTCGGAGTTCTGGCGTCCTCCGAATCGGATGATGAGGAAGAAGAAGTCGAGAGTCTGAATAGCAGCATCAGGCAGCTCGAGCAGAGGGTGCGTGCTATAAAGGCCAAACAAATGGCCAGGCGAGAGAGGGAGCGGCAGCTAGAGCTACAGCGAGCTCAACAACAACAACAACTACAGCAGCAGCCGCCAGAAAACCAGCGGCAACCGGCAATACAGCCGCAAATGCTGCAGCCGAGCAGCAGCAACAACAACAGCTGAAAAAACAGCAGCAACTACAACAGCAGCAAGAAATTAAACAACAACCGCAGCAGCAGCAGAAACAACAGCAGCAGAAACAGCAGCAGCAGCAGAAACAACAGCAACAGAAACAGCAGCAGCAGAAACAACAGCAACAACTACCACAGCAGAAGCAACAAAAGACGACTACAAAGGAGAGGGTGCCGCCAATAAATACATACAAGGTGGAGTTGAAGGATACCATCGAACTATGTAAGTCGGCCATAGGCAAGAATTTTAATATTAAAAGATTAAATGAAAATAGGTATGCTATCCACTGTAATACAGTGGAAGATTATAAAAAAATTAAGCAGTTACTTAGGGACACGACGACTGAGTTCTTCTCCTTCACCCCGAAGGGGGAAAAGCGGCAAACAATGCTGCTGATGGAATAGACCCGTCTACTGATCCGGAGACGCTCCTTGCGCTGCTTAAAGAGAAAGAGTGCAACGAGCTCGAATTCGTAGGGGTCAAGCCATTCACCACAGCTAAGGCAAAAAGGGAGAAGCGGAAACTGCCGTTCTTCCTGGTTCAGCTTTCACCCAATAGCAAGCTGGATGGTCTAAGGAGTATTAAAGTCCTAGACTACCAGGTTGTCGCATGGGAAAAATTAAGAAGGAGCGAAAACATTTTACAATGTGTTCGTTGCCAAAGGTTCGGGCACGCCGCGTCGAACTGGGAAATGCAGCCTCGATGTGTTAAGTGTGGAAAGAACCACAAAGCAGAGGAATGCACTCTGGGTAAGGATGGAGTGGCAGATAAGAGCCAGCTCTCGTGTGCTTTATGCAGGAACTCGGGACACACCGCAAACTATCGGGGTTGTCCTAAGTTCCAGTATATCAAGAAAGTAAATCTGGTTCGCCAGGAGAAGGTTGTAGTGAAACGTCCACCTGCTCCAATTCAAACACCATCCGTGACTCCCCAAGTGACCTACGCCCAAATGGCGGCAGGTCGGGGAAACGCGGAACAGAAAAGACCGAAGGTTGCTTCTCAGGCCCCAGCGCCTAGAGCACCGGAGGCTCAAACTGACTTGCTTACCATCTTGCTCTCTATCCAAGGGCAGATGGAGCAGCTTCAACGTCAGGTACAGGAGCAGGCGAAGCGGGTGGACCAGATCTACGCACTTCTGCCGGGCTTAACGCACCTTCAGTCGTAATGGGTACGAACTTGGAGGAGCAATCCTTGAAGATCCTTGCGGTGAATGTGAATTCACTGATTAGGATCGAGCGAAGATCCGTATTGTTTAAGTTGCTAGAAGACCAAACCCCTGATGTGCTTATGGTTAGCGAAACAAAGCTATCCCAGAAGCACAAATTGGGGCACAATAAATACAATATTGTCAGAAGAGACCGACCCAACTCCACACAAGGAGGAGGTGTTGCGATCTTCATACGCAAACAACTGCAATTTAAAGTTATGTACAGCGGTGAAGTGCGAAGGTTCCAGGAGCTGGAAGCGTGTATCGTGTGCATCCCTCTCCGTAGTGGAAAGAGGATGTACTTGGTCGCACTCTATGCACCTGAAGCTACTCAATCTACTTTATTTATTTCAGAGCTCGAGACACTTTTTCGATGCCTAAGGCTGGAGTCGGAGGAGAATTATTTCATCATGGCCGGAGATCTCAATGCCAAACATAGAGATTGGGGAAATAACACACCAAATCCTAGAGGGAACCTACTATTCAATTGGTGGGGTCGGCACAGTGTCGAGTATAAACTCGATTTGAAAGCTACAGATAGTCCGTCGTTTCCTAGAAGTGGCTCTTATCTGGATCTTATGCTGTTCGACGTACGGTTACAACTGACCGACATGGACCGACAAACTATAAACTGCCTGCACACTTTTGTGTATGACAGTGACCATTGCGGACTCAGTGCCGTAATAACGATTCCCAACGAAATTGCGGAGTTGGAGGAGTTTGTCCAAACGTACTCCTACAATTATAGTAGAACACGTTGGACTCGCTTCTCTAGAGTTTTGACAAGAGCACTCTCCTCGAATTCGCTCTACCCACCGTCCAATAGGAATCTGTCAAACGAGGAGATTGACTGGTACCTAAAACAAATGGACGAGACAATTAAACAAACTATGGACAATACGACACCTCGGTATCAACACACTGACAATGCAGACATATTCCGTAATGCAACAATTGACGCACTACACCAACACAAAAGTAGACTGCTGTCGAGACTAAAAACCTTGTACAGACAGTTTACTGACAGACAGAACTCGGAGGTTAGGACGCTGAAGTCGTTGATTAAAAACCTCCAGAAATTAATTAGATAAAATTACAGACTTTCTGTAAATTTGCATTGGAACAACAAAATTCGGGCTGTAAAATCCAACAACCCGAGTATGTTCCCGCAAATAAATAAAATATTTCGGAGGAATAATCAAAACGACCTTCCGTGTCTTAAGATCCCCCGAACGACGAACAATGGACGAATACTTATAACAGCAGGTATAGATCCAGATAACGCAGTAGAGGATGACAACTTCTTTGTGATCGAAGATCCGCAGGAGAAGGTAGAGGCTATAGGAGCGACTTTCCAGGAAGTGTACAAGGTGAATGATACCATTTCCCCGAACCACGACCTGGAAAATCGCGTCCTTGTGCACAACTTCTACTTTCGAAATGATATAGAGCACTGGCGATCCGAGAACATAGGTTTTACCGAGTTCAATGACGACAACATGGCAAATAATGTCATCGCCGATGAAAGGGTACATCCCCCGTACATATCGAAGGTGGAGCTCCAAGCGATCTTCGACTCATTGAGGAGGAAGAAATCTGTAGGAATCGATGGAGTGTCGAACATTGTGCTTCGACATCTCCCTCTAGAAGCGGTGGACATTTACACCACTCTGTTTAACAATGCACTGAATAATGCACATTATCCAGTGCATTGGAAAACAGCAGTGATACAACCCATCCCCAAACGGGGTAAGGACACTTCCAATCCGGCAAATCTCCGGTCGATAAGTCTCCTTCCGAACATCAGCAAGGTATTCGAGAAAGTGATCAATAGAGCCCTGCTTAAGTGGACTGAGCACAGTAATATAATTCCGGATAACCAATTCGGTTTTAAGGCGGGGCATGATACAATACATGCCGCGTCTAAACTGGTATCGGATATCCAATGGAACAAAAGCAAGAACCAATGCACGGGTGCCTGCCTGATTGACTTGGAGAAGGCCTTCGATACCGTATGGTTAGAGGGACTCTTCTACAAGCTGAGCAGGCTGGGCATAAGCAAACCACTGCTGTACATACTTCATAACATGCTCACCAGTAGACAGTTCATCGTCAAAAATGGCAATGTGACTTCTGCTGGAACATTTCTAATTAAAAACGGTCTGCAACAAGGTGCGGTTAATTCACCGATCCTTTTCAACATTTACACGAGCGATCTCATAGGATCACTTCACCATGCCATAGCGTACGCAGACGACTTGATCGCGTACAGATCAGGACCAAAAATCGAGGTCATTGCAATTCTCTTGCAACGTGACTTCGATAAGATTCAGCGATATTGCGATGACTGGAAGTTGAAGATCAACTTCCAGAAATCGGAAACCATTCTTTTTAGGACGCCGTTGTCTGGGGCCTCTAGGGATACCAGAAAGAATTGGCGAAAGTTCTCAATCGTTGGACCGCACGGACAGCCACTTGCGAGTCGAAATGTAGTCAGATACCTGGGGTTCTGGTTAGACCAATATCTATATTTTAACAAACATATAGATGCTGCTCTGGCCAGAGCCAAAGGTGCTTTTGCCCTTACAAAGAGACTTTTTTATAGCAAGCAACTCGATGCAGGGGTAAAGGTAATCTGCTACATGGCCCTCATTAGGCCCATGCTCGTATATGGATGCCCCGTGTGGTTCAATGTGGGAGCAAGCTTGTTGGAAAAGATTCGGGTGTTTGGGAGGGCTTGCCTTCGGCCTTGCCTTCATTTGTACAGAACACCAGAGTCCCAGTACATAAAATTCTATCCCAATGAGGTCCTATACAACAGGGCTAACCTAATTAGAGTGGATAATTTCGTTATCAAGCTGATTCGAAGGCACATTGCAAGAGCAATGAGCTCGACGAACAACCTGATCTCCGGGGCTTATTACCCCAATTACGAGTATCATGAGAGAGTGCGCCTTAACGGCTTTGTTCCCCCAGAGGCGTTCCTCTATTTTGATGAGAAAGGTCTCATCCAGGACAGATTGGCGGTGCCGCTAATCTTCCACGTTGCTCGGACAGTTGTGGATAGGCGACTCAACTACGACAGAGACGTTGCACACGGCAGTGCAACGTCGTCGTCGTTTCCTCCTAATCCAGGGTAGCCTTTTGATGTTGAAAGTTGGCTGTTCTTGCCCATGGCCGACTTACATAGTTTAGGTTTAGGTAGTTTTTTAGGTTTCGGTAGGTGTAAGTAATAAATATAAAAAAAAAAAAAAAAAAAAAAAAAAAATTAAAAATTCATATCCACAGCACTTGGATGAAAAAAGTACAAAAAAAGCACAAAAACACAAAAAACATAAAAAAAAATATTAAAAAAAACAGCACTCGATAGAAAAAAAAAAAAAAAAATTACGTATAGAATACGTAAGGTAGAATAAGATAGGTTAATTTAGAATAAGATAGTTTTTAAGATTTATTTTAAGGTAGTTTATAAGTTTTATTTATAAGAACACAAAAAACGTTCATTCACTAAGTTTTTTCTTTAATTTTCTTAGTAGCACTTATTTAAATTTAAAAGAATGAATTAAATAAATATTTTTCACGTACGTTACGTCGAAAGACATAGTTTTAAGTATTAGGATTAGCTTAGAGCGCCCGCATAGGGCCAGTAAGTTAGAATAAGAATAGTTAAGTTAGTTAAGCTAGTTTTAAGCGTTTTGTATAGCATGTAAGTTATAATGAATTACCCAATAAAACCGCATTAAAAATGAAAAAAAAAGAGTAGGTGCGCCTGAGTGTTGAATGAGTTTTCGTGTTTGATTATTTTCTGTGGTGTGTGGAAGAATGTGTGGCGCGATTGTTAGAATATTCTGTATGTTGTGTAGTGTGATATATTTTGAATGCACGAGAGTCTTGTTTAGCGCGAGTGTTGTTTGTTGTGTTGATTTTGTAAATTTCATTGCCTTAATTCTACTTTTATTTTACTTTTATGAGGGATGGTATAAAGTGTGATATGTGATGTTTTAGCCTTTTGTTTCTGTGATGTGATGACCTTGAATGTTTTTTTTTTTCTTTTTTCAACGAGTTTTGTGAGACAGTTTCGTTGCTAGGTAATGGACAGATTTTTGTAATTGGAGTTTTAAATTCGCGGAATTTTGTGTCATTGGAGATTTTCACGCTAACTACTAGTACGAGATTGTCGGTTCCGTGTTGTAACTCGGTTAGAAGTCTCTCGTCCTTAAGTAGTACCAAGTCTCCTTTCCTGAAGTTATGCGTCTTCCTTTTCATCCATTTCGGTCGCTGCTGTAACCGCGCGAGGTATTCGGAGCTCCATTTCCTCCAGAACGTTTGCAGGAGTCCCTGAACTCTTTTCCACCTATCGAAGTGGGTGATTTCCTCTACTTCGTATTCCGATTGTGGCGGTGTTACGAGTGGAGCTCCGATAAGGAAGTGGCCTGGTGTTAGAGCTTGCATATCTTCAATGTCCTCTGATACTGGACACAGAGGCCTCGAGTTTAGACATGCTTCTATTTGTGTCAGAAGCGTGCTGAGTTCCTCATAAGTGAGTGTCTGGGTACCAGCGACTCTTTTTAAGTGGAATTTTATTGACTTCACACCGGCTTTCCACAATCCTCCAAAGTGAAGAGAAACGGTTGGATTAAAGTTCCACTTGGTCCCTTCGTTGGCAAGAGTTTCTGTACAGGATTTCCAGTCGGATTGGGCTGCTTTTAGGAGCTTTTGTAGCTCGGTGTTCGCACCGACAAAATTGGTCCCACAGTCGCTGTATATAGCGACACACAAACCTCTTCTTGCCATGAATCGTCGGAACGCCGCGTGGAAGGCCTGAGTCGTTAGATCACTTACAGCTTCAATGTGTACAGCCTTGGTGGCCATGCATACGAAGATCGGAAAGTAGCCCTTGAGTGTTTTAGCATTCCGTCCTTTCCACGCTTTGATGTCGATAGGGCCCGTGTAATCTACTCCTATGTGTGTGAACGGTCTTAAAATTCTTACCCGAGGAGCAGGTAGGTTCCCCATCAACTGCCCCGCCGGTTTTGGTTTGAATCTGAAGCAGATGTTACACACTTTCTTGACAGCATTTTTGATGCCACAGATCCAAAACTTTTGACACAGGTAAGGAACCATCTTCTGAACTCCTATGCAGTGTTCTTTCGTGTGCGTCCCTGATGACCAATTTTGTGAAGTGGTGCCACTTGTATGAAATGCGTCGCATATTTTGTAGCCATTTCATGCCCTGGGTCATGACGTGATTGGTTTCATCAAATGGCAGCGAGAAGTCCATTTCACGATCTTCGACTGGTATCCCATGAAGAAGTTCTTTGGTGTTGCTGGTCCACTTACTAAGTTGAAACCCGCCGATGCAAGAACCTTTTTAACCTCATCTCTATTTTTCAGTGCCTGTTCAACTGTGTCTGCTCCAGTTATAACATCGTCCACATAAGTGTCGTCGCGTAAGATCGATGCCGCCAAAGGGGAACTCGTTGCTTCATCTTCAGCAAGCTTGAGGATGACTCGGATAGCGAGGTACGGGGTAGGTAGGTAGATTTCAGAAATTAGCATGATGTCAATTTTGTTGCCTGTTAAGTATTGCTTTAATTCCAGGTAGTATTGATGGAGTCCGTTTGCATTCCATACAGTGATTTCTAAGTGATGATACAATAATCAAGTTTATTAATTAGTAAGGTAAGAATATTTAACATATTGGTCATTTGCAAGATTAATTGTTTCATCATTTCTTTTAATTTATTTATGCCAAATGTTTGTTCGGTATCTATATATTGTGTTTGTGGTGGTAGTAGAGGTTCTACGGGTTTTTGTGGGGGAGTTTGTTTATTTCGTTTGATTATTGCCTGTAGTTGTGACTTCGAATTTTGTTTTGGTGGCAAATTTTGTGCAATAGCGTCAGCATAACTTGTGGTAGTTATCAGTGTCGCGTGTCTTTCGTTTCCGCTTGATGAAGCTTCGATTTGAATGTGTGCTTTTGTATTTTCTCTTTGGCGTAGTGGTGGGAAACGTTGAATTTTGAGGGTTTTGTAAACCTCGTATCCTTTATAGTTAGCGGTGCGATTGCCTCCGCCAAGTGCACATTTAGGGTTATTGTCTTGTTTTGTCAGTTGGCAGTCGATTGTCTTGTGTTTCCCTGCACATTTGACACAAACTGGATCCATTGTGCTGAAGTTGTTAGTGTGTCCATATCTTTGGCAGTTAGTGCATTAAGACATTACTTTTTTGTAGTGAGTCTCAAAGGATATTACAGTTGAGTAAGTCCGTAATGCTGTATATATGTTTATTGTAGTTGCTGTTTTCTAACTCGACAGAGAAGAGGGGAAGTGGTTTTCTGGTGCCTGTTTGTTGCATGTTATGTATGTACTTTATGTCCAAGATCTTCAAGTTCTTGTTTGATATCGTTTGGCTCGATGATTGATGGGTGCATGGTTCTCAAAATTACTTTAAAACCCCTCTCTTCTTTCGGTTTATATGTGAATTATATTGTTCCTTTATGTTTTAGCATTTTCACGATTTTTGTTTAAATAACAGATTGAACTCTAACTTGGTTCTTCAACAGGACTTTTAAGTCATATTTCTCTTTTGCCTCCACGTCAAGAGCCTTTGTTAGTGGTTTGATGCACTCGACTTCTTGGACGTAGGTGGAGGTTTGTTTGGTTTTCGGGTGGACTCGGATTTTTCCCATTAATTTCGTCGGGATTTCCTATGTCATCATCATTTACAGCAAGGATGTCGAAGCGGTTTTGGGAGTTGTCTTGCTTGGATTTACTTGACCAGTAGTTAAGTGTGGGCTGGTCTCTCGTTTTAGGTTTCTTTGTTGATGAGTCTATTGTTTTATTTGGTGAATTTCTTGTTCGTTTATTGTTCGAGTTTGGAGTTGCATTGTCTACTTTCGTGCGGACGATTGGTGTTCTTTTGTTGTTTGTTTCATCTGCTTGAGCCTTTGAGCTTGATATAAGTGGTGATGTTATACTTTGTCCTATATTTTTTGTCATGGTTGTTGTACTATTTGCCGAAGTAAAATTTGTGACAACGCTAGTCGATGTTGATGTTGTTGATGCCAGTGTCGTAATGATATTATTTTGGAATCTAAGTTACGGGAATGCATTAAGATGGCGCCCTGCTGGGGGCGAACTTTGGACACTCATCTTTCTTGCGATGCAGAAACCAGGAGATCCTGAAATTATGCAATCAAGTGAGCGTCCTTCTTCGGGAGCTTTTTAAAATGTGTTTGGCTCTGCTTAGCGTAGAACCACACCCCTTTAAAAAAGATGAAAAGTTGTAGTGCTGAAAAGTACTGATATTTGTTGCTTAGGACCCACACCCTCCACAAAAAGCTTTTCTCCAAAAGAACAGCTGTCACTGGGGATCTAGGTCTATTATTAGAAAAGGAAATTTACCTATTACCTCAAGTAAAACAGCTACCGAGTGAGAACTCCAGTGGCCAGAGGAGCGCTAAACAAGGAAGACCTGTTTGGTGTATGCTTTTTCATTTGGGGTGCGAGTAAGCTATTTTAAATTAAAGAGCAAACCGCCACTGATTTGATACACTATCTGGTTACTTGGCAGAGTTGCCATATGCATCTTCTTTCTTTTTTTTAAAAAAAAAAAACTACTAAATTGACACCAACTAAGCGAACTTTTGTTAGTCCCTACGTATATTGGCTGGACTACCAGGACTTTGTCATCTAGGCTCTAAGAAAAATTGATGTTTTACTTACAGCCATCCATTAATTTTGTTTAATCAACCTATTTTTAGACACTCATGATTATGATGTAATAGCACAACGCTTTCTCGTGAAATATTCCACATACAGGAAGAATTTTAAAAAATCTTTGAAACCGCGCCCACATATCTTACAATCGAATTACATCCTGTGCGCGACCAACTACACGTCATCATACAAGGAATTCAAAGTGTTAGGGTTTTGATCTGATACGAAAAGACAAGAATGAAAATTGAAGACAAAGATCAAGATATTTTTTAGGCTTCTCAAATTAACATGGTCTGATTGTACAAAATATTTTTTTTGGTTTTATTTTGAGTTGGGTGAAAAGTTTGAAATTTGAACGAGATTTTGGAGATGGACCGATCTTGTTTGCATCAGTGGACAGTAGATGGATTCGTCGTGTAGCGGTCGGGGAGACAGCGCTGTATGATAATAAAGTCCTTTTTAATTTATAGAACTTATAGATACATACATACACCCCGTTAATCAAGTCGATATGAAATTTCCTTATCAAGTAAAATTGTATGCACACCAAGTCATGCTCCGGTAATTTTTTTCATGAAAAATGAACTTAGAATGTTCTATGTGTACTCTTAACTTACCTAAATTAAGTTCAGCAGCAAAACATACGGGGTATAGTATTAATGCCGTCAGTACAGATAAAACTGAAATAAAAAAATCGATTTAGATTTTTTAGATCGTAGTGAACAAAAATATTTGTATATTTAATGTTTAGATTTAATACTGAAAATAAAAATAAAAATTTAATAGTCAGAAAACAATAAAAATTTAATATGGAAGCTTTGAACACAGGTTGTATTCTCATTTGTGGAAATACAGAATTTAAAAGTTTGAGTAAATTAAAATCCTCAAATTCACGTTGGGTTAAATTTTAAAAGGCTCCAGTTTTTTAGTAACTAAGAGATAAGATGCATATTATTGCACTCGACTATCATTGCAGTTTCAGTCAGAACTATTTTCATCTGCGATTATCTGCGATTAGAAGAGAAATAAATATTTTATTATTTTAAGGTTATTAACGGAGAAATATAACATATTGAAGACAACAGAAATATACTTAGTTACATTTATGGTAATGTTGAAGCATTACTGAACTCAGTGTAACATAAGATTGGAATTTTTAATTTTAAAACATGGCGATTGGTTTAACGGATAAGTAACAATGGTGCATACCAAATAGTTGTTCGAGAACTCCTGGTCGCCCTAAGAAAGATTTTACTTTTAGTGGTCCTCTAGCCAAAAAACGAAAATTTATGAATCTAGTGGAAAAGCGCTACGGAGCAAAAATTGAGACAAACTGGAAAGAGGGATGCAGCAAATATCCTCCTACCTTCACCGAAAAGAGCCAATAAGGTAAAAAAATCCTCCGAGAAAGGATTCGCTGGAAACGCTTCATACACATCTCATGAAGCGTTGTCCTTAATTATGGTTGGTTTGCAACGCGGATCATCTGACATCCAAACGCTTTTAAAAGTAGCTCCAGTGTATTTTGATTAGTTTGTACCAATTTAAAATAAATCAAAACAAACGTGATAAATTAAGAAAGCCGGAAATGGTTTCCCGAATCAAAAACTAAGGTGAGTCCTCTGTTTCCAACATAAAACACTACAAAACACAAACTTGAAATGAGCAACGATGCCACAATGCAACGGACCCCAAGAAAGAAAGCCACTAGCGGCATATTAGCGACAGTACCGCACTTCAAAAGGCGCACCACGGAAATCTCCCCAGAAGTGCTTCCTGACCAAGTTGCGAGTTCAGGTCGAAATGCAGCTTTTGGTAATACGCCAGTCAAAAATACTATTGCCAACCTCGCTAGATGAAAAATTTAAAAGTGTGCCGACTGAAGCTGAGCTAGCTGACTTCTGTTCAGAAGTTCAATCGCTAAGAAGGAATATTCTGTTACTGCAAACACAAATGCAACAAGTCGAAGCCCGCTGTAGCTCTCGAACGACAAGTGGAATTTTTAGAGATGAAGGCAAATGAGAATAATATTGTCGTGCACTTGCCGACTCTAACTGGAGAGGATGCGGCGGCTAAGACCGAAGATTTGTGCTTGGAACTTCTGCAGGCAAATGATTCCACCGTAATTGTCAACTTACGGATTATCCACTCCAAAAACATCAAAATTGCAAATGTCATTACAAATTGCACAAAAGGGAGGACATAGGACGTATTCTAAAATCGTCAATCCAAACTACGCGGCACTGGTATTTCCATGCGCAAGGACTATCCAGCTGCATCAAGGGTGAGAAGGCGGTATTTAATTAAGCTGAAGATGGAGATCATTAGTATAAAACCGAAATTCGTGGGAAAACACTTCTAGTCGGTGAAAACAAATTTTATTATGACACCAATAATTACCTGCGCTGCGATGTTTTATTTATTTTTATTTTTAATTGTTTATTTCATTCCACTCATACACTAACATAATTTATAGTTATAACAAACTTAAAATAACACTATTATAATACTATAAAGTAACTGACCTAAGGGATGCACAATACTTGTAACATGATTTTTAGAAAACTTTATTCTAGAGTTTTAATTTTAATAGATGTTTTTTTGTCAATTTCAAATTTATTTTTTTTATTTTTGTATTATTTCATTTTAAGGAAAATCGTGGGGAAACACATTTAGAACACATTTTTTTTTTTGCATAAAAACTAATCTAGGTGATAAAAACTAAAACTACCTATGTATGTAATTTCTGACCCGCCACTGAAAAGACCAATCATACGATTCAATCGGCCATTCAGAGGTATGATAAAAATCGCACATCAGGGTCCGGTCCTGCTTAACCGAAGTGTTAGCCTCAATTCCGCGGTCTCTGAGAGCAATCATCTTCTGTCGACTTTGGACCGCTTTCATCCCCCCCTATTTCTAACATTTTCTTTCAACGTTAATTCTAACCCAGTTTCGGAATATTCTTAATCCGTAAAGCTGATTTTCACAAACGCTTCTTCAACAACTCTGCTCAAACCTCCCTCGTTTCCGAGGATATAACACCGTCAATGGTTGTTAATTAATCAACTTAAAGACGACTACTCTCCTGATCCTGACGGTATCCCCGCCATAGTATTAAAAGAATGTGTGAATCATCACTGCCTCACTGCCTCACTGCCCTTCTTCAACTCTCAATCTCCCAAGGCGTTTTCCCTCAAATATGGAAGGACGATTACGAGTATATTTCACCTATCCACAAAAAAGGTTGCAGAAGTGAAATTTCTAATTATCGGCCTATTGCTAAGCTCTATACCTAAACTCTTCGAGGGCATTGTGTATGATTCGATGTTCTTTCACTGTAAGCCAATCTTCTCCACAAAGCAACATGGATTTCTTAAAGGTAGGTCAACAACTACCAACTTAACCGAATTCGCGTCCGGTACACTGAACGCTTTGGAAGATAGCAATGAACTTAATATTGTAGCCACTGATTTTAGTAAGGCCTTCGACAAAATTTCTCACCAACTCATTCTCTTCAAATTAGAAGTCCTTGGTTTCCAACTGCGGTTCATATCATGGACAAATCATACCTAGTGGATCGCCAATACAAAGTCGTTTCAGATCGTTAATATCGGACCCTATTATAGCAACTTCGGGGGTTCCTCAAGGTAGCCACCTTGGACCTCTGATCTTTATCCTTACGATAAACGATACCGAAAATATCATTCAGAATTCCAACCTTCTGGTCTACGCTGATGATATGAAAATCTTTAGACGTATTTCATCTCCCATTATTTCTCGCTTTCTACAGGATGAATAATTTCTCCATCTGGTGTAACAAAAAGTTCTTAGAGCTAAATGTCGATAAATGTCATTCCATTACCTACTCCCGCAAACGTCTGCCACCAAATCGTAGGGTCTACTTAAATCGCCTCGAGCCTGTACCATTAGTCACATCAGTACGCGACTTAGGTGTCATCTGTGATAGTGAACTCAACTTTCTTTCACACAACGACAGTACCATTAATAAAGCTAACTCAGCACTTGTCTTTGTGAAATGCTGGTCAAAGGAGTTTTCTGACCCATATGTAACTAAATCCCTTTATATTACCTTCGTAAAAAAAATAGGCTAAGGTATATATAGGTTAAGTTATCTTGTAAGTTATGGCTTGTATGAATCTTTAATAAATCAATAAATAAACATCAGATCCAAGATAGTTGGAGTAGAAAAGGCGTTCGAGAGACATAAATGCCGCTCTTGCCTTTTGCAACTGTATATTTATGTGCTCATTGTAGTTCGAAAACTTGTTCAGATGAACACCTAAATACTTAACAACAGTCCTTGGCTCGATGTAAAGACCATTAGAATTTTTAATTTGTAGGTTTTTTCAGATTCGTCTCAAATCTGAATCTCCGCGTCTTATTGTGGGGCGGAACGGTATAGTTTCGCATTTCACGTTTGCAGTTTATCAAAATTGCTCTGAAGCCCTGTCTGTATGTCTTGGATTCTCGAGCCGCTTGCATACAATATAACATCGTCAGCGAACGCTATCGATTTATCCATGTCCCTCAGCATTTCCGAAATGTAAATTTTGAAGAGGAGCGGTACTGTAATTGTGCCTTGTAACAGACCATTGATGAGATTAAAAACAGTCGTCGTGTATTGTTTATCTGTTACAACAAATTTCTTTTTATGCACCATAGATGCAATTATCTTTATAAGATGATGTGGGAATTCATATAGTAGAAGTTTATATAAAAGACCGTCGATCCAAACCGTGTCGAAGGCTTTTTCGATATCCACTAGACAGGCAGCTGTACATCGTTTGTCGTTTCGATTTCAATTAACATCTGAAATCAGTTTCGTAACAGCATGCACCGCCGAATGATTTCTCTTGAACCCAAATTGGCCCGCGCTGCGATAGGGAAGGAGGAATGCCATTACTTAAGCAATTGATCGATGACAGTTCTTTAGCGTCACTGACAGTTTAAGGAAAATCATATGGTGAAAACGCAAGCGACAATCACATCAGTGCCTCTCAAACTAGCGGAGCAGTGCAGCCACATCGTATTTAATTGTAATGCAGTCTGTCTTGAAAATAGTACTAATAGTAATAAATTAGAAAATAAGAATTTCAATTTATTGAAATATGGAATATTACGAGGGTGGGTCAATAAGTCCCTGAAAATTAACACAAATTGTGTCGTCACCTTAAATTTAATTTTTTTTTGTCAAGAATCATCTCTCAAAAGAACGCACCCAAATCTTCAGACAGATCTGTCAAATAGTTTTGTTGTGGCAGCCATTTTATATAGACGCCTACTAGCATTTTCGTTAAAATGGAAAAAAGTGAATTTCGCGAGCTCATTAAACACAATTTTTTACGAGAAAAAACTATCACGCAAACCAAACAAAAGCTTGACAAATATTATGGCGACTCGTCACCATCGATTGGAACCATTCACCACTGGTTTACTCAATTTCAGTGCGGTCGTTAAAACACAAGTGACGCCGAACGTTCTGGTCGCCCAATGAGGTCACCACACCAGAAATGGTCGACAAAATCCATGGTTTGGTAATGGACGATCGGCGAATGAAAGTGCGCGAGCTTGAAGAGGCCACAGGCTTATCATATGGCTCAGTGGTTTGGATTTTACATAAATATTTGGACGTGAAAAAGCTTTCTGCAAGATGGGTGCCGCGTTTGATTACAATCGATAAAAAACGCATTCGTTTGACAGCTTCAAAGGTGTGTTTGGCGATGTTCCAGAAAAATTCGGCTGAGTTTTTTCGCCGTTTCGTAACCGTGGATGAAACCTGGATTCACCACAACACACCAGAAACCAAGGAATAGTCAAAACAATGGACTTCTCCTGGTGAATCGAAGCCGAAGAAGGCCAAGGCGGGTTTGTCAGCAAAAAAAAGGTCATGGTGACAGTTTTTTGGGATGCGCGCGGTGTTATTCACATCGATTACCTTGAAAAGGGTAAAACGATCACCGGTGCATATTACGCTGCTGGATCGATTCTAAGCCGATTTGAAGCAAAAACGGCCGCATTTGGCGCAGAAAAAGTTCTTTTACACCAGGACAACGCACCGGCACACAAGTCCGTAGTCGCAATGGCAAAATTGCATGAGTTAGGCATCTCATCCAGCATATTCCCCAGATTTTACATGAAGAAATGGCTTGGAGGTAAGAGATTTGGGTCGAATGAAGAGGTCATCGCTGAAACAAACGCTTATTTTGAGAGGCTCGATAAATCGTATTATTTGGAAGGCATCAAAAAATTGGAGCAACGTTGGATGAAGTGTATAGATAGCTCTATGTTGAAAAATAAAATGTTTTTATACCAAAAAGAGTGTTCCTTATTTAATTTTTCAGGAACTTATTGACCCACCTTATCTTATAACATAGCAGACCTAATTAATAAGTGCTTGTTTATTGGCTTTTATCAGTTTGTGAATCAATCTGATTTTATTTTTCTTTATGAAACACATTTAGAAGAGAAAAATGTTAAAGACTTTGAAAATAAGTTTGTAGGATATGAATTCAGGTATTACAGCGTTTAGAATGCATGCGAGGGGTAGAGCCAGTGGTGGTTGTTAGTTAAGAAGTTCCTTATACTTCCGTCATACTTGAATTATAAGCATTGCCAGAGGGATTTCGATAAGTTACACGAAATATTGATGTGCAGCGGAAACCCGAACGCAAGAGTAAGTCAAGAAGCAGGCACAGAAAACGATAATAAAGGCATAAAGAGGAAATCAAAGGATCGTAAAGCAATGCAAGGGGTATTAAGCTGTTGGAATTCTGCAACACCTTTGGGGTACGACTGCACAATGGGACCAGCCGAAGCGATGAGTTTGGGAACGTCACGTTTTTGGGCTCGCAAAGAACCTCTGTTATCGATTACAACCCTATAGGAGGTGAATGGAAAAGCTATATCTCTGATTTTGAAGTAATGCATGTTCCATATTCTGATCACCTCCCCATTGTTGTTGCATTTGGGCATACGATGGTGGATAATGTGCAAACGAGCAATATGCAACCAATTCCTAAGCTGCTGTGGAGAAATTCCGAAGGATCAATGAACAGAAGGCGATTGGATGTGTTACTGCAGTCGCGGAGTAATCTAGATTTCAATCAAGCTGAACTTATTGTTAAGAAGCATATCCAAGTCCCAGTCCTAGCAGTATCAATGGAAGACAATATAAGGAGCCGTGGTTTGATAAAGATTGTGAGAAGACAAGGAAGTTATCTTTCGCTTAGCTTAAGCCATTTCGGCAATACGGAGATGGTTATATGAAATAGCAATATTTAGAAGCCAATAGAAATTTTAAGTCAATATGCAGAGTAAAGAGGCGAAATTATTACGAATCACATGCCCAGAAACTGGCGGACTGCAACAATGCATCTGAATTCTGGAAATTAGCTTGGAGACTTAATGGTGGAAGATACGTCATAAGAAGAGAGTTTGGTTCAAATATCCTCCTGGCCCATTTTAAAAGATTATTAAATCCGGTGGTTAGCATCCTGAGCTTTGAATACGCAACGCCTGGGTTCCAGGGCGATATCACATCGAGAAGTTATTGGAACCCTGTCCTCACTTAAGGATGGTAAAGCGGCTGTATCGGACGAAATACCTTCCGAGTTTTATAAGTATGGAACTAATGAGCTCAGTCACAAACTCACCCTGCTATTGAGTAACGTTTTTAAAAGTGGAGCTCTTTCTCAGTAGCAGATTTTTACAGATTTTTACAGCGATACTGCAACGACGACATACAGCATGGATAAGGGACGGTAACTTATTGAAGGAATTTCAAGCCAGCTTTAGATCTGATTATTTCACCGTTGGTCATATGTTTGTGTTGAGGAGTATTGTGGAGTCGTTTATCGCACAGGATAAGAAACTCTTTGTATTCTTCGTCGACTTTAAGGCAGCCTTCGACACCGTGAACCGAAACACCTTAATGTATAAGCTGTATAATATGGGTTTGACGCTGAAGTTCGGACGGGTGATCCAAAATCTATATGAAGACACCAAGGTAGCAGTGTGGAATGGTGAAGCAAATACAGAATGGTTCCAATCTAGGTCAGGAATTAGACAGGGATGTGCTTTAAGCAAAAGCCTTTTTGCTCTCTTCATAGAAGTTATAGTTGATTTTCTGCCAGGAGGTACACAGTATGCAGGTGTGATGGTGAAAATACTTTTGTTTGCAGACGATATAGTCTTGCTTGCTTACTCTACTGAATCATTGCAGCTAATAATTAATCGACTTCGTGAATACTGTCGAATGTGGAGCTTAATCGTTAATTTTGATAAGCCAAAAAAGGTGGAGGTAGAAAGTGCGCAAATGAAAAATGGCACTACAATGGAGATGTGATTGAGGTGGTAAAAGAATACAAATATCTTGGAGTGTATTTTACTAAGAACCTTAGCATGGAAGTCATCTTAAGGAAAAACTTACCAAATCCAAAACTGCAATCAATATGGCTTGGGAAAGATGCCTTAACAACAGCATATTACTCATAGTAGTAAATATAAGGTATTTGAAGCAGTCTCCGAATCAATTTTTCTTTACGCTGCGCAAGTATGGGGATTCAGGAAGTGCGAAACCGTCGAAAAACTGCTGAGATGTTATGTTAAGAGGTCATTTTACTTGCCATCAAATACACCAAACTATATGATTATGGTTGAAACGGGCTTATCTCCATTAATCATAAAATCCCTAAAATTACAAAAGGACTACATAATGAAAGTGCTTGCTATGCCAAATTATCTGCTTCCAAAAAAAACGCTTCTGTAAAACAGCATTAGCGTATCGTGAGAGAATAATTATTGAAAACTTTTAAAAACAAAACAATTAATGCAAATCATACCTGTTAGATTTATTTGTATAAATTGAATTATTAATCTACTTTGGAATGAGTACAAAATTACCAACCAGGCAGATGGCAAATCCATGCTTACAGATTTTTGTAATTAACAATTGTTACGATATAATAATGAGTACTTAAATAAAATTAATATCTATCTATCTATTTATCTATCCTTAATTATTCCCTCTCAACTCAGCAAACATCAATATCAAATGATGCGGCAAGGAGCCTTAAACAAAGGTTTATCATTGTATCCCTCTTACCACATCCTCTTCGATTACTTACCTTGTCGTGGTGGGGATGCTCAGTAAGATCTATTGATCTTGTAAGGCGATTGCAGCAGGGTCACTCAAGATGTAAGGTCTCCAGAGGAAGGTCCAAAGCTAAAGAGTAATCAACCTGATTCCAGTGGCGGTGTGAGCAAATAGTAAACCGTACCCAAGGATGCAAGGCTGAGGGTCAAATCAGTCGCTAACGAGTTTCTTCAAGTGCCCTGGCAAGGACCTGTCGTAAGTTGCCTTATCGGAGCAGAACTTACTCGTGGGAACATGAATAAAAGTAAACTAACTAAAACCAATACAAAAAGTAAAAAAGATGAGACCGGTCCTACTTTGAAACCAGACAGTGGCACGGCAATCAAGCTGTTTACCGGTAATACCAACAATAATACACCAAGTATTCAAGATGAGACCGGGCCTCCATTAAAACCGGACGGTAGCACGGCGATTAAGCTGTTTACCGGTAAAACTCCAAAGGCACTGGACAGCAAAAGGATTGTGGATTCACATGGTCCTTCTGCTGCCAAAAGCCGCACGGAGCTAATAAAGACTCTTCGGGAGCGGGTTGTAGCTCCGGCTCACGACAAGTCGCTCCCTCAAAACAGACGTATTATACAAAAATCGTCGCTCAGCTGGCCGTATTTTCCAAAAATACTGCAAAATTCCGGAGAATAAAATGAATGATAGGGTGAAAACCCTAGTCGATTGGGCCAAAAGGATCGTCAGAACTCAACCTGACAAGACCAGCAGAGACTTTACGTCTAATTCAAAAAGACCTACGTCGGATTCAAAAAGACCTACGGTGCACAACACCAGCACGTCCTCCAGGCCATCCAACGTCACATCGAAGTCATACAGTGAAGTACTCAAGGACGGGTTTATACTGGCTGTCATCGATAAGAACGATATCGATGGTACAATCACGCCAGATAAATGGAGGATGATCCCAGCCAAACTGACGACTTGCTTCCTTGACATCATAAAGGAAAATCCCGGCCCTCCTCCCAACTGTCGTGACGGCGGTTGGAATCAAGGCCATGTCAAGCAGATCGCTTGTGCTGACAAGAGATTCTGTGATCTCTACAAGCTAGCGATTAGCAAACTAGGGGAGATTTGGCTTGGTGCTAAGCTTGAGGTTGTAGCTAGGGAGGATATCCCATGCAGACTACGAACTCGCACCTGGAGCCCAGCCGGACCCTCTAACACGGAGGACATTATCCGGATCCTCCAAATCAGCAACCCGTCGCTTCCTACTCACAACTGGAAGGTCACCAAGACGGAGGAGCAGAGAGGCCTTTACAGATGCGCGTTAATTGTGATCAATAAGGAATCCCTTGCTCCTTTGGCGAAGACTGAAGGCGTGATTAGCTATGGGTTCGATGCCATAACCTTCAAAGTCTACAAAAAGGACGAGGCGGATGTTGATAAACTCCCTCCTCATCCTTCAGACCCTATAGTAGGTATTATAAACACTTAGAAATCAATCTCCTTCTCTTCTATGGACGACGATGAATCTCAGTCTACCATACAACCATCTTTAGTCGATGACGATTCGCTATCAGACTTGGAGATGGTTGATATTTCTGACAAAGCACCTTTGAGTGAGGATGAACTTCTTGGGTTATCCATCAGACTCGGAGGAGTTGAATACCACTTCTGTGGTGGAGGTTTCTCTGCCTGATTGTAGCAATAATGCTGCAGTTAGTTCAGATTAACCTCCAACACTCCAAAACCGCTTCGCCCGGACTTCTTCTCCGTCTCTCAAAGGATAGGGAAGATATTTTCTTGATCCAAGAACCTTGGGTTGTTAACAACCTGGTTTGTGGACTCAGGGACTCCCGGATACTATTTCCTATATGTCAAGGATAAAGGTAAACCTAGATCGTGCATATTGATAAAAAGTATGCATTAAAAAAATTTTATTTTCTAATTACAGTGATCGGGATATAACCGTAGCGATGCTAGAAACAAGCAAACACTCCTATTATCTGGCATCGGCCTATCTCGCCACGACATTATAGATCGTCCTGGACCCAATATCGCAAGGCTGGTCACAGACGCTGACAAAAGTAAAATGGGAATGGAAGTTTGCTGTGATGCTAATGCTCACCACTCTGCGTGGGGTAGTTCTGACATTAACGAAAGAGGTGAGTTGCTTTGACTATATTTTAAAAACTAACCTCATTTTGTGCAACATCGGTAACGAACCTACATTTATAATTAGAAACCGTCAAGTGGTTCTAGATATAACTCTTGTCTCCGACAAAATTAATCAAATGATCAAGAACTGGAAGGTTTCTGGTGAACACTCTTTTTCTGACCACCGATACCTTCATTTAGTCTTGACGACGATCCTAGATGCCCATTGGTTTACAGAAATATCCACAATACTGACTGGATCAAATATATGGAAACTTTAAAGAAATTGGTTAATTCCGACACTTTAAAGTCCCAGAATAATACTAAAGAGCTTGATTGCATGGTTAAGGACCTTACCTTGGCCCTCAATAAAGCTATGTGTTCGTCTTGTCCTTTGGTTAGGGTTAGGGCAAGAAGAAACCACACTGTTGGACCTCTGATCTTGGACCTCTCAGGAATACTTGCAGAAAACTTTTCAATAAAGGCAAAAGTACCAGAGATGCATCTGACTGGGACTCGTACAAAGAATCCCTAAAAACATATGAAAAAGAATTGAGGATAGCCAAACGTAATTCTTGGAGAATCTTTTGTGGTAAAATAGAAGAATCTTCTGAGGCGTCTAGGCTGAGAAAACTCCACTCGACAAATCTTTCAGTGCCCAGCTGTTTACTAAAAACAGATGGGTCTTGGACAACTTCTAGTGTATACGTAGACACATTAAATTTACTTATTGATACACACTTACCAAGTAATTCCCTGACTGCCAACAATATTGACTCTATCAAGTCAAATGCTCAAAAAACCAACCTTTCAAGTCTGATTGCGCAGGACAAACTCCTTTGGGCGGTACATAGCTTCAAACCACACAAATCCACTGGACTAGACGGCATTAAACCTGCTGAACTGCAAATGTCATCTGACATTATCCTGGCAGTTCTAAAAAATATTTTTCAGGGCTGTCTGAATCTGGTCCATATTCCCCATATATGGAGAGAAGTCAAATGTAAATATTCACATGCCAGTCCAAAAGACCTCAGACCTATTAGTCTATCATCTTTCCTTCTAAAAACACTAGAACAAATGATTGATATCCACTTACGTGATAGTATTGACACACGACTAATGTCCACGGCTCAACATGCATACTGTAAGAGCAAATCAGTTGAAGCAGCATTGCATACGTTAGTCAATAAAATTTAATACTCCATGTATCATAAGGAGTACACTATGGTAGCTTTTCAAGATATTGAAGGCGCTTTTAACAACGTCTACTCATCTGTAATAATCGAAGCACTGTCAAATCTGAAGATAGATAGTTCAGTTGGCGAGCTGATTAATTTACTGCTTAATGGTGTCAGCAGGGGTATCCCTCAAGGGGGCGTCCTATCCCCACTTCTTTGGAATCTGGTGGTCAGTGAACTGCTGTTAATCCTGGAAGTTGAGGGTTGCGAAGTTATCGCTTATGGAGACGATTTTGCTATAGCAGTCTCCGGTAAATACCTTACTAAATTAAAAGAGCTCCTACAAAACGCTTTGAATAAGCTATCTAGATGGACAGCTCGGTGTGGTCTAGGAGTGAAACCCCACAAAGCCGAACTAGTCCTCTTCTCAAAGAAATACAAAATCCCACCTATTGACCTTCCATCCCTTAATGGAACAAGCTTAATTTTCTCCAACGAAGCAAAATGCCTGGGTCTTATTTTGGATAGGAAACTAAGCTGGAAACCTAATATACAGGAACGAGTTAAGAAAGCCACTGTCGCACTCTTCTCTTGCAAAAGTCATTGGGTGCAAATGGGGCTTACAACCCAGACTAACTTACTGGCTATATATCTCGGTCATTAGACCGATCCTCATGTACGGGGTAGTTGTCTGATGGACTGCCTTGGATAAGGCAATAAACCAGAAGTTATTAAACAAAGTCCAACGTTCAGCTTGTCTGTGCATTAGTGGAGCACTGCGGACGACACCTTCCGCAGCTATGGACACTCTTTTTCATTTAACACCCCTTGACATTTATGGCAGGCAAGTGACAGCTAAAAAGAGTCAATAGAAATGTGTATTGTGACAGAATCCATGATCATCAACAAGATTAAATGGATTGCTTATCATTAAGCATTTTCTTATTCCAATTGAACAACTGTTTGAACATGTTGAAGAAATCAGGCACAAAGAATTTAAGAACATGCTTGAGGTTTTCTCAAGGAAGCCTTCAAGAATCAATACAAATATGGATATTTTGTAGAATTTACTGAATAATTCATATACGTTGATTTCGAGCCATCGACCATTGCCTCAATCGAAAAGTTATTTAATGTAAAAAGCCCCTTACAAGAGAAAGTTATATGTTTGGCGAAAGTTTTCGACCTCGAGGTCTCAAAAGTACTTAAATAAACTTTGCATCATGATGGTATCACTGCCGTCGGTCTAAAAGTTTTGATCCTTTAGAGCAAGTATTTTCGTTAAAATTTTCTATCACAAGATCTTGATTACTATTGTAGAGCAATCCGACAAAGTGAGTCTCGCAATACTGTCCATCTGTCTGAACCTCGGATTGTAGCCTAGCTGGTTTTTTCAAACTAAAACATAGAAATATTTTAATCGTTGCCTTCCAAATGTATCCACCATTTGATGATTTCAAATTTAAGAGAAATTGACTAAGAGAGTGAACAATTTGTTTACCTTCTCATTCTTTAATGTGCACCTAAAAGTCATACTCTGTTGGCACAATCTTACAGAATGAAGGCGCAGAGACATGTAAATTGGGCATTATTCGGCTATTGTTCCCCCTTTCTTTCGATTACACTTTAAAGCGTGCATTCCAATGGCAGCACTAACAATAACAATTTTAGAGCATATATTCAAATCCGGCGGGTGGCCTATTATACTGCCCTAACTTGCGTAATATTTTTAAATTTTCTGTTGACATATGTTTGCTTTAACTCATTTTCAAGAAAATCGATCCTTTTTTTCGAAATCGACCGTTAGTGACGTATCGTTAATTTTGGGGTTATAATGCAAATCCCGATTTCTCCTCGAATTATGACCTCACAGAACCTAGGTACGAAGTTTGAAGAAAATTCTTCCAGGCATTTATTTTTATTCTTTTCCATCAGAGCACACAGAATACTAGGCTCTCTCAGTGTATTCTCACTTTACACAACTGTTTTTAGTTGCACGACTAAGAAAATTAATGTTGCTTATAGACTATTTAAAACGAACAGTAATATTTTAATCAAAAATCAACGAATTTGCACTGTTTTTCAATACCACACTTCCGGTAAGGGGATCAGAGAAATATAATTATTCGACTCGATCTTCTGAGACCGTCCATACGTGATGATGAGCCACATACTAAACGAAGTGTCCTTGCTTCATATGGTAGATCTAAAGAGAACAACTTGAAAAAAAAACCGTAATTCCGGGAGTAACAACTGCGCCCATGGAATAAATGGCACTACGTTAATGTGTGTTATATCGGTAAACTTCGGATACCTTGGGCACCTCCGATGTAAAGATAAGTGCCCTACGGTGGTATGCGGGGTGACCTCAAATTCACGCCGGAACTCAAAAATAAAAAAAGAAAAGTCAGAACCCGCTGGTATCGCAAGGAGCTCCAAAAGAACTGCATGTGTGGATGAGCACCTGCAGAACCTCTGCTTAGAGGATACCGCCAGCGACTGTTCGTTGCTCTCAGACGAGTTTACCACATAGTTGAGAGCTGTGAGTTCGATCAGTTAGGCTTCAATTCCCAAACTGTATGACTTCGACAAAAGCTTGCGAGACTAGAACAGTCCTACGTATCCTGGCTAGGCACTAAGTAGGAAAACGAATGGAGTCCGGTAGCCACAGCGGCGACCTCACATCTGTGGCTCTAGCCACTTGAAAAAAAAAAAAAAAAAAAAAAAAAAAAAAAAAAAAAACTCTCTCCGAGGAGTCCCTCCCATTCCCATGTCACCGGTGTCAGTTTATCGAACCGAGCTGAAGGACCCATAACACCTCGAAGAAGGCCAGGAAAGGCACGAATTCCAAACCCTTCTCCGAAACAGTGAAGGATAGTTTCAGCATCGCGATAGTGGACATGTCCGATGACGAAGGGAGGATCTTCTATGATAAATGGAGGCTCATTGAGGACAAAGTTGTGAATTGCCTCCAGAAGCGCATCAACACCCACCCTAACTATCTGCCCACGTTTAAAGATGTTGGTTGACATCAGGGCTTTGTTAAATTAATAGCTTGCAAGGATCCAAACTCGGTGGATTTCATCACCACTGCTATCGGCAGTATCGGTGAAATCTGGCCAAAAATTTTGCTCAAGGCAGTGGACCGGAGTGAGATCCCCCACAGGCCGAAAGCAAGGATCTGGGTTATACTTGAATCAAAAGATAAAGCCAAATTTTCAATTTAAGTGCGCGTCTATACCGTCGAGCATAAGAAAAAATGGCTACTCCATGATTATCTCCCTGACTTCGGAGTCAATTGTCATTCTGCAGGCTAAGAAATTCTTAAAGAACTGCGGTCTAAAAAAAAAATTGTAGTGAGGCTATTCAAAAACGGCCAATCTAGTGTCGTAGCACCACCCGAACCTGCTTTCCCCACCGCATCTTCTCTTAATGATGACCCATCATCCCGGAGGAGTTCTGCCAGATGTTAAAGCACTAGCTCCTACTGTCGAACAGGATGCCCGGGGTCCAGATGAGAGTATGTCCATCTCAGAGTGCTCGCTCTGAGGACCTCAACCAGACGGTGATTTCTCTCCCTGAGAACATCGGTCTTAAGGAGAAAGAGACTCTACTAGCGGAGGATGGGAGCATTCTCCCCCGACGAGCATTAGCTCAATGACCTCTGAAATGAAAATTAATGTTGCTCAGGTAAACATTCACCACGGTATAGTGACATCAACCGCGATAGTCAGAATGTTTACCAAACAAAATATGGGCATAGCACTAATTCAAGAGCCATGGATCTTGAAAGGACTATTCAAAGAACTATAATGTAAGGATGCAACGGTAATTTGAGGAGATATGAGTATTTTGAGATATATGGTAATTTGACCATTATAGTCAATCTGAATATCGATGAAGTACACCGCACCATAATCATCGATTCTGTACACTGCGCTGGATATGAACCAGCTGTTCCAAGGAAAGTGCAACGTTTAGTGGAGCACTGCAACAAGCTCCAAACCCCGTTGCTGATTCAATGTGATGCTAATGCTCACAATGTCATCTGGGGCAGCACCGACACCAATATTAGGGGATTACACAGTACAACAAAGAACTGAGAAAAGCCAAAAAAGGAAAGTTTCGAGAGAAACCCTCTTCCCTGGAAGTTTGCCGAATACAAATGATGGGAGCATGACCAACATACCAAGACCTCGGAAATCAGATTGGAAAATAGCAGGTGCAATCTGCTCCAGAGGGAGAGATTGCAGGAGTTCAAGTCACCAGGTGTGAATAGTATCACACCAGCCTTACTAGAGAAGAGGCACGAAAGACGATACCTAGTCAGAATAATGAAAAGAAGCCTCGCACTGGGGTATATTCTAAAGCAGTGGAGACGGACGAAGGTTGTGTTCATATCAAAAGTGGGAAAAACGACCCAACACAGCCAAAGTCATACAGACCAATCAGCCTAACCATGAAAAAAACGTGTGAATAACTAAATAAGAGAGGATGTACTAAATACGTCCCCATTTCATTACCGTCAACATACAGAGCAGGCAGATAAACTGAGATGGCTCTATTTCAATTGACGGAAACCATGCAGAAAGCTCTTGAAACGAAAGAGATAGTCCTCGGCGTCTTCTTAGACATCGAGGGGGGTATTCGATAACACTTTGCAGGAAGCCCTGGACAGAAAAGGTATCAGCAGAACAGTATCTAAGTGGATGTATCAGTTGTTGAGAACAAAATCATCAAAAACTCAGACGTCGCGTAGTATTATTAAGGTCAACACAACAAGAGGATGCTCACAAGGAGAAGTACTATCTCCTCAGTCAGTTGTGGATGAACTATTTGAAAAGTTAACAAACCTCGGAATGGAACTTACACCAGTGAAAGAAGTGAAATATTTAGGAATAGGCCTAGATAGTAAACTCATTTGGAAAAAGCACATTTGGAGCGATAGCGAGGTCCAAATGAACTCACTAAAGTTGCCTAAGATCCAATACCATCCCTGGACGCATTTCTGTGGCAGTTGGCTGCTCTGCTATGATAGTTGGAGAAATTCGGATGTTCGCTGCTGTGAGAATCATCTGTTTATTTCTGACATTCTACTCTCTCTTTTTACTCTTATTAATCTCTACTTCTTTATTGGTTGGTTTCCGTTTTTTTATCTTTCTTGCTTTTTTGGAGATCAGCAGACGTAAATGTCTGCTAAATAATAAAATCGATTAGTACTAATTGAATCGCGTTTTCATTTATTATTCCTCTACATGTTGGTGTCTCTTGTGAGGAATTGTAAGAAATGCTATTATATACATCCATACATTGTTTAATTGCATTTCTTTTGGAAAACCGCGCTGCGCTAGGGGCGAAATTCGGTAGCCATCCCGTCGTTTGATGGTTCACTGCATAATTGGCTCGGCCTTTAGAGATACTTTCGAAACTATGGTACACACAATAAATTTTCCAGAGGCCTAAAAACTTGGAAAGTTGTGACAGGCTGTTGATCCGACGAAATTACCTCTCATAGGTGGTATGTACTCTGGCGGCTACGACGAGGTGTGGCAGGCGTTGAAGGATCGCTTTGACAATCCAAAGCTGTTGGCTGAAATTCATGTTTCCCGTTTGTTATGAGCCAGGGGCAGGCCACGGAGGCATCTTAGGTGCGGAAGAAAGGGTGAAACGGTGGCACGCACGCGGTTGCATAACTTAACTCGTCGGACGGGGCTGGTTCTCGTCTCCCTTCCACTCACACCACCTGCTCAAACACAAAAATATCGTGCCATATGTATGATAAAAGAAACATATTAGGAAAGAGAAAAAGCTATTCCAATTAGACTACGGACGGACAAAAAAAAAAAAAACAGGAAAGAAGACAGGAGAAGAAGAAAGGCTCAAAGGCTTGTGCCCATATCCCGGAGAAAGGAGGGTATGTCAGATCTAGACTAAAACTAACTATTCTAAACTAAACCTAACCTACTCTTAAACTTAAGATAAACCCTAACCTATACTTAAACTAATTTATATCTATCCTATTCTACCCTACACTACGACATCTGTATCCCCTAGTCTCTCCAAAATGTGGGTTCGTCTTGTACCAGAGACGTGCCTGGTGTTGACAGCACTAACATGGCCAACCCACCCTTGTGTCTGGATGACACATCCTTCGCCATCTCCTTGGCCAATATTCACTGGAGATGGCCCCTAATGCCTCTATCCAGCCACTACGGTCTAATGTGCTGTAAGTAAAGTGCGGAAGGTCGTCATGTATGGTCTTTGTCACGTCAGTGCAGTCATCCCGTCAAGTAATTGTCTCACCTGATCAACGAAAGGACGGCCTTCCCATTCCCCTACACACCAACGTTGCACAAAAGATATGTTCCAGCTATATTATCGCGAACCAAATACCAAAATGTTAAGCACAGAACTTTTTCGTTATCCCTAACCTTACTTTACACTCTTAAAATTGTATCACAACCAGCTGGATTTTAAAATTTGCAGAGGCTTGGGTGTAGCAGTTCGACCCAAGTCCTGGAAATTCGCAAAAGTTACCCAGATTAAATTCTTTGGCTCGTCGAAATCGATTTTATACCTTTGCTAATTTGTCTCCAATATGTCCTCTTCTCGGGGATATTATTGCCCCAATATAATTAATTTCCATTCGTTGCCTGTATCTCTCTTCTCCCATCTAACTCTGTTTTTCTGTCTCCCTCTTTGTCATGTCGGTCGTCTTTTGTCATTATCCATATTACTGTCGGAACATTGGAAAAGGGAAATTCCCTTTGCCAATGTTCTTCATCAAGATGGTACCCAGTCACAATGGGTGACTCTACCTATCTAAATATTTAGACATACCTACATATAACAACTTAATAATTTAAGCTACATACATAAACTCGAACAATATAATAACATAATATACCTTACATTAGTTTACCTAGCCTATCCTATTTCACAGAAAAAGTATTTACTACAACTATACTACGGAAATTGTTACAAACGGAACGTATAACACTTTCACATATGATCTTTTCCTCCTCATCTAATCTTTTGATTGTGATTTGCTCTTTCGTTACTTGTTTTCTTATCGAAAGTTTAGAAGTGTGCGAGAAGGACCGCTAGTGTGGTTGCATACGTCAAAGCAAAACACATTTTCTTCTTTCGCGCCTTTCAATCGTGTCGCAGGAATTGTTTACTTGTTTTGCAAATAAATTGCGTTATTGAAGCAAAAGTTTTCTCTTCTTTTTTTCTTTTATAACGCGTCGGTTTACTCCTTACGCGTCAACCCGACATTCCATTGCATTCGACATTTGTTCTTGCCGAATAGCAAAACAAAAAAAAATTTCGGATTCTAGTTGGAGACAAGGAGGCAAGTCGTGGACGAACTATGATCACCTGGGATTGCTTGTGCCCATGCGGATGTAGACCTGAGGTATCTGTGAATGGGTTGGTATTTGTACTTTCTTATTTATCATTGTTTATTTTTTATGGCTGTGACTTCGGCAAACTTTTTTTTTTTTTGTGTGTGTTAACATTTCGCCGCAGTCTCTAGGGCCTCGTAACACGTTTCCTCAACTTGAAGAGTGCATCAGATTAGACAGTGAAGGCTCTCCTTACAATCGTTGATACCGTACAGGAGTCGCTTCGAGCATTACGGGTCACGAAGTTGCCAAGTCGACAAGGAGGTAAGTCGTGGACGAACTATGATCACCTGGGATTGCTTGTGCCCGTGCGGATGTAGACCTGAGGTATCTGTGAATGGGTTGGTATTTGTACTTTCTTATTTATCATTGTTTATTTTTTATGGTTGTGACTTTGGTGACTGATATCACATCTGGTGACTAGTGTCACCTCGGCAAACTTTTTTTTTTGTGTGTGTTAACATTTCGCCGCAGTCTCTAGGGCTTCGTAACACGTTTCCTCAACTTGAAGAGTGCATCAGATGAGACAGTGAAGGCTATCCTTACAATCGTTGATACCGTGCAGGAGTCGCTTCGAGCATTACGGGTCACGAAGTTGCCTATTGACAATTGGGATGCTTTAGCCGTGCCGATAGTTGTGTTAAAGCTTCCCCTCTCTATGCAGCCCTCCGACGTGTGTCAGCAGTGTGGTCGCAAGCATAATACCTGTTCTACCGCGACGCACGAGCACTGCCATCGACCAGCTTGCAATCCGCAGATCCTCAAGCACCTGGATCTCAATCACAGCGAGTTCTTGCTTCAGCAACAGCACAGTCATCAGCCTGACTAATCGACCAGGCAGTCCTGCTTGCAACAGTGCGAGCATTCGCACGCGGGGAGACAATAGAACAGCGCTTGTCTTTTATCCTCTGCGATCCTGGATCGCAGGTAAGTTTAATCACAGATCGTATAGCTAATCATTTGAATCTTCGCAACAGTGGAGGGAATCGGAGCTCTTACACATACTCGAACCAAGGGCAGTGTCATGCTTACCCTTCAATCTACATTCTTTGAGTTTGCATTAAGGTAATTGACGGAAGAACGAATGCATGAATCCGCATTCGTTCTTCCGTCAATTACCTGAGCAACTCCAACGGTGCACGTAGGCGTGAAGCAGTGGCAATATTTGAAGGCCTACAGTTGGCTGATAAACATTTCGCTACGCCTGGCAACATTGATATACTTATTAGCGCAGTTGTGTGGGGTCTTATTGTTGAAGGCGAAGTCATCCATGGCGAATCTAATGGGCCACATGCACAGCGAACTCGGCTAAGGTGGGTGGTCTTTGGTCCAGCATCAGCTGCAAGTTCTAAGCCCACCCCTCAAACGTTTTGCGCATGGGTCAACGAAGATGACATACGTTTAGAAGGTCCGCCGCTTTAGGAAGCTAGAAGAGGTAGCTGACCCTGAGGTAGCAGACAATGAGTGCGACGCATATTTACCACTACGCACTCGCGCACAGAGGACGGTCGTTACACGGTGCACATCGTAAAATGCGCAGCTTCTTTGCCCGAAAGGGATGCTGCATATATACATACATATATATATGTATATACATAGGTATATATATATATATATAAATAACCATAACCACTACCCTAAAACATTAAGACTGAGCCCAGTAAGGTCTTAATTATGGCATACTGGAAAACGAATTGGAATGACAGCTATGAGGGCTGACGTTTGTAGTATTCTGTTACCTGAGTAAGCAAGAGTGAAATCTTGCAGAAATGGCTTTCAGGCTAATGCTACAAGCGCCTCCATCCCGTTAAAACCTTGGCAGGCCTAAAAGTACGTTCAATGTTTCGTCACCATTAAGTTGGTGGTGTAGGTTCAGATGTAACATTCCTGGTTAGCACCGATCCGGCTCTGGCACAAAACCCCATAAGGGCTTGTGTCAACCCTCGCATGGCCTCACTGCTTGCAAAGACAACCATGGGATCCTTAGGTGACTACACATTCGAACATTGATAGCGGCTTTGAGTGGGGATCCACTAGAAATGATTACAACAAAAACAAACAAAAACACCGGAGAAATTGAAGTAGAGGAGAATGAGGAGAACCCCTTCCAGAGGGGATCAAGGATGCTGAGGTCACCAATTGACCAAGTAGCAGCATCACAAAGAAGTGCGGAACGACGCGAGTCACCCGCAATACGAAAGGTGACGGTCGAACCACCAACCCATAAAACTGACTTCCACAAGTTAGGTGAGCAAATTAGAGGTCTGGTAGAAATGCTGGAAGATGGCAAAAGGCGTTCAATCCACCAAGCGATGCGAGATGCTATCGAAAGCATCAGAGCTCTCTATGAGCTCTCGGCGATTCAGCTACACGATGAGGAAGCAAAGCAAGTGATTCGCCGGAACAACTCGTCGCAAACTTCGCCATGGCTAAAAACAACATCTGAACCCAAGAGAAGGCAAGTTGCAGACGACGAACCCCCGGAGCCAAAACGAAAACAGCAACAGCCACCGAGTGGCGCGGCAGACAACGAACCACCGAAGCCAAAACAGACGCAGAAAAATACATCAAACGATGTTGCAGGCAAAAAGCGCTCGGAGCCAAAGCGTAAACAAAAACAAACTGCATTGATAAACACCAAGGAGAAGGATGAGACCACCGGCGTAGAGACCCCAGTGGTCAGACCTAAGAAAAAAGTTACAGCCACAAACAAGAAGCAAGCGGCAGGAGAAGAAGAATGGGTAAATACCACCAAAAAGAAGATCGCCAAAAAGAAGCAACAAGAGGTCAAAAGACCTAGACCTGACGCTATCGTCATTAAAGCGACGGGGTCCCTCTCATACGCGGAGATACTACGCAAGGTGAAGGCAGACCCCAAACTGGAAACAGTGGGAAAGGCGGTAACTAAAATCAGGAGGACACAGAAGGGAGACCTCCTTATACAATTCAAGGAGACGGGAAATAAGACAAACGAATTTAAAGGCGTCATTAGTGAAGCTCTAGCAGAGCAAGCGAATGTAAGTTCGATTACGCATCGCACTACCCTTGAGATCAAAGACATCGATGAGGTCACGACTATAGACGACGTAATCAATGCAATCGAAGCCCAGTTTGGAGTGAAAGTTTCACCGGCAGATATTTTGTCCCTGCGGAGGGCGTACGGAGGAACACAAACAGCAACGATCAGCTTTCCCGCAGTAGACGTAAGAAAGCTGTTAGAAGCAGGAAGGATTAAAATCGGCTGGGTTAACTGTCGCATGCGCGAACGAACCCTCCTTAAAAAGTGCTTCAAATGTTTAGAGTTTGGTCATCTTGCCTGGCAATGCAAAAGCGAGGAAGACCGCTCCAAGCTATGTAGGAGATGTGGAGGAGAAGGCCACATAGCGAAGAATTGCAACAAGGATCCATCCTGCATGTTCTGCAAGAAAGACCACCCGGACGCCGCGCAGCATGTAGCCGGCAGTAGCAAATGCCCAGTATTTCGGAGAGCTATTACAAGCAAAATACCATGAAGATTCTACAGATAAATCTTAATCACTGTAGAATAGCACAGGACATCCTAGCACAAACGGCCAAGGACGAAAGCGCTGACGTTATTATGATCAGTGAACCATATAAATGTCCCGAAGAGAACAACAATTGGATCTGCGATAAGGCAAAACAGGCGGCGATATGGATGTGTGGACGCTATGCCTTTCAAGAAACAAACGACCAAACAGTCGGCTTCGTGCGGGCGAAAATAAATGGGATCCATTTTTATAGCTGCTATGCCCGACCCAGTTTGACGGCCAGCGAGTACCAACTAATGCTGGATAATCTAACCACGGATGCGCTCCAGAGAGCCCCAGTGGTTATAGGAGGAGACTTCAACGCGTGGGCAACAGAATGGGGCAGCAGGCTCACCAACACCAGAGGACAGGTCTTATTGGAGACATTCGCTCCCCTAGCGATAGGCATTGCTAATAAGGGCCGGACAAATACTTACCGGAAGGCTGGAGTAGGGTCCATTATTGACATCACCTTTGCGAGCAACTCCATCCTGAAAACCATAAAGTGGAGGGTCAGTGAGGAATATTCACACAGCGACCATCAGGTGATAATACTGGAAATAAAAGGGAAAAAACCAGTCCAGCTCCCAAAACTTACTGGCCCAAAATGGAATGACAGATCTTTCGATAAGGATGCATTCGAAGAGATGTTGAACGGTGATCAAGCTCCAAGCGGAACAGCGGAGACCCTCGCTCACCACCTCACAGGCACCATCACCACAGCGTGCGACGCATCAATGCCTAGGAGAGCAAACACCAGGAACACATCACCGTGTTACTGGTGGAACGAGGAAATATTCGAACTCCGGGCAAAATGTCTGCAAGCCCGGCGTAAAGTCCAACGATCAAGAAGGAGGGCGGATTTCCAACAATGCCTGGACACCCTTAGACTGGCGAGACGTAGCTTAAATAGAGCCATTAAGGAAAGCAAAACTGCATGCTTTAAACGTCTCTGTCAAGAAGCCGACATCAACCCATGGGGCTCGGCATACAGAATGGTGATGACAAAATTAAAGGGCTATAGGACTCCTCAAATAACATGTCCGATAATGCTGAGATCCATAGTAGAGTACCTCTTCCCTCAAAGGCCTGCTGCTATGTGCAATATTATACGAGAAGTCAATCCAGAAGATATTCCTTTAATTACTCACGAGGAACTGCTAAGGGCATGCAGCAAGATAGGTGACAACAAGGCTCCGGGACCCGACGGCATCCCGAACAAGGCAGTAAAGGCAGCTGTAACAAAAAGACCAGACCTCTTCATAACAACAATGAAGCAGTGCCTTGAAGAAGGAACCTTTCCCGAAAAATGGAAAACGCAGCATTTGGTCCTACTGCCAAAAGGAAAGAAGCCCCCAGGAGAACCATCATCCTATCGCCCAATATGCCTATTAGACACCATGGGAAAGATCCTCGAGAAGATAATCTATAATAGATTACTCGCAGTAGTAGAAGAGAAAGGAGCCCTCTCAGATCACCAATTTGGCTTCAGAAGAGCACGATCTACTGTTGATGCCATAAGAGCGGTAGTCGATATCGCCAAAGGTGCCATCGAAGGAGAAAGATGGCTCTACGGCACAAAGGAGTATTGTGCAGTAGTAACGCTGGACATTAAAAACGCATTTAACTCTGCGAACTGGTCGTTTATTAGAAGGTCACTTGCCAGGATGGATACGCCATATTACCTGCTACGGATAGTGACGAACTACTTCAACAACAGAAAGCTGAGGTACAATACCGATGAAGGCGTAAAATACTACAACGTAACTGCGGGAGTTCCACAGGGATCGGTTTTAGGGCCACTATTGTGGAACATCATGTACGACGGAGTACTACGATTAGCGTTACCTGGGGGAGTAACGATAATTGGATTCGCCGATGACATTGCAGTCGTGACAGTAGCTAAACAGATCCGTGCAGTAGAATCAGCTACAAATGAAGCAATTGCCCGGATAAAAGATTGGCTAGTATCCGCCGGACTAGAACTAGCTGACCATAAAACAGAAGCTGTTCTTATAACCAGCCGGAAAACTGTCGAATTTGCCAACTTTCAGGTTGGTAACCAAACCATCAGGTCGAAAGAGGCAATTAAATACCTTGGAGTAATGCTGGACAACAGGCTACGGTTTAAAACGCATGTTGATTTTGTTACCAAAAAAGCATCGCAAATGCAGGGAGCTCTCTCGCGTATCATGCCTAACATCGGTGGACCTGGATATGCTAGAAGGATTCTACTCTCTAGAGTTATCACCTCAGTTCTGTTATATGCCGCCCCAGTCTGGGCGGAGGCACTGAGGACGAAGGAGACCAAAAGGAAACTATCGTCATCATACAGACTCTGTGCGCTACGGACAATCAGCGGCTTTCGAACCATCTCTGACGAAGCTGCATTTGTCATAGCTGGAATGGTCCCCATCGATATTCTCGCAGATGAAATGCTGAGGATATATAACAGAAGAGCATTGAGTCATCACGACGCCACTGGTATCAAGGTGATAAAAATTGAAGAAAGGGCAGCGTCAGCAGCTATGTGGCAAGCTCGTTGGGCTAATACAACAAAAGGCAGATGGACATACAAACTTATACCGACAATCCAAGATTGGATAAGTCGAAAGCATGGAGACTGCAACTACCATCTAACGCAGTTCCTGTCTGGCCACGGTGGCTACCGCAAATATCTACACCGATTCGGACACGACAACTCACCATCCTGCCCGGAATGCCCAGGTGAAGATGAGGATACGGAGCACGCAGTGTTTTACTGCACACGTTTCACGGCATGGAGAATTACTCTGCCAAGTCCGTCATTACTCCTCGACCATATGTTACGGTTGGAAGAAAATTGGATGGCAATATGTTCTTTCGTAACAACTCTACAAAAAGAGCTGCGGAGAATAGAAAAGCTAAGAAGAGCAGCAGAAGCAACAGAAGCATCAGAAGCAGCAATACAAGAAGCATAGCATGAATTGCTAACCAGCCCCGCGAAGTAATACCTAACGGCAGTCCCGCGGGGAGAGTGGTTGAAGTGTGTAGGGTGTGTGTTTAGTACGTAGGCGTATTCCTGGCATCGAGTACTCAGGTTTGCGAATCGTGCATGCTAGTAGCACTCGGGCTACTAGTATCTATGAAGATTACACATCCCTGGCGCAATCCAAAAAAAAAAAAAAAAAACACGGTGCACATACCATTCCGTAGCAGAAGCTGGGAGATTCGCACATGAATGCGTTGCGACGATTTCATTCTCTGTAACGGCGGTTGGCTAAAATGCATCGCCTGCATGCGTGAATACAGCGCCCTTAACCATATGGAACATGTTGATCAACCTGGCGAACATACTAATTGCTATTACATTCCTCACCACGCGGTCAGTGGCAAATTACGAGTGGTGTTCGATGCATTGGCGCGTGAGTAGTAATGCTATCTCACTGAACGACATCCAACTGGCGGGTCCAACCATCCAGGACTCATGGATTAACATTAGCTGTGTTTTTTTTAAAACCTAGCTGGCTAGTCGTTCATTTAGACGGTTCGGAGGCAGTCAAAGGCAGTTGATTTGATGTATATGCAGACGTTGGTGGCACTGCGAAATTGTTCGGTTCCGTAGGGATGTGTTCGTGAAGCTATGTGTAAAGCGTGAAATGCTCCTGATTAGGCGAACAATAAATTGGATTTAATATCGTATTAATTTAATAAATGCTGTGAATTCTTCTATTTTTTATTTTAGTTATATCAATTTCATCATAACTTCGCCGTAAGAAGAAGAAGAAGAAGAAGCATGCAAAATATGAGGTTCAACACATTTTTAGAAAAACTGTTTTGGAATATCCATTCCGAAAAGATTTAACTCCAGCGCACACATTTGCTTTTCATGGAAGTGAACCTCGAATTACCCTAATTTTTGTATGGCATCAAGTAATTATTAATAAATAAGTAAAGCGTATAAAAATGATCTGATATTTGTTTTGGAAATTTGAGCAATAAAAACGCATTTTTTTGTTGATTATTCGGCATTCAACCATCGGTGCATGACGTGTATTCGTTAGACTATTTCATTTGTTGGGAAAACCATACTTTGAAGAATTTATTGAATGGATAATTTACAAAAAGATGTATGAAATTATAACATAGTTGATTATATTTGTGAAACATCATTTAATAATTCAAATTACAGATTTCATGTGGAATACTTGGTTCCTCCAGTGAGGAGGAATCTGAATTCTTTGAAAACTTTTTCGACAACACTTCGACCTCCGAAGAGACGAAAAAGCATGCATCATGGATTGGCTCAATGAAAGAGTTCTACATGTATGTTTGGTATATTAGCAATACCATCACTTTCAGACAACTGGGGAACTTGTTTGGAGTACCAAAGTCTTCCGCCTGGATAGGTGTTCGTTGTGTTTGCAAATGGCTCATGGAGAACAGAAGACAGTTAAATGGTCTCAAGGGGATGCTGTGGCATACAACTGCAGTAAATTTAAGGCAAAAAATAAAATTCTCTGTGTAATCGTTTGCACGCACATCGCGATTACAGCTCCAAAATTGAATAAAGAGTGGTACTACAACCGACAGCACAACTTCACAATAATTCTGCAAGCAGTCGTTGATGCAGAAAAAAAAATTCATCGACATTTTTTGAGGCGAACCTGTATCCTTGCACGACAGCAGAGTGTTTCGAAGATCAGCCTTATACAGAATAACCTACTATACTTCTTACTAATAATAAAGTTAAAGAAGGAGGTAATAATCAAAAACTTATATTATTTATTCGAGGAAAAGCTATACGACTCACATTATAAGCAGCTGTTTCCTTCAAATACTTTCATCCTGGGTGACCCAGCATATCCTGCTACTAACTGGTTAGTGCCACCATTTAAAGATGATGGAAGACTTACGGAGCAACAGCAGTCTTTTAATTATCTGCATTCTGGAACACGAATTGTAGTGGAGAATGCTTTTGGGTTGCTGAAAGGAAGATTCAGAGGATTGTTAAGTTTACTGAGCAAAAGAACTTGCGTTCGACGACAAAAATTATTTTAAGTGCATGCATTATGCACAACATATGCATCACAATGGAATGAATACTCAGCCGAAGTTTTGAAGAAAATATTATTGGTGCCGAAATTAATTCAGAAGATTCTGTACTTGGTGCAACTGTAAATAGGCGACAATCTTTATTCAATGATCTAGTTGAAAGAAATATAACAACAAAATTAAAAAAATTGGGATGCTTAAAATGTATTTTTTATTATTTGTTTTTCTGTTTATATTCTATTTTTCAAGAATTTGTTTTGCTAATTGTTTGCACAGATGTTGGTATGAAATATTATTACCCCTTTTTTCAATTATGCTACTTCTGCAAACTAGAAAATCCGTTTTTTATTTTTCAAATTTCCAAAACAAAATATCAGGACATTTTTTATACGCTTTAATTACTTATTACTAATTACTTGATGCCATAAAAAAATTAGGGTAATTCGAGGTTCACTTCTATGAAAAGGAAATGCGTGCGCTGGAGTTAATTAAATCTCTTCGGAATGGATATTACAATACTGTTTTTCTAAAAACGTGTTGAACATATTTTGCATTCTTAACATGGAGAGTGATATAACTAAAATAAAAAATAAAAGAATTCACAGCATTTAATAAATTAATACGATATTAAATTCAATTTATTTATCGGCCCATCAGGAGCATTTTACGCTTTACACATAGCTTTACGAACACATCCCTACAGAAGCGAACAATTTCGCAGTGGCACTAACGTCTATAAATAACAAAATTGCTTTCAGCACCGTCTGGCCGTGAGGTATCATAAAATTACTAGCAGTCGCATTTGACTGCGGAGAAAATCAAGAGTTGTAGGTAGTCAGTTGTTGTATTTGTTTTACGTGTAAAATTCGACTTTACTGCCAACTACTGGGCAGCTAGCTTTCAAAAAAACACTGCAATTATTTTTCGGTTTCGTCGCTAGTGTGTTGCACTCACTGCAGATGTGGAGATGTTCCGACAAGTGCTGGTGACCCCAGAACATACAGGTTTTCAATGTATTATCTGGCGAGAATCTCCGACAGATGACATTGCTGTCTACCGATTGACGACGGTTACCTATGGCATGGCTTCCAGTCCATACAACTCCATACGTGCCTTATACCAATGCGCTCATGACAACTTCTACTGTGTGTCAGACCAGGGAAAGGCTTGTGAGGCTCAAGATACTGTCTTATCCTCATTTTAGGTGGATGATTTGCTAACGAGTTGCTGCTGCGCTACAGAAGCAGTGCGACTAGCCAACAATGTCGACAGGATTCTCTCGAAGGGTAACTTTAAGCTGAGAAAGTGGAATTTAAATCGCATTGAGGTAATCAGCCAAATAACCGGTAACATTTCTTCTTCCGCAGAGCTTATTACTCTGGGACCCACCAGCTGACGAGCTCTTCTTCAACGTTGAACCGAGACAACAGGCTAGAGCTCCGACTAAACGACAAAGGCTTAGTGAGGTGGCACAACTCTTTGACCCGACTGGGCTGCTGGCACCGGTGGTCATCAGTAGCAAGATATTTATTTCGACGATAGTGTAAAGTTTTCACTACTTACGGATCGCACCAAGGTGGCTCCTCTCACAGGTGTCACGATCCCTCGATTAGAGATATGTGTAGCTCACCTATTGGCTGGAATGCTGGACAGCGTTCGCATTGCTTTGGGATTGTTGGACATCTCTTATTATTTGTGATCGGACTCAAGAATCGTTTTATGCTGGTTACGCAAACAGCCCTCAGCTCTCAAGCCATACGTATCGAATCGAGTACGCCATATCCAGGAGCTAACTGCACCAGACTGATGGTTTCACGTCAGATCAGCTCAGAATCCCGCTGATTGTGCAAGCCGCGGCATAGGATCAGAAGAAGTGCTAGCACATCGCTTGTGGTGGCATGCCCCGGACTGGTTGGTGGCCCAGTACCTCTACCGGCAGGAGAAGCACTTAGCCAGGACGAGCTAGTGCAAGTGTAAAACGAAGAAAAGATTTCAGTGCTCTCGACGGTCGCTTCAATGCACTTGAAACTTATGACACGGCACTCGGACATGTAGGTCATACTATTAATCGAGCGTTTCAGTTCATTTCTATGACTTCTGCATACGATCGCATATATACAGCGTTGGTGCCCAAAGCGACGTCAGCGCCGAGGAGCTATTGTTGACAAGGAAGAGCTAGACGATACCCTTACAGCAATCATCCGGACAGAGCAAGATAGGGTGTTCATGTCGGAGATTATTCAGATTCGCAGCGGCTGTGGTGTGCCAAGTTTGAGTTGATTGCTTTCGCTGAACCCGTACGTAAGTGCAACAAGTGGGCTCGTTGCCCAAGCAGAGGGTAGTTGTACCGCGTCTCTTCATGGCATCAGGGGTAGATTATTGTGGGCCATTTACGCTACGCATTGGAACGAAACGATCTCGTACGACTGTTAAGACCTATCTAGCGATCTTTAGCTGTTTGGGAACGAAGGCGGAGCATATGGAAGTGGTTGAAGATCTTTCAGCACAAGCCTTCCTGGATGCCTTTACCCGGTTTGTTAGTAGACGAAGTCCATGCCTGAACTTATATAGCGACAACGGCACAGCGTTTGTGTGGGTCAACCATTTACTTCAAGAAGACTTAGCAGCATGGCACAGTGTTTACAGCCAGCAATCCCTCGCTAACAGAGGAACCAGGTGACACTTCATTACTCCCACCGCTAAACATCAGGGCGGTTCGGTTCAGGATTGGTCGGCGCAGAAGTCCTTTGGCACAATCAGCTCCAGACGCTGAAAGCACGAATCGAGGCGTGTCTTAATTCTCGTCCACTTACACCACTCTATCACGACCCAGAGGATAAGCTTGCCTTGACGCCAGGAGATTTCCTTATCGGAGGACCCCTTACCGCCGTACCAGAGCCCAAGGTCGACGATATCTCAATCAGCTACATTAGCCGCTAGCAGTGGTTGCGACAGGTCCATCAGCAGTTTTGGCGACGGTGAAGTGAGGAGTATTTGTCGACTTTACAGACGAGATCTAAGTGGCAGCGGTGTCAAGGTAGCATCAAGATGGGGGATATCGTCGCCATCCGACAAGAAAATCTACCACCGACTCACTGGCGCCTGGGACGAGTAGCTGAGATTCACCCGGGCAGCGATGGGTTAGTTCGAAACGTTACCCTCAGAACAGCACATGGGACAAGCAGCCGGGCAGTGCAGAACTATGCCTCCTACTTGAGGCAGACTATTTCGAACCGGATGGTTCAACCGGGCAGGATGTCTAAGATCCAGTATTATCCCTGGATGCATTCTTGTGGCAGTTGGCTGCTCTGCTACGATAGTTGGAGAAATTCGGATGTTGGCTGCTGTGTGAATCAGAGCGATCTGTCGGTTTCTGACATTCTACTTTTTCTTTTCTTATTCTTATTCGTCGTTTCTTCGTTATTGGTTGGTTTCCGTTTTTTTTTTTATCCTTCTTGCTTTTTTGGAGATCAGCAGACTCACGTTTTTATTTATTGTTCCCCTACAAAAGTGTAAAGACTTGCTTGTCTCTGTATTACTAGGGCCATGAGAACATGTCCAACTGCAGCCATGAAAGTATTCCTGGAACTAACTCCCCTTCACATCGTAGTTCTGCAAAACACAAAGAGGACAACCATAACGATCGCAAAGGAGGGTATCGGGAATTAGAAATGCATCAGTTCAAAAAATATGATGTACTTCTCGTACAAAAAATATGAAACTTCCCCTTCAAGCAATCCCTAGGGACGATAGTATCAGGAAATTAAACTTCGATGAAAAATTCTGTACGAAGTTAAGTAATAAGAAAGACTGGAGCAATGAATCCATAATATACGGACTGAGTAACCACACAATAAAGGGGTATACAGACGGCTCGACAACTGAAAAAGGAACAGTGGCAGGTGTATTTGGTCCAAGAGCAAAGCACTCAGAACCTATGGGCAAAAGTACCAGCATCTTTCAAGCCGAAATATACACTATAGACAGATGATAGAAATCAAAACTAGTGAGGGAATGCCTATACAAACTTAATAAATTGGATAGTAGTAACAAGGTAACCCTTTATTGGGTACCCAGCCACTTCGGAATAGGGGTAACGAAAAAGCAAACTCTTTGGTAAGACAAGGAGCAGCGAAACCCTTCATAGGACCTGAACCACTCTGCGGAATAAGAAATCATACCATATGCGAAAAATTCGGGAAGATGGAGAAAGAAAACAGGGCGAAAAACTGGATTAATACTCCAGGTCTTTTTTTTAATATATATTGTAGTATGCGAGCTACGGCTCGAGTAGATAAAACAATTATTCTGAGAAATTATTTCTTTATTTTCTACTCTATAGAACAATTCAAGTTCACACTATACTATTCTTCGCCTTATTCTTTTCTTACAAGGTCTCTTTCCTCTCAAATCACTTTATCTCCTTTCAATTTCTTAATTCACAAATCCAAACTAATTACTTTTTCTTGTTCACTCTCAACTTTCAATTTATCACCAAATTACAACTTCGCCCATTATCACTTTTCCAATCTCTTCGCCACGGTTCTAAACCAACTGTCTTTTTTTTGATCGCCATCTGTCCTTATATAGCAGAAGTTTCTGATAGCCAGAAACTTCTAGCAAATTCTTCGACCACTGGAACAAGAGAAATAATTCTTGCAGTTATAATTCCCTAATATTATCCCTAATATTATCCCTAATATTATTTGTCTCTTTCGTTGACATGAGCTGTGGAGACTTCGTCCCAGACACGAACCTCGAATGAAGGACAGTTTGAACCAAAATTCTGCCAGAATGGAAAGTCACTTCGGAATTTGCTGCATAGACATAGGCGCGTAGTTATTATTATGCTACACTGCCCCCCTCTTAGACGTGTTCGTCCCGAACAAGTGCATCCTCATTTCGGCCATTGTATCGACTCAGTCGGTCCACATGAACCACTTTCATTTTGGCCCTTGGTCCTCGCTGGATGCGGTAGACAACATCGTTGATGCGGGTTACTATTCTGTAGGGACCTTCCCAGTTCCGCTGTAACTTAGGTGATTTCCCCTTTTGGCGATGGGGATTATACAGCCACACCAGATCTCCTTCCTGGAATCCTGACGTTGTTGCCTTGGCATCATACCTGGTCTTCATGCGGTCGCTCGTCATCTTAATCTGGCTTCTGGTCCTTTGGTGTATGTCCCTAAGCCTTTCCCTAAGGTCCGCCACGTACTCTTCTTCATTTCTGGGCTCATTGGTAGGAGATCCAAATTTCACCTCACTGGGTAAACGAGCTATTCCACCAAATAAGATTTCGAACGGCGCATGTCGAGTAGTGCTATGCACGGCACTTCTATAGGCCATCAAAAACAAGGGAATCTGCCGGTCCCAATCCCGTTGGTAGTCACCTACGACCTTCGAGAGATGTTCGTCCAAAGTCCTATTGAAACGCTCCACCATACCGTCCGACTGTGGATGAAGCGGGGTTGTCCTTGTCTTTTTGATTCCGAGTAGTTGACACATCTCTTGGAAGATTCTTGACTCGAAGTTCCGCCCTTGGTCAGAATGCAATTCCAAGGGCACACCGAATCTGCTAACCCAATTGTAGACGATCTGCTCCGCCACGGTTCTGGCTTCCTGGTTAGGGATCGGAAACGCTTCCGGCCACTTACTGAAGTAGTCCATCACTACGAGTATATACCGATTACCATTGTCGGTTTCCGGAAAGGGCCCTGCGATGTCAATGGCGATTCGTTCGAAAGGTGCTCCCACGTTGTATTGGTGCATCTTACCTCGAGTTTTGATTCTCGGACCCTTGCTAGCTGCACACACGTCGCATTTTCTGCACCAGTCTTCGATATCTTCCTTCGCTTTTAACCAATAAAAACGTTCTCGTACCTTTTCTAGCGTCTTATTCACTCCCAAGTGGCCTCCGGTCGCCCCGCCATGCATTTCCTGTAACACCTCCTTGACCCTCGTCCGCGGTACTACAAGCTGCATTACAAACGATTTTCCGTCGGAGGATTCCCATTTTCTTCTCAGAACACCTTCTTGGACATGGAGGGAGTCCCACTGCGCAAAATATGCCTTTAAGGTCGGGCTTCTGTGAGAGATGTCCTGATGATCCGGTTTCTCCATGTTCTCCTTCCAGGCCAGAATCGGCTCGATATCGGGGTCTTCCTTCTGAGCGTTCCGGATCTCATCTACGCTCCAGCCGGCGATAGGTTCGGCTCTCATTCTTTGGATGGAAACCAGCTCCCGTTCTTCCTGACGCGCACAATGTTTACAATCCGTTCTGCATGGTCTCCGGGACAGTGCATCCGCATTAGAGTGGAGTTTTCCTTTACGATGCTGTATTTCGTAGTCGTAGATTTGCAGCCTTTCGATCCATCTTGCGACCTGACCCTCAGGACTCTTGAACTGTAATAGCCATTTTAATGCTGCATGGTCTGTGCGAAGAACGAACTTCCTCCCGTAGAGGTATTTGTGAAAATGCTTCGTAGCCAAGATCAAAGCTAGAAGTTCCCGCCTTGTCACGCAGTAGTTCCTTTCTGGCTTAGAGAGCACCTTGCTGAAGTACGCAACCACCTTCTCTTGGCCGTCATGCACCTGGGAGAGTACGGCTCCTACCCCGACATTACTAGCATCTGCATCCACAACGAACGTTTCCCCGGGAGTGGGGTAAGCCAGTATCGGGGCATCGCATAGCCGTTGTTTAAGTGCCTTGAAGCTCTTCTCGCACTCAATTGACCATTTGAATTGTTTTCCCTTTTCCGTCAACTGGTGCAGGTTCTTTGCGATCCCGGCAAAATCCTTCACGAACCGTCTGTAGTAGGTGGCTAGGCCCAGGAAGCTCCTTAGTTGGTGTTTGTCTTTGGGGACTGGCCAGTTTTTCACCGCTTCGACCTTCTCCGGATCGGTTCTCACTCCTTTCGCTGAAATTATGTGTCCCAGGTACTTGACTTCCGCTCTAAACAGGGCGCACTTCTTGGGGTTGAGCTTCAGGTGGGCACTTCGAAGCCTTTGAAACACATCCCTTAGATTGTCTCGGTGTTGCGCAAACGTTTTTCCTACGACGATGACATCATCCAAGTATACCAAACAGGTTTTCCATGTTAACCCTTGCAGGACACATTCCATCAATCGCTCGAAAGTCGCCGGAGCATTGCACAGCCCGAATGGCATTACCGTGAATTGCCATAGCCCATTTCCTGCGGTGAAGGCGGTTTTCTCCCGGTCTTCTGGATGGATCTGTACCTGCCAGTAGCCACTCTTCAAGTCGAGAGTGGAAAACCATCGGGCTCCTGATAGTGTGTCTAGCGTGTCGTCAATCCGTGGCAGAGGGTAGCTGTCTTTCTTGGTGACGTAATTGAGCTGCCGATAGTCCACGCAGAACCGCGTGCTGCCATCTTTCTTCTTAACCAGTACAACCGGTGATGCCCACGGACTTTTGGAACTTTCAATCACACCTTCTTTCTCCATTGCCGACACCATCTCTGCAACTTCTGTCTGCTTTGCCAATGGAAGGCGCCTAGCAGGCTGACGAATTGGTCTAGTATCACCAGTGTCTATTCGATGTTGTACCAGGTGTGTTCGGCCGTATTCTCCGTCCTGTGCGGCAAATACATCAGCGTACTCATTGATAAGATTCTCTGCCAGAGTTCGCTGCTCCTGATTCAGCTCACTGGACTGGAGAATCGTCTCTCTCGTTTCCGCTGTCCAAGGTGATGGGAGAGGTTTTGGAGCATCACGTTCAGATATTGTTGCGACGGCGGTAATCGGCGTGCATTTTCCAGTCACCTCCCCTCGCCTTAGTTTGACAGTGTGTGGTCTTGCGTTCAAAACTCTCACTGGAACCATGGTGTTCTTTGGTTCGACTAACGTCTTTCCCACGATGTAGTCTTGAGAATTCTTCTCTGGGTCTGGTTCTACTATGTAGAATCGGTGGCTCCCAAGATCACCTTCCAGCTTCGTCCAAATGATTGTCTCTGAAGACGGCGGCAAAACTTCGTCTTTGCTGATGACTGTCCTGAGAGTTACGGCATTCTCATTTCCGTACACCATCGGAATCTCCACATTTCGATACCTCAGTACTTGCATCCCGATGTCCAAGATTACTTCATTTGCTTTCATGAAGTCTATTCCGATGATGCACTCGTCGCATATATCTGCCACCAGAAACGCATGGGCGAACGTCAGTCCTGCCAGAGTAATCGTAAGACGAACTTCTCCAAATACCTTCGCCATTTCCCCTGTTGCAGTCTTCAGGCAGTAGGTGTTGGTGTTGTGCAGCCAGGAGCCTTTGACGATATCTCTTCTTACAATGGAGGCGGTGGCACCTGTGTCGATGGTGGCTACGCACTTCTTCTTGTTGATTAGTGCCTCCACTGTCAGGCTCTTGTTACCCCGTTTGGTTTGCAAAACTTGAATGGTGGTCCTGGGGGCCTCGATTCCAGTAACCAACTTCTGCCCCGCGAAGTTGGTCCTTACGCATCCCCCGACTGCTGGTTTTGGGAAGTCTGACCGACAGGATGCTTCCTCTCTGCTTCTCCTACTTCCGCAATGTGGACAATTTCCTCGTCTAGGTGCACTTCTGCACTGCCGTTGTAGGTGTCCGGTTTGGTTGCAATTCCAGCAACGGATTTGACTTCCGCGAGCTCTGTCTTCATCCATGACGGCTGTTCTCTGGCATGAGCATTCCACGACGGACATTTCCCTGACACGGTGTATTCCCTGGTATGCTTGCTCCGCAGCCTTCATTGACAAAGCGAATGCCAATGCCTCGGGGAGTGTTCGCTTTTCAGCCATCCTTACAGCTATTTGCAGTTGTCTGTCCTCTATGGCCTGAATAAAAGCTTCCACCGCCATTTCGTTGATAAGCTCCTCACCGGCTTTAGGGTATGAAAGATGGGCTAGTCGCTCTATATCCGCTTGCAACTGTTGGAGCGTTTCCCCCCTTTTCTGGACTCGACTACGCAGCTGAACCCTGTACACCTGCTGCATGTGTTCATCCCCAAACCGCATCTCGATAGCCTGAACCAGAGAGTCGTAGTTCTGCTGTTTATCTTCCGGGATGGTCTGCAAGAGCTCCGCAGCTGGACCCCTCAGTGCAAGCGTGAGTGCAATAGACTTCTCTTCATCGTCCCAGCTATTGGTCATTGCGGCCGCTTCGAATTGCCTCTTATAAATTGGCCAAGATGTTTGACCATCGAAGATAGGAGGCTGCATCTCCTTTCTTCTCAGACCGTCAGTGGAATATTCCCGTGCTTTCTGTCTCTTCACGTTGCTGAGCTCCTTAGCAAGATTTTCGACTTGCTTTCCTACTATCTCGAATTTCGTATCCACTTTTTCAAACTGAGTCTCTATCTTCCCGAACTGAGTTTCATGTTTCTCAAAATTTTCATCGAATCTAGTTTCGACTTTTTCGAGTTGCGTCTCGACCTTCTCGATTTTCTCTTCGATCACTTCGAATTTGGATTCCAAGTTCTTGTTTTGCTCATCAAGTTTACTTTCCAGAGCATCTAGAGAATTTTTTTGTTCGTCCATTGCTTTCTTTTGTTCGTCCAGCTTAAGTTCTAGAGAATTCCTTTGGTCGCCCATTGCTTTCTTTTGTTCGTCCATCGCTTTCTTTTGTTCGTCCAGCTTAAGTTCTAGAGAATTCCTTTGATCTTCTATTGCTTTCTTTTGTTCGTCCATGACTAACTTAAGTTGCAGGAGCAGACTTGTTATACCCGGGTCGGCTGCTGTACTTACTGCTTCCTCTTCCACGTCAAACTCTACGTCGTGCGGATTTTCACCTTCCTGCGTTACTGCTTCTTCCAGACGAATCAGTAGGGCATCTTTTCCCCCAGTTGTGTCGAGGTTCCGCTTACTGAGTTCTGCCTTTAGTTGAGTTATAGTTAGTTTTCCCAATTTGCGACCCATTTTGCGCAACTAATTAACTCAACACAGAAATCGTTTTTTTTTTTTTTTGCTTGTGCAATTTCACACCACGGAAATAGTTATTCACAGAATAAGTTTTATCCCACTTCTGACACCAATGTAGTATGCGAGCTACGGCTCGAGTAGATAAAACAATTATTCTGAGAAATTATTTCTTTATTTTCTACTCTATAGAACAATTCAAGTTCACACTATACTATTCTTCGCCTTATTCTTTTCTTACAAGGTCTCTTTCCTCTCAAATCACTTTATCTCCTTTCAATTTCTTAATTCACAAATCCAAACTAATTACTTTTTCTTGTTCACTCTCAACTTTCAATTTATCACCAAATTACAACTTCGCCCATTATCACTTTTCCAATCTCTTCGCCACGGTTCTAAACCAACTGTCTTTTTTTTTGATCGCCATCTGTCCTTATATAGCAGAAGTTTCTGATAGCCAGAAACTTCTAGCAAATTCTTCGACCACTGGAACAAGAGAAATAATTCTTGCAGTTATAATTCCCTAATATTATCCCTAATATTATCCCTAATATTATTTGTCTCTTTCGTTGACATGAGCTGTGGAGACTTCGTCCCAGACACGAACCTCGAATGAAGGACAGTTTGAACCAAAATTCTGCCAGAATGGAAAGTCACTTCGGAATTTGCTGCATAGACATAGGCGCGTAGTTATTATTATGCTACAATATTATGCATACAAAAACTAAGATTTTAGTTAATACATCTGGCCTTAATTCAGAAAGAAAAATAATAATAATAAAAATACCAATAGCACTTACTCGATTCTCACCCGTCAGTCGTTGCAAGTTGACCTAATTTTCCTTTTTACTTTTGTTGATTTTTTCGTGACCTATTAAAAATGGAAAAGTGCGGTAATGTTCATTGCGCAATCGAAGATACCAATGCCGACTGGGTGACATGCAAAGCCCTCTGTGGCAAGTCATTCCACCCTATTTGCACCGGTCTCAGCAAAAGATCTATTATTTATATCAAAGATTATTTGAATCATTTCGCGTTCTACTGCGACGAGTGCATAAAAATCTCTCTCTCCCATGTCATGCTTGCAATTAAGTGCCTCATTGATTCGACTAAAGCATTGACTTTAAGCAGTTTAGCAAAAAGGTCTTCAAAGAACTACTAAAGTGTGATGACATTATAAAAAGTGTAGAGGATTTGAGCAACACCGGTGAGTCCTGTAGTGATATGTGCAAGGCCAAATTTAATAACATTGAAAAACGACTAGCAGCATTAACCGAAATTATAACCAATAGTTCCCAGTACGATTCTACAAATTGTCAACTCTAGGAACTCAAACGCCAAATTAAATCTGATGATGATCTCTCTTCGGTCTGACCTGGAGGTTCATTTCCAGCACTCCGCAAAATTAGTCACACATTCTCCACGTCAACCTGATCCGCTACTTGTTGACACGGTATACAAAATTAATGAGGTCAGTAATGAACTCGCAGTAACCCGGCTTACAATATGCGAAATTCTCGATTATATTAGGATGGCTTCCAGCATAACCGATGACATTCCGTATCAAATCCAACCACAATCAAGTTGCCTGTACAATACATGAACTTTTTTTTATCAGAAGTTTGCAATCACCATAGCCAATTGCTAGAAGATTTCTCCATCCAATTCCAGAAAGTCTAGTTCCATCGAAATACAGTTGGTTGTTCTGGAACTCCCTTGACGATACCATCAGCTGGGGGAAGATGACCACGGCCAAATGGATTAAGAAGGGTAACATAAAGCAGAAGGGTAACATAAAGCTCTAACAAACCTTCCGTTAGTTCTAAGCCTAATCCGTCCTCTCTGCCTCACTCTATTTCCACCGGCAATAATCCTCGTGGGCCACACTCTAATTGACAATTTAAAGTGGGATTACTTCCTTATCTTAATGGCGCTAACAAATATCCCAATTTCACACTATCGCGTATTCTCAACCCTCCAGCCCCATCTTAATCCGAAATATCTGTTGCCACTCACTCTGTTAACAAATTTAATCCTAACAGGGTGTCCTTTGACCTCTCGCGTGTAAACGCTTTTGCCTCTCTCCTGCCATCTCCATCCGAAACATCTGCTGCCACTCGCTCAGAAAATAAGGTGTCCTTTGATCTCTCGGTTTCAAACTCTTCCGCGTCTTTTCGTCCTAATAACACCCCCACCCTAACCCTTCGGCCAATCCTTCTTCCCCCTTTCTCGACCATCTCCTCCCACTCGTCATAAAACTTACCATGAATTCCACTGACTCAATCGATAGTCGCTACACTTTATCTCGATTAAGGGGCCATAGAATCTACAATAATGTCCGACTCTTAATTGCTCACCTCCATAACAAACCCGACTCTGTTTGCATAGATGGCAAGACTAAAACGTTATGGCAGAAATTCACCAAGAAGGTCTTCATACTGACCGACCTACGGCGAATTTTCAATAACTACCACGACGCTTTTAATATTTCACCTCAAAGGGTTTCTGAAGACATGTCCTCATTTGCCGCCTACCTCAGCTCTAAAAGAACTTCCCACCTTCAAAGAAGTCGTACCGACTTAAACAAATATTATCGTCCCTAATCACTGCTCCGACTCAGTTTTGTCTCACCCATACAACCCTAAAATTGCACCTAAAGATCTGTCTTTTTACTATCAAACTGTCGCACACCGCCGACTTCGAGTTCATAAGTGTTAAGATTTCCTTACCTAAGCGCTATCTTTACATAATGTGTTGTTACATACACCCATCCCAACCAATTGAGTCATACCAGCTTGCCGTTGATGCCGTTGACTCTATGATTAATTCCATGGATCCGTGCGATGACGACATTATTTTAGGGGACTTTAATCTTCCCCATCTTCAATGGTTCCAATCTGATGACGAGTCCCATTACATGCCTGGGGACGCATCTGATAAGGAAATCTTAATAACCGATTGTCTCTCTGACTCTGGACTTTTACAAGTAAGTGGCATTCGAAATAACTTGAATAGGCAACTTGACCTAATTTTCTCTTCCAACGAATATAATTCCGTAGTCTCCGAGAGCAATCATCTTCTCTCGACTTTGGACCTCTTTCGGATTTTTCCTCAGCACACCCTAAAATAATTGCCACTTATTCACTTACTTCTTCAGCCTGTCATTCGCTGACCACATCCTTGAACCTGACCTTGATTATTTCCGCTTCTTGAACAACTCTGCTCAAACCTCCCTCGTTTCCGTGGATATAACACCGTCAATGGTTGTTAATAAGATTATTCAACTTAACAACGACTACTCTCCTGGTCCTGACGGTATCCCCGCCATAGTATTAAAAAAATGTGTGAATCATTTGACAAAACCCCTCACTGCCCTTCTTGAACTCTCAATCTCCCAAGGCGTTTTCCCTCAATTATGGAAGGACGCTTACGAGTATATTACACCTATCCACAAAAAAGTTTGCAAAAGTGAAATGTCTAATTATCGGCCTATTGCGAAGCTCTCATGTATACCCCAACTCTTCGAGGGCAATCTTCTCAACAAAGCAACACGGATTTCTTAAAGGTAGGTCAACAACTACCAACTTAACCGAATTCGTGTCTAGTACACTAAACGCTTTGGAAGATGGCAATGAAGTTAATGTTGTAGCCACTGATTTTAGTGAGGCCTTCGACAAAATTTCTCACCAACTCATTCACTTTAAACTAGAAGCCCTTGATTTCCAACCGCGGTTCATATCATGGATCAAATCGTACCTTGTGGATCGCCAATACAAAGTCGTTTCAGATCGTTAATATCGGACCCTATTATAGCAATTTCGGGAGTTCCTCAAGGTAGCCATCTTGGACCTCTGATCTTTATCCGTACGATAAACGATGCCGAACATATCGTTCAGAACTCCAACCTTCTGGTCAACGCAGATGATATGAAAATTTTTAGACGTATTTTATCTCCCGCTAATTCTCTTTCTACAGGATGAATAGTTTCTCCATCTGGTGTAACAAAAAGTTCTTAGAGCTAAATGTCGATAAATGTCATTCCATTGCCTACTGCAGCAAACGTCTGCCACCACCTCGTAGGGTCTACTTTATTCCCTTAGTCACATCAGCACGTGATTTAGGTGTCATCTGTGATAGTGAGCTCAACTTTCTTTCACACATCGACAGTATCATTAATAGAGCCAACTCAGCGCTTGGCTTGGTCAAAGGAGTTTTCTGACACATATGTAACTATTTGTAAATCCCTCTATATTACGACTACCTTCATCAGACCCCTAATCGAGTATGCCAGCCAAAACCATGAGAATTGAGGCAGTGCAGCTCAGGTTCATGCGTTTCGCTTTACGCGGCCTCGGTTGGGCTGATAAAGTTAACCTACCACCCTATGCGGATCGTCTTAGATTGATTAATCTTCAATCATTGGAAAAACTTCGGGATGTTGCCGACATACTTTTCATTCATCAGTTGTTATCTGATAACATTGATTGTCCTGCCCTGCTTCAACCGATCTCTCTCAATATCAATCCCGCAACCTTAGGTCTGTTCCCCAATTCCGTATATCTCCTCATCGCCCTAATTATGGTTACTACGAACCAATGTCAAGAATGCTGCGGAAATCAAGTGATGCGACACACATTTTTGACTTTAATAGCAGCAAAAGCACACTCCGTAATGCCCTTCTCGATTTCGATCATGAATAACCTCCAGCAGTTTGTAAGTTATATTTAGGAAAATAAAACGTGGGCCCTAGGACCCATTTTAAGTTTCTATGTTGTTAGTTTTAAGATTTGCTTGTATTAAGCTGAATAAAATAAAAAAAAACTAAATAAAATAAAGGTCAATCGGGTAGACGGCCAAGAGGCAAAACCATAAGACCTAAGAATTAAGCATTGTAAGATGAAATTATATTATATGAAATAAAGTAGTCAATTTACTTTTAGTTAGTTTACTATTAGTTAGTTTACTATTATTAAAATTAAAAAACGATAGTATTAAAGCCGAAAAGGGAAGACGAAAGGGAGAACGCGATGTACAGCGAAATGCAAATTAAAATAATTTTTTTTTTTTGGAAAACAAAAGATCAATAAACCAAGAGAAGAACAAAGTTAAAATCTGGATTAAACGTAAACAAGTGGTACGCTAAGACTTGAAGTAGAGTTTCAGCTTCAGATCGTGAAAGTAAGCAAGCTTTAAGTTTTTTTAAGAATTGATTTCCATGTGTCACTAGATTGAATATATCAGACGGCAGTTTGTTAAAAATGTAAGGTGCTACAGAAGTCAGAAAACGTCGATTGTGCTCTTTATTAACCCTAGGGACACCAACTGTAGATCTAATTCTTAACGAATATACTCCATTTCTTCTAAAGTGGATTTTACCACTTCTAACAAAAACTATAATACTTTAAGCGCTTTGTAGATAAAAAGGTAACGAAGTGGTTGTATTTTCGCTGATTGAAATAGGGGCAGTGGAATCTGTTTTTACATAGCAATAACCGAATTATATTTTTCTGTGTTGTAATAATACGAAGGCGAGGTGAAAAGTTCTCGGCTTGACAATGAAAGACTGCGATTTTCTGTTAAAATATGATTTTATTTTTCTACATAATCTCCCTTCACTTCAACACACTTGGTCCAGCGTTTCTCCAACACCAGTCTGGAAGGCTGTGAAAATATTCAGTTTTTATCAGTTTTCCCATCGCCAAAGCACCCTTGTGTATATGTGCATTGTCCCGGTGAAAGATGATTTTTTTCTTCTTCAAGCCAGGCCTCTTATCGCGAATTTTGGCATCCAGCTCGTCAAGAAGGTTGGGGTAATATTCGTCTGTAATTGTTCTGCCTTTCTCAAGTTAATCAATTAATAGGATTCCTTCGCATCCCAAAACACACTGAAAATGACCTTTCCGGCAGATGTGATCGACTTCGCTTTCTTTGGCACTGAACCACCGGCTTCCACCTACTGCTTCGGACGGATCCCCATTGCATTGGTCCAAAGATTGCCGCGAAAATCGTTTGCGCATTTGCTTTTGATCGGCATTCAGCAAATGCGGCACCCATTTTGTGCAGAGCTTTCGCATCCCTAAGTTTTTGTGCAGATGTTTCGCACCCTCTCTTCCGATATACACACAGCCTCAGCTATCTCACTCACCTTCACTCGCCTATCGTCCAATACGATATCATGCACTTCTTCGATGGTTTCGGGTGTGGTTGCGGTTTTTGGCCGTCCTTCCAATAAGCAACTTCCATAGTGTTATTGATTTGCTTATTGAAAAAATTTATTGACCTGGACAGTTGCAAACAATTCATATTTTGTCAAACAAGCAACTTGCTGGTTGTTAACTTCAGTCGTTTTAAGTATAAATAGAGTTAAGAAATTAAATAGTTTACTTTAGTATAGGTTAAAGGTAACAGTTTACCTTACAACGAGTCGATACAAGTGTAAAACCCCTACCAAAGTGGTATAAAATGAATAATCTTGAGAGAATTATAGATAACAACCAAGATGTCATCGTCCAGCTGGAAGAGGTTAGGGTTAACCTTACCAAGCTGGGATTAGATAAGGGTACCCCGGAAACGCTTGCAATGCAGTACGGGAAGGCAAAGAGCCTTTGGACTTCCATCAAGGCTAATTACGCAACCATGATGGACCTAAGCGAAAAAACCGCGGCCGTCTTTCTGCCGAAGTACGAGGCAACAAAAGCCATCTCTTCAAAAATAAAAGAATTTCATAGCGAATAATTCCCCAGAACTATTGGAGGAGGATGAAAAAGAAGAAGACGATACCGAAGATCCAGTCCGTCCAGGAACCAGATAGGCTCTCGAAGCCCGGTCGGCCGTAGGTCCTAACCCGAAGACGGATGCAGCGATCAACCTACCAATACATTTCAATCCGACTCCATCGGCTCCACGTATGCGTTTGTGCAAGGAGTTGGGTTCGTTTTGATTAACCCTGAGGGAGGGGTACACCAAGGATACAACATCAGTCCCCCACAGCAGCCACAGCAGCTCCAGTTAATTCAACAGGCCAACAAAAACCCAACCGAAGCACTTCTACACACGATAGCCAAACTCACGATAGAGCGAGAGAACGTATCACATGCTACAAGGGCGGAAGGAAGTGGGATCAGAATCCCAGAAGACAACTTAAGAGAATATAGTGGTGATATCACGAAATACCGTGAATTCAATGAGCAGTTCGATTCACTGGTACAAAGGAGCCGAACGTCCAACATCGATCGCTTCGATCTATTCAAGTCGAAGCTAACTGCGAAAGCATTGGAGACTATTAGTTACTTGGATTTAACTGGAGACAACTATCCAATGGCCTGGTCAACATTGGACCGAACGTTTGACAATCCAAGGCATCTAGTTAAAATAGAACTAGAGGCTATGTTACCTCTACCTCAACGACCAACAATCCCGGGGAATGCTGAGTCTATAATAGCATACATGCATTATACTAAAGGACGGGTCCCCAATCTCAAAAGAAACAAGATAAATGCAGAACAGATCATGGCCTATTTAATCCTTCGAGGCTTTGATCCTATCACACGGAGAAGAATGGACGATTTTGTAAACTGTAAGACCAGACTTCCCACCTTAGAGAAGATAGAAGATTTCCTGTTCACGGAATATCAGCACCATCTAGATCAAGACGACAACCATCGATTTACTCAGAGAGTGTCTAAAAAAAGATCCCGCAGACCAGAGTACATGTTACTCTCCAACCCAATGAAGCAGGAGCAAAAGTGACAAAGAAGTGTTTCATTTGCACAGAACAACATCCAATAATAGACTGTCCAAAGTTCCTGAGTGCCCCGAATCGAGAAGCCTTGCTACGTGATCACAAGATCTGTATCTATTGCGTAAAGCATCGATTCGACTATCGTTCCCCTTGCAGATCAAGGCAGTATTTTATATGCAAAACCTGTCAAGGGCCCCACCTTACAGAAATGCATCCTGATTCCACTCCGAGCATGACTCCTTCATCAACTAGCAGCACTTACCTATGCCAAAATGAGTCCGATGCGTCTTCTGGTGTGCTTCTGCCTACAGTCACTGCAACGCTCGTAGTTAATAATGACAACGTTCTAGTCCGCTGTTTACTAGATCAGGGCAGCCAAGCTAACTATATATCCGAAGATCTGGTCCAGAAGCTGTGACTGCCAAAAAAAACGGACACTTGTCAAAATCATCGGAGTAGAAGAAGAAATTGGAACAGTCCGTTCCATTGCCAACATAAAACTGAAGCTGGATCACCCAGACTTACTAATCGTGAATATAAAAGCACTGGTAGTCAAACGAGTTACCGGATCACTCCCAAATATGTCCAGTCATATCGCCTGGAAAACCTCCTTTGATAAGCCACTTGCAGATCCATACTTCAACAAACCAGCCCACATTCCTCTATTATTAGGTGGCCCAGTATATACTACGGTGATACGTCCAGGTCTGGAGAAGAAGGGTGTGTTGTTACTTCAAAATATCTATCTTGGTATGTGGATCGTGTCTAGAGACCCAGGAAACGAAAAAAATTGGAAAACAAACCTCAACCTTTACAACAATCTCAGAGTTCGAGGCGAACCCAGTACATTCCTAGGACCTGCCCGTTACCGGAGAAGACATCGAGACGAGACCGGAAACGCTTATTATATCCCATATATCAGCATCATCCGAAAAGATGCTGTCACAACCAAATTGAGGAACGTATTTAACCCCAGCGCACCATCAAGCAACGGGATTTCTCTAAATCATATCTTCGGCATTATCCGCCAGAATAGGCAATACGAACTCGCCTACACCAGCGACATGCAACAAATGTTTCGACAATTCCTGATACCTCAAGCAGATTGAGACAATTTTGGGATCCTCTGGCGCCCCAACAAAACACAACCATTGGGTGAGTTTTGGCTAAACACTGTGACATACGGCGTGGACTGTGCACCATGGCATGCAATTCGAACAATCCACCAGATTGCCGATGATAACGCACCGGATGTGAAGACCAAGGACATTATTAAGAACTCTATTTACATGGATGATTTGTTTCATGGAGCCGATAGCATTAAAGAATGCCAAGAACAAATCGCTAAGATTACCTCAACCCTAGAGGCCGGAAAGCTGTCTCTGACAAAATGGTCAGCAGTCCTTCACAATATAGAGGATAATAAAAAACCCAACAAAGAGACCGTCAATCCAACTATGAAAATCCTGGGTATTAACTACAATCCAGTAGAAGACACATATGCACGATCCTTAAGGTGGAGCTAGAAGGAATTGTGCTATTAACCGTGCTTCTCCACCAAGTCAGAAGTAAGTTCCACCATCCTAATATCGCTGTAATCATATACACAGATAGTGAGGTAGCCCTAAGCTGGGTGCGTAGTAACAACAAGATCGACAACAAATTTGTGACTAGAAGAGTTACCAAAATTCGGAAAGTCATTAGTCCGGCGGACATACATTACGTCAAATCTGCGGAGAATCCTGCTGACCCAACTTCACGTGGACTCACTCCCGGACATCTGTCTAGCTGTCGGCTTTGGTTTGAGGGTCCAACCTGGTTAAAGCATGACCAGCTTCCAATCACTCCTTTCAAAGATATGGAAATTACCATGACACATGTCTCTCGAAATATGATTGCTGAAGAAAACTTTATTGAGAGGTTCTCCTGCTTTAACCGTCTACTACGAGTAACCGCTTATTGTCTTCGGTGGGCCAGAAAGAAGCAAACACGTGAGACCGGCCCAATCTCCGCTGAAGAAATATCCAATGCTAAGACAAAAATCATTCGGTTTCAGCAGCATCTATCATTTAATAACGAAATAGCCCACTTTAAAAAATCAAAAATCTTTCCGAAGAGAAGCTGGTTGACATCTTTAACTCCAATGTTTGGCCCGGATGACAACATCCTTCGTGTGGGGAGGAGGATTTCTTTTGCCAACCTCCCGAAAAGTCATAAGCATTCGATATTGTTAACCAAATGCCACTTGATTGATTTAATAGTACGCCAAACACATTTGGATCACCACCATTGCGGAAATTCTTTAACGGAGCACTTAATAAGGGAAGAATTCTGGATTCCTGCTGTAAAATCATGAGTCAAGAAATGTATCCGGAGTTGTCCCATATGCAGTCGATGGAAGGCCCAAACTGTCCAGCCAATTATGCGAGATTTACCCACGGAACGAATCACCCCAGCACCAGCATTTAGCAAAATCGGTGTCGATTTGTTAGGTCCTTTCTGCATTAAACCCAGCATAATAAGGTTCGATAAAATCAAAGTTTGTACGGTCTTTGTCTGTTTAGTTACCAAAGCTGTTCACTTAGAAATTTGCTCGGATCTAAGTACGTAAATGTTCCTGGCAGCCTTCACACGCTTCGCGAACAGACGGTGCTGGCCATCTCTGGTCCTCTCTGATAATGGTACCAATTTTATTGGAGCAAAAAAGAAGATCAACCAAGAAAGGAGCAAGGTCACCAATAACTGCAAGGACAGACTAGCGATCCAGGAGATTGTTTGGAAGTGCAATCCGCCATACAGAACTAACTTCGGCAGGCTATGGGAGGCCGCCGTTAAGTCTATAAAACATCTAATGAAGAAAATGTCTAATATAGCTAATCTGACCTATGAAGAATTCAACTTCTTATTATGTCGCATCGAAGGTATTTTGAATAGCCGACCATTACATCCAGAATCATCTGAAGCAGAAGACGCACCCGCCTTTACACCATTCCATTTCATCACGCAACGGAGCTTCAGGAACTCCGTAATCGATGCAAGTCCATCAACTGCCGCCGTCCCAATCACAAAACGCTGGTTACAAGTGCAACAAATTCAACAACACTTCTGGGAACGTTTCCACCAAGAGTACCTCCACCAACTGCAGAAGAGAAATAAATGGAGATTCCCAGCTCGAACACTCAGCATTGGGGATCTGGTACTACTACAAGAATCAAGTGTTACTCCTGCCGATTGGAAAATGGGTCGGATTATTGAATGCTAGAATGCGAAATATATAATGCTACTCAAAGTCATATTAACACTGCCATTCCCTAGAAGAAACTGTTAGACGCGATGTCATGACAGTTAAGGAAGGAAAGCTAGCTCAGTGAACGGACCAAAAGTTCCATTGGGCCTATAGTTCTAAAAGGAATTGTCAAATATGGACCCCAAATACTTTTAACTGCCGGCATCGCGTATCAAGCAGTAGAGAATTATCAACTAGAGCATCAAATCGTCAAATTGGAGAATAAAATAAAAAAAAGGTATTAGAAGCATCCCGCCTCATTGCAGACATCATGGAATCTAAAACTGTTGACGTGCAAGTTCATGCCTTGCTTGAACAGCAGCAGCAACTTCGGCTTCAAGAGCAAATGAACGATTACCCAGCCAGCATTCAAATCCTTATCAGCGCTATCCAGGCAAATCATCAGAACATCATCACCATCAGGCCCGTTGAAGCTCTACAGACCTATGCCTGTAAGAACTCTTGCAGGCTGCTAACTATACCAAATGCAGCCGCACTATTCACTTTTCAACAGAATAACGAAGGCCATCCGCAGAAATACCTTTCTCTGGTCCAAACGAGAAATTTCTCTAAAAAGGCCTAAAGGGTGTCAAGAAAATCGAAACTGATATTAAAACTTTCTCAACCGAAGACTATATGTCCCCTCCCAAAATCAACCTAAGCGGAGAGCCCACAGAAGCTCCTCGACTTGCCATATGTTGTGAGCTAGGGTTGGCCACGGAGGCGTCTTCGGTGCGAGTAAGGAGGACGGCGACACGCTCGTGGTTGCTCGGCTCAGCTCGTCGGACGGGGTGGTTCTTGTCCACCTTACTTCACACCACCTGCTCAGCACAAAAAATCTCATGCCATTTTGATAAAAAACAAAAGAAAGAAGAAAGCTAGTCTACTTTAGACATCGGACGGAATAAAATAAAATAGAAAAGAAAGTAAAAAGGAAAATTCAAGGACTTATGCCCTTGGCCAGGAGAAAGATTGGGAAGGACTCCGCGAACTTACCCTATCTAGGAAGGAAGTTAACCGTTGGTGGCTAAGACTACGGAGATTCAAGTCCAGAGCAATTAATTTAACTTTTAATTTACTAAATCAAGTGTTTAAATTTTGATTTTGGTGTGAAAAACATCGGAAAGTGGTGTTCATAACATCAAAATAAAAATAAAAACTATTTAGAATGGCCTTGTGCCATAAATGCGGGTCTGCAATTCGCGGCGAGACCGGTATAAGATGCGACGGAGTATGTACGAAGGTATTCCACTCGACACAAAAATGTTCAGGTTTGGACAATTACAGCAGTGGAATCATTGGAACAAACACTATGGTAAGATTTATCTGCCAAGATTGCATTACATACATACAGAATGTGGACCTTGTTTTCAAAGAGATGCAAGAAAATGTTGTGAAAAATACGAGCTATCTTAAGCTATACAAAGAGGAATTTGAAGAGTCACTAAAGAAAAACGAAGAGGAAATTAAACACTTACTGGAAGCAATCGAGGCTCGATATATGGAAAGAATAAAAGAAATGCAGAATGCTCAAGAAATATGTGCAAAAAGTATCACAGAAATAAAGAAAATGTCTAATGTCACCGAAAATTTTAAAGAGCAGGGTGAAAAGATATGTAATGAACTAAAAAACAATATCAGCGCATGTGATGAAGTGAAAAAAATTGTAAACCGCCAAACAAAGACAGGTGGTCAAGGGTCATTTTCAGAAGTTGTCAAAGAAGGAAGTAACAAAAACAACGAAAAAGTGTTGCCACTGCCAAAAACCCGAAAAGAGCTACCACTTATTGTGAAACCGAAGGAAAAACAAAAAAGTGCTAAAACACGAGAAGATCTTAACAAAAACGTTGATCCAAAAGACCTTAAAATTAATTATAGAAAGTGAAAATGTGGAGGAAAGGAACAAAATAAAAACTGCAATTGAAAAAAATTTTAATGAAAACTATGAAATAAAGGTACCAAACAAAATAAGACCTAGAATCTTAGTGACAAATATACAATTTAAGAATAAAGATGATGAAATCATAGACAAATTAAAAAAACAAAACACCGTGATTGCAAAAAGTGAGATGAAATTAATAAAATATTATGAAACTAAAAGGAACAATCAGGTATACCATAACGCACTTATTGAAATAGATGCTGAATCCTTTCCAAGGGTGCTGGAAACAGAAAAACTTAGCATCGGATGGGAACGCTGTAAAGTTTTCGACGGAATAGGAATAATGCATTGTTTCAAATGCAAGGGATTTAATCATAGAGCAGCTGAATGCAAAAAAGAAGAATTATGCCTAAAGTGTCATAATAAACATAAGACGAACGAATGCAACAACGAAGCAATAAATAAGTGTATAAATTGTTTGCGTATTAATGAAAAACTTAGTTTAGGGCTTGATGAGAACCACTCGACACTAAGTAGGTTATGTCCAGTATACCTGAATAAGCTCGAGACCAAAAAGAAAAGAATTATATACTAGCAATCAAACACTGTAAAAGGAATTTATGTCAATATTCAAGGTCTTACAAATAATTTTGAAGAATTGGAAATATTAGCTGACACTCATGAATATGACTTTATCTAACTCAACTAGAACAAGTGGCGCGACAATATATATTCGAAATAAGTGGAATATAAAAAAATAACGAGAAAAGCGATTGACTGGAAAATGTGGTTATTGGCATGTAATGTTAAATATAAAGATCTAGAAATGGTAATTGTTGCTATATATAGATCGCCAAGTCACAGTGAAAGAAGTTTCTGTGATTTTTTCGAAGAAAACCTTGACTTTATAACTGAGTCAACAAACAATGTACTAATAACAGGAGACTTTAACATTGACTGGTGCAAAAACAATACATACAAGCGGGAGATAGAAAGAGTTTTGAATGATAACTGTCTAACGCAAAAAATACAGGAATATTCAAGAGTAACACAAACATCAAATACAATAGTCGACTACGTTATAACGAACATGGACAACATTATGGTTAGAGCAAAACCAAACGAAAAAATAACAGATCATGAGAGTATCGAAGTAATAATAAGCACGAAAACTAATACGAAGAAAGATAAAAACGACTACGAATCTTTCAAATATTGCAAGCAATTATTTACACAAGAACTTAGAAAAGCAAATCTGTCATACAACGAGGCGGAGAATATACACGAAAACGCGGAAAACATCAACACGGCTCTTAAAACCACAGTTTCAAAATGTATCAATAAAAAAAGGATGAATATAGACAATAAAACAAATCGCAGGTTTAATAATGAGCTTAAAATTCTAAAAAATAGGAAGATCAAAAAGTATCAAAAAACAAGAATGGTCAACAATAGCCGAAGCTGGGTGGAATACAAAGCTTTAAGAAACCATTATAAAGTCAAAATTATTAACGCCAAAAATCAATATATAAACAATAGGATTAGCCAAGCGGTTGGGCAGAAACAAATGTGGAAAGAAATAAAAGATTTAGTCTTGAAAGAGCACAAAAACAGTATTAAAAGTGTTATCTTCAACGGGAAAGAGTCCAAAAATGAACTAACAATCGCAAAGAAGTTTAACGAATATTTTATTGAAAGTGTTAAAGAAATAAGAGAATCAATAGAAGATCTAGAGTATGTGAATTACGCTATTCCTACAGCATCAAAATTCAAATTTCGTCAAATTACTATAGATGAGTTGAAAGAAGTCTGCAAGTCGCTAAAGAACAAAACGGATTTTGATATAATAAGTCCTAGAATAATACTGTATAACTGGAATTCGTTGGGAAAAGTTCTACTAGAGCTGGTAAATAGATCGATTTCCACGGGAGAATTTCCAAACTCTTGGAAGGACTCAATGATAACACCAATAGAGGAAGTACCAAACACCAAAAAGAATGAAGAATTCCGACCTATTAATACACTGCTAGGGGTGGTCGTGGTGTAGTGGTAACATCAACGCTTGTCACGCTCTTGGTTCACGGTTCAAATCCTGATCCCAACAATCATCTATTTATTTCGTTTGAAATAAATAAAAAAGTCGATCAATTGGGAAAGCTTAGTCAACTCTACTGCGAAGGCATAACACTGGCAGTAGAATGGTCATATGGCTTAAATGCAACTTGATCGTGATGATGACATCAGGTGGAGGGAAAAAAATACTGTGAATCATGAGCAACGAAAAAAAAAAAGCAAAACAAACAAGCTCCCCAGTTACCTGGACGCCACCCCTGGAGTTTACTGAAACTTAATACCACCTAAGTTTCAAACCCACTACACCAATCTTTCTTTCTCTCTCTCTCAATTTCTGCAAACGCCCGTGCCCTGAAATAATTTAATGGTATTCATATCCCATTTGGCGCGCGTAAATTATAAAAAAAAAAAAAAAAAACTGCGTACTGCCGAGAAAATTATTGAAACAGTAGTAAAACAGCAACTCATGAAATATATGGAAGAAAACAATATTTTCTCGGAATTTCAATCGGGCTTTAGAAAAAACTACTTATGTGAGACAGCAGTAAATCACGTAATTAATGAATGGAAAGATGGGGGCAAACGAAAAACAGTAATAGCACTTTTCCTCGATTTCAAAAGAGCGTTTGAAACAATAGACCGTGAAATACTTATTAAAAAAATGTATAACTATGGCATTCAAGATAAGGAACTGAGATGGTTTAGGACATTCCTGAACAACAGAGAACAGCGAACTAAAGTAAATAACAGTGTGTCTGATTTTGCCGAAGTGGAACTTGGTGTACCGCAAGGGTCGATATTAGGTGCACTGTTATTCATTATATATATAAATGATATGCCGAAAATAGTGAGAAACTGTAAAATTGTCCTATACGCGGATGACACATTGATTTACGCTGAAGGAAAAGACGCAGAAGAATGCAAATACAAACTGACATGCGACATTGAACTCATAATTAGATGGCTAAAGATGAACAAATTAAAATTGAATGAACAAAAAACAAAGTTAATGAATTTGAATTCAAATAACGAGACTTGCATTGAAATAAATGGTAAACAAATTGAAAACGTCAGTAAAATTAAATACTTAGGAATGATTATTGATAAAGAGCTGAACTTTAATGAGCATGTAGATTATATATGCAAGAAAATTGGCAAAAAAATTGGATTTTTCAAACGAATAAGAAAGAAGATGGACAGCATAACAGCTGTGATAGTATACAATACCATAGTGAAACCACATTTTGAGTACTGTGGCACAATTTTATACTCTTGCTGCAACCAGCGTCAACTGGAAAGGCTCCAAAAGCTTCAAAACAAAGCGATGAGAAGTATTTTAAAATGTAATAGATATACACCAATCAGATGTATGCTAGATGCCCTTAAATGGTTAAGTATAAAACAAAGATTTGAACTTAATACACTTTTAGCTGTTTTCAAGGTTAAATACGGAGTCGCACCAAGGTTTTTAACAAGGGGTGTCAGACGAGTCGGAGAGGTGCAGCCATACCCTTTACGTAATGCCAACAACTTCAGAGTGGGATTTCAAAATACAGGGCCAGGTCAAAACACTTTTATTTATAAGGGCTATGTCTTTTTAACACGCTACCAAATGACATAAAAAATGAAGCCAATCCCAGAATTTTCAAAAGAAAATGCATTGCATTTGTCAAAACTAGCACGTGAATGTTATTACTAATATTATGATTTTTCGATTATTTTTTTTGTGTATTGTATCACTATTAGATAATACTTTAAGTAAAATTTTTTATTTTTTTTCTTTTTTATGTAAATTTGAAAGTATTTGAAATACTAATAAAAAATTGTGGTGAATCCACAGATAGCCCCCCACCCGTCGGTCCAATAGCTTCCATTATGGATGAGGGCTCTTCGGACGGGTTGGCCTTGATTTTTTAACCACAAATAAATGAATGAATGAATGAATCTATCCTAACTAAACCTAGACTAACCTAGCGACTTAAGCTAAATCCTAAAACTAACCCTAACTATCTTAACCTAACCTAACTCTACTCCCTACCGCGTCAATTGTCCTTCCCATTTTCTCTCCCTGCCAAACGGGTTCGTCTGGCACCCGAGGTATGCCTGGTGGAAGTGGCAGAAGCTGGCCTGCCCACAGTGACACAACCAATTGCCATCTCTCTGGCCAATGATTGCGAGAGATGGCCCCTAAACGTGCTTCCCAGTCACGACCTAAGTCTGTTGTAGTGGAGGTTAGTCAGTCGTTACGTTATGTCGTCATCGTTCGTAGTCGTCCTGTCCTGTCACCGTTCATCTATAGAAGGACGGCCCGACCGGCCATCCACACACCAAATAAAAGAAAACCTATTCACTCATGTCTGAGTATAAATACTCCATATAAACTTTAGTTGGCTCATCGCCCTATTCAATTTATTATAAATTCTAGTCTTAGATCTACTATTAAAACCTATCCTTTCTGCTAAGAATATATTTTTGTTTAACACAATTGACCCAAAAATGGTACTCACGGTTTTTTTATACGGTTTTCTGGTCCCCCGTTGTCCTGCCGGCAGCACGATGAAGGATGTTGACTTTTGTTCTATTGTGGAGTTCAACGCGACGTTAGGCACTATACATTCTCAGCAGAATTCACAAACAAACTAATTCTAATCTTAATTTAACTTAATCTTCAAAATTTTAACTCAAAAAAATTTAATTCAAAAATGGGAAAAATCCAAACGAAATTAACACAAAAAAATATGCAGCCTCAAAGAGTTCACTGTAGGCTCAACTCAGAAGGAGTGGTATCTAACACTTCGGATAAATTTTAAATTTGTGATTTTAAATTCTTTTCACTTTCACTAGTGTCCCACGGAGCACCTCCTGGAAGCGTTGAATTTTTCTTTTTGTTGGGGGAGCACCGTTTGCTTCCTTTGCTTATTGCGGACCACCGCTACCGCTACCCACTGCCTGCACCGGACCTTGTCCAGTTGCAACGGTGTGGGCCTCAACCGGCCCTGACAGAAAACTGCAAGCGACAGAATTTCTGGGGCCTACGCCACTCCGCTACACTCACTGCCCTTATTTTAAAAATTGTTTTAAAAAAATTGCCCACAAGCGCTCCTAATTTTATTGAACATACCTTTATGTCTGCTGTCTCCTGCGTTTATCTCCTGTACTACAATATATGCTCCCCCGGTTCTATCTGTTGTACTCAGGTTTGCTCTATATTTTAGGCCACTAAACTTTTAAAAATTCTGTTGTGCCAACCAACCAATAAGAAAATCGAAAATCGACAAAAATCAATTTCTACAGTGGGTCTTCGCCTCACTGTATTTTAATGCTACCGACAAATTCTTCTCTCAGCTGTGGCGACCAGCTGTTCGCACTTGACTTGAGAAAATGATTTTCTTGGGGTCGATGTACTAACCCGTTTCATTTATCTGGGTTATCTGTTTCCCATTGTATTACTTTTCCCCTTCTTTTCTTGTTTCGACTTTGTCCTCTCTTTATCAGTCTTTTCCCCTTTCCTTTGTCATGTTTTGTCTTTGTCGGCTATGGGTAGTGTTTTCCTTTTTTTTTCGGGACATTGAAATGAGAAATTTCCCTTTCCAATGTCCTACGTCTCGTCATTGTCAGTTACAAAAATGTTCGTTTTGAATAAAAAAAATTCCTGAGCGATAACATACATAAATACACTAACCTGACATATACTATTGTTAACTGACTTACCTAACATACTTAATATAACCTACGACTCTACTCACGTAACTCAAAACAAAATTTCTGACCAACAAAAAAAATATACAATATAAACATATAATATAAAAATAATGGACAAACGAATTCTACCTTCTTTATCTTATCCCTGAACCACAGATAATTTCCCGATCGCCATTAATATTCTTGCGAGAGAGAGAGACGGTGTATCTCCCTCCCTCATGTCAGCTGATTGTTGACATTTCTTTTATTTTCTAATTTTTTGCGAGGCAAATCGCTGTGTTTTCTTTTTGTAATTACTTCTTTTTGTAATTTTTCCAACAAAATAAAAGAAAACCCACCCTTGGACTGGGGTGGGTGTGTGCGCATCGCTTCCTGTGCACAAAAGGTGCACAAGGAAGCAAAATAACCCCAAAACCAAAAGGGAACCTGGCTGTGGGAGGGATGATGTCTGTAGGTACCATGGACAACAGGTATGTTGGAAATTGTTTCCTTTTTTTTTCTTTTGTTATTAATTGGTCCATCAAAACCCCACCCCTGCAATGTGATGTGCGTGTGCGAGGATGCACAAGGACCGGTAGGACAGAACGAGAGGACGACGACGACAAATACCATCATGGGATCGCTGGAGTAATCATCTAGGTTCAGGTACCTCTTTTATTTTTTTTTTTTTGTTTTTTTTTTTTTTTTTTTGTTATTGTTATTGGACGGGGTACAGGCCCTCGTAACAGGCTCGACGGCGGTTGGCGAGTGGTCGTGAGCCAACCGGCCTCGTAAAAAAAAGGGGGCCTGGTTCATTATCTTTATGTTGGTTTGCTCCAGTGCTTTAGTTAATCTTTTATTTGTTTATTGTTATTGCCCAATGTGTGGCAAGGGCCTACGCCCTGAGATCCTCTACTCCAACCGTTGAGGCTAGCTGGGCACTTCTTTATATTTTCGCTAGCAAGCACGTCCTATATCACAGATCTTTGTATCACAGCTACTATATCACAGGGGCGTATGTGGATGTACCCGTATGCTACCTACAAATCATTATAGGGATGCATTTGGATACATCCAGGTCGCTACACCTAACGCTAATAAATAAACTATAAATATACAATAATAAATAAACTCTATATGTAAATAAACTATATAATAAATAAATAGGCTCTATATATAAATAAATAATCTCTATAAATAAATAAACTCTATAAATAAATATACTCTATAATAAATAAATTATCTCTATCAATAAATAAACTCTATAATAAATAAATAAATAAATAAATAAATAAATAAATAAATAAATACTCTATCTATAGGACATAACTAGATATGTATCTAGATACATATATATTACAGCTAATCCGGCAACAGCATGCATGAGTGCGTCAAGAGTGTTTTCTAACACTTGTCTCTAGGTGTGCAAATCTTTGGCGTGGTATACGCCCACCTTTTCGCCTCTTAGGTTACCTACGTCATATAGGGAGTTCCCTTTGGCTTTCAAAATAATTGATTTCAGGAACTTGGGCCCTAATTTAGCATTATAATTGTCCGGTGAACTGCTCTGTCTGAAATTTCGTCTGTAGACTATCTGTCCTTCCCTATATTTGATGTCTCTGCTTCGAGTATCATAAATCTTTCTTGCTTTCTGGTGTGCTAGCCTTAGATTGTCAAATATTTTATTTCTTATTAGCTCTAATTTGTCCTTATTGTCGATAATTTCCATGTCATATCTTTGACCGTACCTAGTTTGCGGAGGACATCATACGCTCCCGCGTGTTGTACCATGTGGGTACCAAACACAGCGTAATAGGGTAAATATAGTCGCATCGTGAACTACACTCCTCAGTGAGAAAGCCGCGTTGCTGACGTGGATGTCCCAAGTTTTCTGATCACCGCTTAGGTACGATCATATCTTCGTCAGCACGGAGCGGTTAACCCGTTCTGACGCATTGGCTTGAGGAGAGTAGATCGCGGTGCGAATATGCTTGACCCCATATTTTCCCAGAAAGCTGGCAAACAGTTCTGAGATGAACTGTTTACCATTGTCCGAATGGATAAACTCCGGTACGCCAAAGATATGGAACACGCTTTCTTCTAGGTATTTCACTACCTCAGCAGCCGTTGCCTTCTTAATAGGTTTTAAAAATACAAACTTAGAAAAATGATCTAGGTCTATAAAAATGTGTGTGTGTCCGTTCTTAGTACGTGGGTATGGTCCTAGAAAGTCAATGTACAGTCTTTGAAAAGGTCGCTCCGTGATGGTCTGTTGTCCCATCGGCGGTCGAGAAACGATGTTGAGGGGTTTGCTACACTTGCAGATTTCGCAAGCTTTGACCAAGGTCTGGACATCGGTAGCCATGCCTGGCCAGAAGAACATCTGTCTTAATTTCGACAGAGTCTTCTGGATACCCCCGTGACCTGCAGATGGTGAATTGTGTGCAGCCTTCACTAGACTACCACGCAACTCCTTCGGAATCCAGAGTTTCCACGCTCTGTCTTCTTGTATCGCATCGCCAGTTCGTATGTCTGTTCTTTTGTATACGAATCCATCGGAAACGCAAACATCTGGAAGTCGGTCTTTGTTTTCGTTTATTGTCTTCCTTAATTCGTCGTACTCCTCCGAAGAAAAGTATGGCGACTTAAGGTCAACCTCCAGCATTGCATTCTCAGGATTGAGTTCATCCATGTGAACACGTGAGAGAGTATCAGGGACTACATTTTGGCTACTTTTCCTATGTTCGATCTGGAAGTCAAACCCTTGAAGTTTTAGGCTCCATCTAGCCAGACGGCCAGATAGATCCTTTTGGGTCATTAGCCACTTCAGACTCGCATGATCGGTTATAATAGTGAAAGGTAATCCTTCCACATAGGCTCTGAACTTCTTCACTGACAGAACGACCGCATAGCATTCAAGTTCCGTTACACTATAATTCCGCTGAGCAGAATTGATCTTCTGGGACATGAATGCTATCGGTCGTTCGTTGTTCTCCGTGTCCATCTCGAAAAGCACACTCCCTACACCAGATGTTGATGCGTCGCATTGTATATGAAATCGTCTTGTGAAGTCCGGGTTCGTTAGTATCGGTGCTGTCACTAGAGTCGTCTTAAGTTTTTGAAAGGCTGTCAGTGCTTCGTCTGTCATGTCGAATGTCTTGCCTTTCTTCAGACAGTCGGTCATTGGGGCTGCCATAGACGCAAAATTTGGAATAAAGCGCCTATACCAGCCCCTCATCTCTAGAAATCGACGGAGTTGCTTGGGAGTCTTTGGAACTGGGAAATTCTCGACCGCCGAAACCTTGCCAGGGTCAGTTCGTAGGCAACCATCGCCGACGATGTATCCCAAGTATTTGATCTCCTTGTAACAGAATTTGCTTTTCTCTACATTTATAGTCAGACCCGCTTCCCTCAAACCCTTGGCCACTTCCTGCAGCAATCTGGCATGGGACTCGAAATTTGGAGAGCAAACCAAGAGGTCATCGAGATAGACAAAGACATACTCTTTCAGGCGAGAGGGTATGACCTTGTCCATAAGCCTACACATTCTCTGGGCGGCATTACACAGTCCAAACGGCATAACCGTATACTGGTATAATGGCCTCCCAGGGACTGTGAACGCTGTCTTCTCCCTTGACTTGCGCTCCACAGGAATCTGCCAGAATGCGTTTTTCAGATCGATACCTGAAATAAATCTGGTGTCCTGCAACCTACTCAGCAGTCCTTCGATATGAGGAAGCGGGTAAGCATCCTTCTTCGTTACTTCATTCACTTTTCTTGAGTCCAGGCACAGTCTGTTTTTGCCGGGTTTTCTCACTAGCACCACTGGGGAGCTCCAAGCACTGTTACTTTCCTCTATCACTCCTAGGGAGATCATCCTATCCAACTCGTCATACAAGAGCTTCTGGATCGCAGGTGAAACTGGGTAGTGCCTCTGCTTGATGGGAATCTTCTCGTCATCCATCTCGATCATATGTTCTTCGAGGCTGTTTCTACCCAGTCCCAACATCGCGCAAGAGGGAAACAGTAGGAAACTCATGAGACCTGCCACCGAAGGTTTAAAAGAACAAAACCTCTCGATTTAACTTAATACAAGAAAAATAAAAATGTATATACTTGCTTATAAATACATACACACTCGAAATAAAGGATCACCAGGGGGTGTAACTCATACAAAGACTAAGATGTCAGAAAAAAATTGCTTATTAGTCCAAGTGACTAGATCGCAATTATGTGGGAGGTGGTCTTAATCGGTAAAAATCCGGCATGCTGATTACTCGGATCATCAGTATCTTTTGAAGATCTCCCCTTCCTCTAAAAAAAAAAAAAAAAAAAATGAGACCTGCCACCCCAGGAGACTACTGTCTTAAATCGTCCTAGTATTCGTTGGTGGTTTCCGTCTGAATAATCATCACTATGTTATGTTTGTCTAAAAAGTCAGTCGCTCCCTTCCCTAAACAACTCAGTTCTCTTCTGAGTGTCGTGGGGTGCGTAACTCTTTTGAAAGCTATTCCTTATCAAAATGAGTTGTTCAATCTGTTTTGAAAAAATTGAAAGAAATTATAATTTTAAAATTCTCTGTGCGGATTGCAAGGGTTTGTTTCACTACAAATGTGTTAATCTCCTAAATCAAGATGCAGATTACATGAAAGCTAGTGGAACGCCATTTCGTTGTGATAAATGCTCAGTGCTTCGTCGCCGATCACTGCATATTGCGGAAACTGCTGAAAGCATTACCAAGCGGGCACCACCACCCGCTATTACTAATTGCATTGGCACTCATCATCAACTGACACCAACAACAACAGCAGCTGCTTCTATTTCACGTGACGAAGAATGTACACTGCAGATGATTTATTTGAAACTTCCTAGCCTGGAAGAAGTAAATAAACAATTTCTTCAATCCATAAAGGCGCTTCAAAATGAGAATACTGCGCTTAAGTCAAAGGTAAACATTCTTGAAAGCAAGCTCAATTGGCAGCAACAAAGCTCTCTGAAGAACTGCATTGAAATTGCTGGTTTGACTGACGTAGATGACTCAAACTCTCAGAGTGTCGCACTGAAAATCTTTCGTGATGCATTAGATGTAGAGGTTACCCAAGATGACATTGAAAAGTGCTACGTTAAGAAAGGCCGAAGCATCAAAACAATAGTAAATGATCGCTCTCGCTCTTTGGAAAGCAAAACCATCATCTGTGTGAGGTTCTCGGACTTTGCTCTCAAACAACGGATAATGAATGAGAAACGGAAGAAGAAAAGCACCTTGAACACAAATGTTATTGATAACAGCGACAAAGACAATGGCAGTAAAATTAAAAAGAGTGTTATTTATATTAATGATGCTCTCACTCAATATACTCAGGCATTGTTTATGCAAGCGAAAGAGGTTAAAAAGAAAAAAGGTTACAAATATGTATGGTATAACGATAATAAGATACTTTTGAGAAAGGTGGAGGGTGGAAATATCATTGCATTAAGATCTTTTAATGATCTAGCTAAAATCTAGTGCATTTTGCGCTTATATTATTTTGTTATATATTTTGAATTTTAAATGAATTTTGAAAATGATCTTATTGATGATATTCCCTCTTCCAATTCTTGTGATGATGTATTTGCAACAAAGTCTTTTTGTATTGATAAACTTTTTCTTGTTCACCAAAATGTTAGAAGCTTGAGAGAAAATTTTGCGTCTCTCATATCTCATCTGGACAACTTTGTGTGTATCCCTGATTTTGTTTTTGTGTCAGAAATTTGGATTTATGAATTCGAAAAAAATGATTATTGCTTGCCAGGTTTTAAATTTTTCTCAAACACTAATGAAAATTACGCGGCTGGTGGTGTAGGCTGTTTTGTTAAGGAAGATTATGAGTGTGTGGTTACTAATATTGATTTTCTGAGTGCCGATGTTATAAAATTGTCTTTTAAAATTAATCATGAATCTTATGTCATTCTCTGTGTCTATAGATTACATAGTTTTAGCTTCTCGATGTTTGTGGAGGATTTTTCTAATCTACTAGATAATGAGAATAAATCTAAAAATCTAATTATTTTAGGTGATTTTAATGTAAACATTTTGGAAAGCTGTGCTTCTGTTTCTAATTACCTAGATTTGCTATCTTCACATGGTTTAAAATCATTTATCAATGAGCCTACAAGAATAGCATCGGGCACTTGCTTAGACCATATCTATGGGCGTTTTGGTAATATATCGCTTAGTTCATGTGAAAAATGTGTCTTTGATTTTAGAATAACTGATCACTCTATGACGGGTTTATTAGTAGGCATAAACAAAAATAATAATAGTGATAATTGCATATCGTGCAACATAAAATCGAAAATTAATTTCCATAAACTAAATACTTATCTTTGTTTTGAGTCCTGGGAAGGAGTTTACGCAGCACAAAATGCTTCCGAATGCTATGATATTTTTATTGAAACGTTAAAAAAATATACTTTTTAATGTAGTTATACTGCAAGGGCCAATAAATCGTTAAAAAGGCTTAAACCCTGGATTAGCTCTTGTTTAATACTTAAAATAAAGAACAAAAATAAGCTTAGGATTAAATGTTCTAAACACCCATTGAACAGAAACTTAAAAAAAAGGTATAAAATGTTGTGCTCTAAATTAAAGAAAGAAATTCCCTTGTGCAGAGACAGCTATTATAGAAATCAATTCAATTTTTGTGAAGGAAACAGTAAACGGGAATGGCAGGTAGTAAATAGTATTTTGAACAAGTCAACTGTTTCTAATAGACCAACTTTGCTTCGTGTAAATGATAAGGTAGTATCTGATAAACGTGAAATTGCGGACAAATTTAATGGTTACTTTGCCACGATAGCAGAAACACTTCTACCACAATCTAATATTTCTATATGTAGTCACTGCAACTGCGATAACGTTGAACCTTTCCAGAGAAACAGTTTTTTCTATGAGCCTATAACCGCTTTGGAACTACTAAGAACGATTTGTAGCTTAAGAAACTCTAACTCTTATGGATTTGATGGGGTATCCAACCGTATTTTAAAAAATATTGCTTGGTTTGTAATTGACATATTAGCCTTTATTTTCAATAAAAGCATACTCACAGGAAGTTTTCCTGATGGGCTTAAATGTGCGGATGTAGTACCACTCTATAAAAATGGGAAATCAGATTGTGTCTCTAATTACAGACCTATATCGCTTCTGCCTTCTGTTAGTAAGATATTTGAAAAAGTAATTAAAAATAGGGTTGTAAATTTTCTGATAAAAAATAATTTTTTTAACTCTGCTCAATTTGGTTTTCAAAAAGGCAAATCTACTGAAGATGCTCTTTTAGATGTTTGTTCTCAAATTTACTCAAATTTGGACAGGAAAAAAAATACATCAGCTTTCTTTGTGGATATAACTAAAGCCTTCGATATGGTTAACCATAACATTTTGTTGGTGAAACTTAGTAAAGCAGGTTTTCGGGGTTTTATGTTCGAGTGGTTCAAATCCTATCTAAATAATAGATCACAAAGAGTGAAAATAGAAGACACCAGAAGTGAATTAAAGTACATTAAAATGGGTGTGCCACAAGGCTCGGTGTTAGGACCAATACTTTTTTTAATTTACGTTAATTCTCTATTTGACCTCAATTTTAAAGGAGTATTAAGAGCGTTCGCTGATGACTTAGGATGTGTGTATGGCTCAGATAGCCCTATAGATCTAATAGCAGACATTAATTGGGACTTGGACTTACTAAGAATATGGGTTGCTAATCACAAATTAGTTATAAGTTCCAAAACTAAAATTATGTTTTTCAGTTTATCTGGGCAAAACTGTTTTGACGCGAATATCTTATTTCACGCACCAAAATGTCTTAAATTTAAACTAATTAACTGTGCCTGTAATTCCCCGATGACCTTCTGTACCGATCTAAACTGTTGTGATAATTGTTTCCTTATTGAGAAAGTCGATAAGTTCAAGTACTTGGGATTAATCATTGACTCTAAGATGTCCTTTTCTAACCATGCTGATGAGTTGCGAAAATACTTTCGCCTTACTCTCTTTAATTTGAGAAGAGTATGTTCTACTAAACTACTGAGCTCTTAATACTATGGATTATTCCACTCTAAATTGCAATATGGTATTAGCTGCTGGGGTGGAGCCTATTTGAATAAAATAAAACCCTTACTTACGTTGCAAAAATATACTCTGAGAAAAATCTGCTTTAAACATCGTCTTCATCCTAGTTTTCAACTGTTTCGTGATCTAAAAATTCTTCCGATTCGACATTTATATTGCTTTAAAGTGTTAAAGATATTACTTTTTAGATCTGGCAACCTGAATTTTAGAATCCTCGACAATTATAATCTTCGTGGAAATTCCCTGCATCTAGTGTCTGTACCTGTATTTCGGACTACCTCGTTTCGTAATTTTTATACAGTGTTTGCTTGTCGCTTATTTAATAAATTGCCACAATACCTTAAAATAATAAATTCCCCAAAATTGTTTTTGACACAATTAAAAAATTGGCTTTTTAGTTTTTCTTTTGATAATCTAGAAACTTTCGTGAATGTCCAATCCTAGATAATTTAATAGGTATATATAAGTCTAACATTTTGGTTTGTATCTGAAATTATTGTTCTATTTTTCTTTTTTTCTTTTTTGTTGTTGTTGTTCTTGGTTAATTTGCTTTTCTTTTTGCATATGTTTTTTAAATTGCTCAATTATTATGAATTTTCTTTATATTTTAATTATATTTTCTTTTTTTTTACTTTTCTTTACTTTTTGATCACCCCATCCATATTTTATTATAAAGCTAATTTTTGAGGTGACATTCTACACTATTTTTACTTTTAAATATTGAATGTCTTTAACGTTTCTCTTTTGTTTTAATTGTGGAATTATACACTTAGACTAAGATTGTATTTATAAAGTTTGAGAAATAAAACACTAAACTAAACTAAAAAAAAAAACTAATTGAAGCTCCACTATCCAATAGGCCCATGAGCTCCTCACCGTCTATCCTAACCTTAGCGTAAGGCCTATTGAAAAAATAAAAATATTTATCACAGTCGCTACTATATCTCTCTTTCGTCGTCTATTTATTGCACATATTTCCCTTAGCCTCCTAATTTTCAAATAGTTCCTGCTCTTCTCCACCGGCGCAGTCAATTCCTCTCCAAAGATACGCTTTCTGGCGGCTTTATACTCCTGCAGGCGTTGGTGAAGACTCTTCCTTTGAGGGATTTGCCTCTTCGTGGAGGTATCATCACCTTCTGGAATCCTCTTCAAAATTTGGAAGTCTTCTCCTCGCTTTCCGGGAGTGTGGTCTTGGTCGGCTGGTTCGTCCCGGTCGCACTGCCGACTCTCAGGTTTCCCTGGCACTGTGTGCAACTAAAGTTTATGTTTCTTTGACCACAACTAAAGCACGTCAGACTATGGAAAGCAGACTGACACGCGGACGGAGTTGAAGCAGGACTCCTAGTCAGGTCTGTTCTGTTAGTCGAGTTCGTATTGTTTGTTCTGTCTGTCTTCATGTAAGTTGGTTGTCTGTCAGTCCTGTTCCGTTGAAGCGCAGCAATTGCCACTTCTTCGTCCTCTAAATACCTAAATGTTTCCCTATTTCTAAAAATTTCTTTGTCTCCTAGTTCGTTAACTTGTCTTCTAAATTTCGTCTCCCTAGTCGTCAACTATTTCTCCGCGCGCCTGCATTCATCCCTTAATTCTTGGATGCTCGTAATAGAGCACCCGAAGATTAGCGTCGCTACCCTGTCCTTTATGTTGCTTCAGAGGATGTCCACTAAGTCTAGTTTGTTTGGTCGACTTGTCATTTGTAAAACCATTGTCCGTACGTCGCTGTAGAGGTCGTCAAATGACTCCTGGGGTTGCTGCCTCCTATCCATTATGACCCTCAAAATTTCATGGTCCCTAATATTATTTTTAAACTGTTTCAGCAGTTCTCTTTTGAGTCGCTGGTAGCTCAGGCACCTATCGCTTTCATTTTCCTGCAGGAATTGCCAGAACCACCTCTCTGCAGGACCGCTTACAAGGTGGTGGAAGTGGGTGAACAGCTGGTGGTCGCTAATACCGTTTTGGCGTTGCAAAGTCTCCACGCGAAACAGAAAACTTTCTACAGACATCGACTTTGGTGTCCCGTCAAACTTAATGCCCCACTTATGAATGTCCGCCTTCCTTTCCGAAAACCGTGGAAAAGGTTCGGTGAAGCGTGGAGCTTGTTCATGTAGTGGGTCATTTAGAGGTATTTGCCGTTCGTGTGGTGGCGGGTTAAAAGTCTGTCTGTTTAGTGTCGGCGTTGGTTGGTGTAACAGTTCCGTCCAGTTGAGTGGGTGCGAAGGAGTGGACTGTCCTTGTCGAGTGTTGTCTTGACGTCGGTCGTTCGTTGTCGGTGGTTCCCTCTGCGCAGCTGCGGAGAGCTCCAGGTTGCAGATCTTGTCGTTGATCGCCTTGATGCTCTCCTGGAAAGTGGTCATCATATCTTTCATACTTTCGGCGAACACCGACATGATCTCAACCTGGTTCTTCTTTACTGCTTGAGAGACCACCTTTTGTATTTCTTGTGTTATTCGTTTTGTGTCCTCCACAGTCTTACTCCGCAGGTCAGTTAGGTCATCTTCGCCGTCAGAAGTTTGTTGTCCGACCCTGGTCGCTGCTACAGTTGCTGTCGCTTGGTTGCCTAGCGACAGACTTAGCCGTTGGTTGCGTTGTCCTACAAGTTCTCTGACTTGTAGTCTTGTGTCCGTTGTATTTCGCCCGTTTTGTACATCGTACAAGTCAAGTAGGTCATGTTCATTTGGAAGGGATCTTCTCTCTAAGTCCTAACGTAGGTCTACCGTGGACTGAGTTACTTTCTGTCTTGTCGTCGCCGTATGGTTTGTCATGTTAGAGTTCGTAGGGTAATTCTCGTCGTCTTGGCCAAAGAACAGATAGTCGTCGTTTGTCCCTTGTCGTACGTAACTGCCGTTAGTCCCTGTAGCAGGTGGCAAGTCATATCCGTCAGTTCCCTGTTCGCGTTTTAGCCTTGCCCTTAATCGCGTCACCCGCATTCCTGGCGGATGTGCTCCTTGGGACCCAGTGTTCTTTGGTACTGCCCCTAAACTTCTATTTTCTCCCTCCATGATAAAAAAAAATTCAATAAATTCCCTACTTTAATCACCAAAAAAAAAATCAAAAAAAAATTCAAAAACGTACCCTTACGAAGAGTGTAAAGTTCAAAAAAAAAATAAAAATAAATTGAATAAAAATAATAAGGAAAATGTAGTAAAAGAGAATTAAAAAAATAGAAAACCCAGGTGATAATAATAAAAAATTAAAAAGTAAAAAAAAATTCAAGAAAAAGGTAAAAATGGAATAAAAAAAAAATAATAATAAAAAAAATTCAAAGAAAGAGGAAAAAAAAAAAATAGTAATAAAAGGAGTAAAATCAATAGTAAAAAAAAATGATAATTAAAAAAAACAAAATAGAAAAGATAGAAAAAAACGCAGTATAATAAATCAAAAAAAAAAAATTCAGAAACAAACAAAAAACTTGTGTATGTATGTATAATATGGTGTATTATGTTCTTTGGTGTGTGGATTTTTGGTCAGGTTTTCCATTAACCGTTCTATAGACGTGAGTCTGTCTGTTCTCGTCAGGGTAAAGTCAGTATCGTCGGGTAATGACTGGTGCCTCGGATACTTGACGAGGTGTTGAAGCCGATCCTTTCCTTCCTTACCACTACTTGTTAGCAGGTAATACCCAATAGAAGGCTGGCCAGGATTTCCCAGATCAACTCCAACACGGACAAAACTTCGCGGCTCATGCTCGCGCCTCACGAAGAATATGACTAAAGGTCACCATTCTATGACAGCGGCTAGCATTCGGCCTTTCCACCTTGTCCCGCTCTTTGCTTATTCACAGACCTCCAATTACCTCACAAGATCCACTAGCTTATAGCCTGAGGATTGGCTAGCTGTCTTCAGTCTGTGACATTTACAGCCCTTGAATGTAAAAGACAGGAAAGTAAAAAAAAATATTTAAAATAAAAAAACTAATCGCGAATGAGGCTGATTGATATGAGTCCAAGGTGACGACCTTCAAAAAAGAAAATCGTCCCCTTGGAGTCGCAATCGTGCCTCTAATAGCCGGTGTTGGTAAAAATACCGTTGGGCGCCATTGTTGTGAGCTAGGGTTGGCCACGGAGGCGTCTTCGGTGCGAGTAAGGAGGACGGCGGCACGCTCGCGGTTGCTCGGCTCAGCTCGTCGGACGGGGTGGTTCTTGTCCACCTTACTTCACACCACCTGCTCAGCACACAAAATCTCGTGCCATTTTGATAAAAAAAACAAAAGAAAGAAGAAAGCTACTCTACTTTAGACATCGGACGGAATAAAAAAAAAATAGAAAAGAAAGTAAAAAGGAAAATTCAAGGACTTATGCCCATGGCCAGGAGAAAGATTGGGAAGGACTCCGCGAACTTACCCTATCTATCCTAACTAAACCTAGACTAACCTAGCGACTTAAGCTAAATCCTAAAACTAACCCTAACTATCTTAACCTAACCTAACTCTACTCCCTACCGCGTCAATTGTCCTTCCCATTTTCTCTCCCTGCCAAACGGGTTCGTCTGGCACCCGAGGTATGCCTGGTGGAAGTGGCAGAAGCTGGCCTGCCCACCCTGTGTGTCTAGTGACACAACCAATTGCCATCTCTCTGGCCAATGATTGCGAGAGATGGCCCCTAAACGTGCTTCCCAGTCACGATCTAAGTCTGTTGTAGTGGAGGTTAGTCAGTCGTTACGTTATGTCGTCATCGTTCGTAGTCGTCCTGTCCTGTCACCGTTCATCTATAGAAGGACGGCCCGACCGGCCATCCACACACCAAATAAAAGAAAACCTATTCACTCATGTCTGAGTATAAATACTCCATATAAACTTTAGTTGGCTCATCGCCCTATTCAATTTATTATAAATTTTAGTCTTAGATCTACTATTAAAACCTATCCTTTCTGCTAAGAATATATTTTTGTTTAACACAATTGACCCAAAAATGGTACTCACGGTTTTTTTTATACGGTTTTCTGGTCCCCCGTTGTCCTGCCGGCAGCACGATGAAGGATGTTGACTTTTGATCTATTGTGGAGTTCAACGCGACGTTAGGCACTATACATTCTCAGCAGAATTCACAAACAAACTAATTCTAATCTTAATTTAACTTAATCTTCAAAATTTTAACTCAAAAAAATTTAATTCAAAAATGGGAAAAATCCAAACGAAATTAACACAAAAAAATATGCAGCCTCAAAGAGTTCACTGTAGGCTCAACTCAGAAGGAGTGGTATCTAACACTTCGGATAAATTTTAAATTTGTGATTTTAAATTCTTTTCACTTTCACTAGTGTCCCACGGAGCACCTCCTGGAAGCGTTGAATTTTTCTTTTTGTTGGGGGAGCACCGTTTGCTTCCTTTGCTTATTGCAGACCACCGCTACCCACTGCCTGCACCGGACCTTGTCCAGTTGCAACGGTGTGGGCCTCAACCGGCCCTGACAGAAAACTGCAAGCGACAGAATTTCTGGGGCCTACGCCACTCCGCTACACTCACTGCCCTTATTTTAAAAATTGTTTTAAAAAAATTGCCCACAAGCGCTCCTAATTTTATTGAACATAACTTCATGTCTGCTGTCTCCTGCGTTTATCTCCTGTACTACAATATATGCTCCCCCGGTTCTATCTGTTGTACTCAGGTTTGCTCTATTCTTTCCTTAAAAATTTATTTTAGGCCACTAAACTTTTAAAAATTCTGTTGTGCCAACCAACCAACAAGAAAATCGAAAATCGCCAAAAATCAATTTCTACAGTGGGTCTTCGCCTCACTGTATTTTAATGCTACCGACAAATTCTTCTCTCAGCTGTGGCGACCAGCTGTTCGCACTTGACTTGAGAAAATGATTTTCTTGGGGTCGATGTACTAACCCGTTTCATTTATCTGAGTTATCTGTTTCCATTTTCCTACTTTTCCCCTTCTTTTCTTGTTTCGACTCTGTCCTCTCTTCGTCAGTCTTTTCCCCTTTCCTTTATCATGTTTTGTCTTTGTCGGCTATGGGTAGTGTTTTCCATTTTTTTCGGGACATTGAAATGAGAAATTTCCCTTTCCAATGTCCTACGTCTCGTCATTGTCAGTTACAAAAATGTTCGTTTTGAATAAAAAAAATTCCTGAGCGATAACATACATAAATACACTAACCTGACATATACTATTGTTAACTGACTTACCTAACATACTTAATATAACCTACGACTCTACTCACGTAACTCAAAACAAAATTTCTGACCAACAAAAAAAATATACAATGTAAACATATAATATAAAAATAATGGACAAACGAATTCTACGTTCTTTATCTTATCCCTGAACCACAGATAATTTCCCGATCGCCATTAATATTCTTGCGAGAGAGGGACGGGTGTATCTCCCTCCCTCATGTCAGCTGATTGTTGACATTTCTTTTATTTTCTAATTTTTTGCGAGGCAAATCGCTGTGTTTTCTTTTTGTAATTACTTCTTTTTGTAATTTTTCCAACAAAATAAAAGAAAACCCACCCTTGGACTGGGGTGGGTGTGTGCGCATCGCTTCCTGTGCACAAAAGGTGCACAAGGAAGCAAAATAACCCCAAAACCAAAAGGGAACCTGGCTATAGGAGGGATGATGTCTGTAGGTACCACGGACAACAGGTATGTTGGAATTTGTTTCCTTTTTTTTTTCTTTTGTTATTAATTGGTCCATCAAAACCCCACCCCTGCAATGTGATGTGCGTGTGCGAGGATGCACAAGGACCGGTAGGACAGAACGAGAGGACGACGACGACAAATACCATCGTGGGATCGCTGGAGTAATCATCTGGGTTCAGGTACCTCTTTTAATTTTTCTTTTAATTTTTTTTTTTGTTATTGTTATTGGACGGGGTACAGGCCCTCGTAACACATACTCAGGACAAGACTCTCAGCTAAACTGGATGACAACGACTGGGACTCCAGGGAACATCAGTACTGGTACTTAGGAGCTATTTGTACCATCCTCTGCATCGCTCTATTTTTAATCAGAGATTCCTACTATCAGTTACCTCAACAAAGAAGACAAGATTCCCGGAAGTTGGGTACGGGCATACATGATTCACCCCACATAAACACGGACGCAGTTTAGATTTATAATTCCATCGATAATCAAACATAAGCACTTTTTTCGCAGGGAGTTTGTTTATGAGAATTCACGATATTTTGCACAATAAGCAACTTCAATAATTACTGACCTCAATAGTGGATTTGCTTATTTAATTATTTTACGATATTCTGCCCAAAAAGCACCGTCCATAGTGTTATTGATTTGCTTATTGAAATAATTTATTGACCTGAAAAGTTGCGAACAATTCAAATTTTGTCAAACAAGCAACTTGCTGGTTGTTAACCTCATTCGTTTTAAGTATAAATAGAGTTAAGAAATTAAATAAAGTGCCCAGTTCTTATACCAAGTACGAAGTGTACATAACTTCTGAAACAATTACTGTGTTCTGGTTGGACAAGGAAAAGAACATCGCCTTAGACTTTGTGCTAAGTATAAGGTGATGATAATTAAGCCAGGTACTAAGCAAATGTAGATCAAAATTCATTTGGTATCGAATCGTAATTAAAAAATTGTCTGCATATGAAGCGCTAGATCATCTGCATAACCAATTAAATAGCCGTTGATAGGTAGGTTAAATATGGAATTTATGTAAACAAGGAAAAGGATTGGTCCTAGAACTGACACCTGTGGGACACCAGTATTTGGACAGACTTCTTTGCTTACAAATCCATTTACCCTAACACGCTGTGTTCGATTAAGTAAGTAGGACTTAAACCATTCAGATATATTGCCTCTAACGCCAGCGTTACTGAGTTTTCGAATTAATAGATCCTGATTTACTAAATCAAAGGCTTTTGTCCAACTGTTTTTAGATTATTGTCTAGTGCATTGTAAATTCTCTTTAAAAAAGCCACAATTCCATCTTCAGTGCACTTACCTTTCATAAAACCAAATTGCAGCTTATTAAAAAATCTAGTCTTTTCAAAAAAGTTAAGCATTTTTTTTAACTATTAGCTTTTCAAAAATCTTTGAGAAGACCGATAACAAGCATATTGGGTCACTTGGATCACCTTTTTTTAAAAATCGGAATGATTAACGAGGTTTTAAGACAATCAGGAAATATTCATTTTTGATTATCAATGTGCCTCAAGGGATTTACTATGAACTTTCCTATCTTCTTGATGATAACGTTACTAATGCCATCTATCCCACATGAGTTCTTAGCTTTCAAGCTGTTAATAATAACGCGAAGTTCAGAATTACTAATGGGCCCCAAATGGAATGAAAGTGGACTCGTTTTATCAAGTAAAAATCTCCTATTACTATCATTTAATTGAACACATACATCTGGTTTACATTTTGCAGCTACATTTTTAAAGAAAGCGTTCAAGCCGTTGCCTAAGTCTACGTTACTACTGACGATTTTGTTGCCTAATTTAAGAATCTTTAAATCTGGGTCTTTTTTGTCCTTGCATAATATGTTATTGACAATACGCCATTGCTCTTTAGGATTATACAGACTTTCTGCAAATTTGTAGCTATAGTATTAATTTTTTTGCTTATCTATTAGTTTGTAGCTCTCTATATACCTGCTTAACTAAAGGTTTGTTCATTCTGCTCTTATTTTTTGCATAGAATTTATTTTTTTCTTCTATTTTTACGCAGATTGCATCATTGATCCAAGGTTTAATTTTATTAAATATATTCGTTTGCTTAGTACTTTTGCAGCGACTTATATATTCTTTAAGTTTTTCTAAAAAAAACTGTAAAAGCACTAGAAAGACATTCCGAACTAAACACAGAATCCCACCTTTCTAAAGACAGACACCGAATCAACTTAGAAAATTTTATTTGAAATGTTTCTTTTTCACAAGTACTAGAAGATTGGTTCGGAACATTGCAAGCGGAAGCTTTTTTTAAAGCATTTTTAAAACCAATGCCAATTGAATAACGGTCGGTTATACCTAGTTCCAAATATACTCTGGACTTGAGAAAGCTAGGTGATCGATGCATGACTTTGATTTATCATTTATTCTTGTAGGTAGATTTATAAGCGAGCGAAATCCTAGGATAGCAGAAGCACATATACGTAGTCATCACATTCCAATGCAAGATTAAGTGTGTTGATATTTATGTGTGTTTACTTTCGAGCTCAATAAGAAAAATATTACTATGCACAAACTGCAGTCGATATACACAAACAAAAGTCACAAACAAATTCCTATCCAGTTTTAATTTTAAGATGACACAATCTGCACTTTCAATATCTGGAGTAAATGCATCTTCTTCTTCGAGTTCACTTTTAACAAACACAACCGTTCCTCCCGATGGATAAGTTTCGTTATAATTTGGATACACACAATAGCCGGGAATAGAAAAACTATGGACTTTGTTATCAAAAACCCTGGTTTCCGTTAATACATTGATTTGAGGCAAGGTAGCAAAGCAATTTTCTAAGTGAGCACAAAAGTTATCGAAATTCATTCTCATACTTCTTATATTTTGATGCACAATTGTTAAGTCTAAGTTCGAACTACAAAATCTGGTACCAACATACCTTTCATTACAGTCATTCACACAAATTGGATCATAGAGGTTATTTAAGTTACGTAACATAATTATTTTTAAGATAGGAATTGGAGGTCTATAATTGTCTAAGATCTTCTAGACTAGTTATATATTTGACCTCAGTTCCAACTGATCGTCTCATCATAATTCTTCTACTGCACGTTCCAAGGACAATGCTGATGAGCAACTTGATCTCTGGGGCTTATTACCACAATTTCGGGTATCACGAGAGAGTGCGCCTTAACGGTTTTGTTCCCCCAGAGGCGTTCCTCTATTTTGATGGAAAGGGTCTGATCCAGGACAGATTGGTGGTGCCGCTTATCTTCCACATTGATCGGACAGTTGTGGATAGGCGACTCAACTACGACAGAGACGTTGCACACAGCAGTGTGGAGCGTCTCCGGTTCAGTAGGGCGGTATCGAGTCGTGATATTGAGGACGTACAACGTCAGTACGGACATTGCTGGTGGCTAGCCGAAATCCAGGTTAGCCTGTTTGATATTTAAGATTGGCTGTTTTATATCCATGGCCGACTTACATAGTTTGGGTTTAGGTAGTTTCGGTAGGTTGTAGCACAGATAATAAACTACCCAGATGTCGCACGCCCATATAAAAATTAAGCTTTCAGAATAAGTACAACAAATAAAGCTTTTTCCTCACTCTGTTCGCTCGTGTGGGAAAAGTTATTTTTCTCATTGTGTGTTGTGACATGCAAACGAACAAGGTGAGGAAGTGTAAAGGGGTATGTGGGAAGGGGCATGAAGATGCATGACGGTGTGATTTCCATACCACCGCAGCAAAAGAATAAATTTTCATGAATGGAAGTTTTGCAAACGAGTATGCGTTGTATATGAAAAGGTGTAACTGAAGGGTGGGAAAAGTCAATCATTTCGTTGCACTTTGAATGAATTGCATGATGGAAAATTATTTAAATTTCCTAAAAAAAGGAACAGTTAAATACAATGAATGGATAGCTTTAGCAGAGGAGTCTCGAGAACACATAAAAAGCCTTAAGACGCCCTATATATGCAGCAAACATTTTAAGAAATATTTTAATGTTTACCCTTCTCTCTTGTTAAAACGAAGTGTTGCTATATCTGATGACGAGTTCATTTGTTTTGATCCAACGAAAGATCAGGTTACATATGAAAACTGCAATAAATTAGTACTGGATTCGAAAGATGTTACAGTAGAAGAACTAAACTTGTCTTCAAAAAGGTTATCAAGAAAAAGATTCAATGATAACGTTGAATTTACTTGCGCCAACTGTGAGACTCATATAAAAATTCATTGTTTTAAAGAGGATAAAAAAGGCTACAAGTGCGTGAAAAGCAGAGTATCCAAGGGAAAATTGATTTATTGCTTGGTATTGATCAAAATACTAAGACATTTTCGAAGCTCATTCTATCTGAGAGTACAAAAAAAATACACCGAAGAGGAGAAGGAGTTCGTCTTCCGGATACAACTTTTTACGGGATCAGCTTGGACTACACTTGCCGCACCCGTCTTCATTACATAGGTGGATTAAGATTAAAAGTCTGTCACCTGGAATAAAAAGAAATGTTCTAGAGGAAATAAAGAAAATAACTTCGACATTATCACCAAAAGAAAAAGAAGTCGTGATTATATTTGATGAGATGAGCCTTCAGACGAATCTAACCTACCATAAATTCAAAGATGAAATTGATGGTTTTGTTGACTATGGAAGGAGTCAAAGATCTAATATATGCGCTAAGTCTGTGTGCGTCTTTATGATTCGGAGTGTATGCGGACTTTTAAGCAAGTTTTATATCATGTCGTTTGTCCAAGCAATATACATACCTATGAAACAACTTGAGATTGAGGTATATAATTGTCTTGATATATGCGCGGAGCTGAAACTAACCGTTACAGCTATTTGCTGTGATCAAGGACCCACAAATCGTAGTTTATATAGTAAACTTAATCTAAATGAACTTCACTTACAAAAATAAATCCATATATGGAATGTATGATATTCCTCATCTTATAAAGAGTATTCGGAACAACTTACTTAAATACAATTTGACCACTTTCGATGGAATTGTTAATTGGAAGGTAATTGAATACCTTTATAACACAGAAATAAGTAATACTACCAAAATATGTCCAAAACTTACATCGGCACACATTGATCCTACTGAGTTTTAGAAAATGAACGTGAAGTTGGCTACACGAGTTCTAAGCAGATCTGTAGCCTGCGGCATTGAAGCTTTAATAAAACTCGACAAATTTCCAAGTCATGTAGCCCAGTTTGCAAAATCTACATCGACTTTCCGACCTATTAAATGGAAAACCAGCACTTATACGGAATGATCAAAATATGCATTTTATACAAGAAATGAATGATTATATATTAAACATCGAACCCACAAACGCAAGAAATAGATCATTTTGTTTCAAACGCTTGGCCTTAACATTATTCATAGATCATAATGATTTATATTACATTTATGTAAATAAATTTAATCAAGATCCGTTAGAGAACTTATTTGGTAAAATAAGAGCGCGGAATATAAATAAAAGTAATCCAAGTGTTCCCGAATTTAACTCCCCGCTAGCCAAAGTTATATCGATAAAATTTTTATTCAAACCGAAATGTTCCAACTGCGAAGAAGACGATTCGGAATATCTACAGGTGGATTGGAATGCTATTTTGCAGAGTGATATAGAAGAACAAATAATACTTACCCAAGAGCTATCACAAAATCACGACATTCTTAAGAATGAGGAATGTTTTGAAAATAACATGAATACGAACAATATAGTTAATCCACCAGATGAAGACGCAATATCAGTCAAGGTACCGCAGGTCAACGACCTTGCTACAAGATACTTTGCCGGATACTGCATCTTTAAAACAATAAAAAAATGAACAAAGTCTGTGAAAATTGTGCTGAAGAAATGTTGAAGGACAAACAGAATTTCGATCTAACGAAAGTATTGATAAAATTAAAAGAATATGAAAATTCAAAAGAAAATACGTTTCTCTTATAGCCGCCGGAAAAATATTTTCAAGTATGCCGTCTTCATGTACAAATATATTCCGAATACTTTCGAAAACTATCTTCTGCATCTAACTTAAAAGAATATATAATCAAAGAAAGTATACTCGTAAAGGCAACAAATATACATTTTCCGAATTGGTTCAATGATTAAGGTGATTTAACTGCAATTTAATACTAACCTAATTTAAGTCAATGATTATTTTGTTAAGTTAGTTAGTTTTTTTATAATAATTTCGGAGATTAGTCACCTTCACTTGAGAAGGCCAAGAGCAGTGATCAGTTATTATAAGGGCATATATATAAAATGCAGTATGCAAAAGTCATATTCATACCCATTTTCAGAGCAAATTTGTGTCCACAAAGTTTACAGTTTTTATTTATTTAATCAAGTGCTGAAAATACATACAGACAAAATAACAAGCACACATGCATAAGTCCAACCATTTGCACATATATATATACGATCTATACAGATACTCCATATCCATCCTACCACGTGTCGGCATCAGAACTCCGTGACCGAAAAATATTTTTTTTGTTTCTTTTTTGCAGTGAAGGTAAACAAGGGTATGTGTGAGTGACACGATGGACTAAAAACTGAGCAGCAAAAACAAATGTTCTGTGTTCTGATTTTTTCCCTTTGGTAAGAAGTTTAAGCTTTTTAAAAAGTTTTTTTTAGTGAATTTCGTTTTCATATATCTCTACTTCCCATATGAATGAGACATCTGGGTAGTTTATTATCTGCGGTTGTAGGTATTGATTAAAAAAAAAAAATCCACAGCACTTGGATGAAAGGATGAAAAAATAAAAAAACCCAAAAAACACAAAAAAAAAAAATAAAATACAAAAAAACAGCACTCGATAAAAAAAAAATTTACGTATGGAATTACGTAAGGTAGAATAAGATAGACTAATTTAGAATAAGGCAGTTTAAGATTTATTTTAAGGTAGATTTTTAAGTTTTATATAAAAGAACATTTAAAAATAAGTTCATTTACTAAGTTTCTTAATTGTTTGAAAATTGTTCTTAGTATTAATAGTTAATAGAATAATAAAATAAATAAAGAACTAAAGTTAGTTACGTCGAAAGACATAGTTTTAAGTATTATGTTTAACTTAAAGCGCCCGCATAGTGTCAGTAAGTTAGAATAAGATAGCTAAGTTAGTTAATATAGTTTTAAGCGTTTTTTGTCTAGCTATAAGTTTAATGAATTACCAATAAAAATGCACTAGAAATGAATAATGAAATGAACGGACATTAGCTGATTGTCGTTTGGGCATAGCCCCTGCCAGGGCTGTAAAAGAATGCAATCATTGCGGAATGCATCCATTGAAGTCATACTAAGAACACACGTGGATTTGTTTCAATTCAATGACTTCAACTTAGAAAAAATAAATCACCATTCATTCTAAAGTCATGATTTAGCAATCATTTTTCGCAATCATAATTTTGAAGTCAAAATGAATGCAATCATTTTGAATGCTCCGCATTCATTAAAGTCACCTTGAAGTCACTAGCATTCATTGCATTCACTTGAAGTCATTGAAGTTTTGGAAGTTATCAGAAGTCATTGAAGTCTTTTAATTCGTTGAAGTCATTCAAGTTAATAAATCTGTTTTTTAGTGTCTTCTACCAGAAGAATAAATAAATAAAAATAAAAAAATCTCTAATAAACATGTACTTTACATTATGTCCTACTAAACGCTCATATACAACATTGAGCAAATTGGGAGAAGATAAAGAGTTGATGAGATCGTAGGCAGTCGAAGACGAGCGGCAAATAAAACACGACGAACGACGAAGACGTGCGCGACAACCAATCCATTCATTCATTGTCTCTTTTAACTAATTGCATTTGTAATTTTTTTTTTGAATTATAACGTTTTAACTATCATTAATCGGAAAATTTTATTTCGATTCCTACATACATAAATTAAAAAATAATATAAAAAATATTATAAATGGTAACATAATGTCTGTACATCTTCGTGTAAAAGCAATAACAAAGTTCAGACAAATCCACGTGAAGTCAAATAAGTTAAATGACAAAATGATTGCATTCTTTTACAGCTCTGTCACCTGCGACAGTTTGTTTTGGAAAACAATTCTTTGGATCTACCCTGGAAACCCACAGTTTTGCTTAGTTACGTCAGAGTTGTGTCTTTTTGTGTTTCTATTTTGTAGTGATGAGGGAATTTACGGTTGTTTTCACCAACATTCGTGCCTTCGAACGAATTTCGTCGATATGTATGCCCACGCTCATTCCCATAAAACAGCTGTTCTGGCACTAAGCGAAACACAGGTAGTGGAAGAATCTTCCGATTTGAAACTGCCTGGATATAACTTAGTGTCATTATTCTTTCCCCACCGTGGCCTCGCCATTTACGTCCGTATTAATATTGCTAATAAATCGCGTGAAACTCCTCCAATAATGGAAATTGATGATCGAATATTTGAGAAAGATGATAGACGAAATAAACTCGCAGCAAAATTCATAGAACATGTAGTGTTAAGAAACGGCAGAACAACAATTCAAACAAATAAAATAAAAGTACACACACAAAAGGTTAAAAGAAAAAGAAAGTTTACATAAAACAATCATTAGTAATTAAATTATGAATTTATTACGGTTTTATAATATAATTTTGAAGTGGATTCTCTCAACGTTTGTTAGTTAGAAATTAATTTTTTTTCCTCCTCTCTTCAAAAGCAAATAAATTAAAATACAGAACAACTATGTACTATCAAGTTTTGTCCATCCCCTTCCCCTTTTCCTTATAAATAGACACTATCAGAAAGAGAAAGACTCAACTATTAGCGAACTTTTGGACCTGGAAAGTTCGCTTTTGGGCGGGAGGAGTTACGTGCCACCCTGTCACTCAACCCAGTATTTATCCAGCAACAAGCATTGACATCGGCTTACCCAGCAACAGCGGCTTACCATAGCCAAGTCAACGATGGCTTGTAAAGAAGCCACAGCAGCCAATCAGATGAGCTCTTTTAAACTTCACCAACCAAGCCAACCTCGGCTTGAAACAACCCGTGACCATTTTAGTTCTTTCGACAGATGAGCGATGAGTCAGTCTGGTTTGAAGAGTGAAAGTTGTCGCACCGAATTTATAAATTATAAGAAATAATAAATAGCAGATCAAAATTGTTAGTAAAATAATTAAGAGTTTTATTTTCCGCTTTCGCTCCTCTGAAACTCATAACTCGCGCACGTAGAATAAGATCGCTACAAAAAAAAATTAGAAAAAAAAAAAATATGAATTCCATCGACAAACAATAACTGATCGCGCGCGTCAAATTGCATTCAGTGTAGTGCAGTGGAAAAAGAAATAAATAAAAAAAAAGTGCTATAAAGTGCAGTGGAAAAAAAAATAATTCAGTGCCGTTGGTTTCCATCTTCCACCCCCTCTCACCAGCTGTTGCACTTCTTTGTTATCGCAATTGGAGTACGTGCTATGTATGTACATACTTCCAGTTGCGATGACTGAGAGTGTAACATTTGATGCATAGCGGACTGTGAATGTTTATCCGAATAGCGGACCTTAGCTGATTGTCGTTTGGGCATAGCACCTGCGACAGTTTATTGTGGAAAACTATTCTTTGGATCTACCCTGGAAACCCACAGTTTTGCTTAGTTACGTCAGAGTTGTGTCTTTTTGTGTTTCTATTTTGTAGTGATGAGGGAATTTACGGTTGTTTTCACCAACATTCGTGCCTTCGAACGAATTTCGTCGATATGTATGCCCACGCTCATTCCCATAAAACAGCTGTTCTGGCACTAAACGAAACACAGGTAGTGGAAGAATATTCCGATTTGAAACTTCCTGGATATAACTTAGTGTCATAGTAGTAATATTGCTTACCAAGTTCCACCACAGTATGGCCACTGTCCCACCCGGAATTTAATTTCAAATGGCTAAAATTCACCGTCCGTAAGCAAGTAATTCACTACTGCTTTATTTACAGAATCCCTAGTGCGGACAGCAACTCAACTTTTGATGAATTTGATGCGTTGTCCGATTCTATCACTCGAATTGTCTCCTTGTATTCTCATACTGAAATCGTCACTGCGGGCGATTTCAATATACACAATTCGAATTGGCTTAAACATTCTGGCCCGACAACACCCGAAGAAAGGTATGTTGAACTTTTTGCTGAGATAAACAATTTGACTCAGCTTTTAAATGAGCGTACACGTATACCGGACATTGAAAGTCATTCCGCCAACACCTTGGACTTGTTTCTTACTTCGCACGCTGATAAATACACCATTGATCTTCTAGCGCCTCTAGGTCGGTCTGACCATAATATCGTATCAGCTAAATTCTCGTACTCTGACCACACAGTTAAAGAAAAAACTCCTAAAAGAAAAGCAATACGAGAAAGCCAACTGGAGTGGCCTCAATAGATTCTTTAAGAGTTTTAACTGGTCGCTATGCATCCTCGATAGCGACGTGGATGACTCTGCTGATATGATCACTAACACTATATTCTTAGGTATGAATGACTTTATTCCTAACAGAATAAAGAGCATTAAACCTAAGGCAACGTGGTTTGACCAGAGCTGTAAAGAGGCTATCAGGTTAAAAGAGGTAAGTTTTCGGTCGTATAAGCCAACAAATCTGAGGAAATCCGAAAGAAGAAGAAGATTGCAATTCCCATATTCGACGTGTAAAATTCTTACATGGCCAAAATTTGTGGTAAAAAATCTTACAATGTCCCAACGGTAGTAAACATTTTTGGTCATTCGTCAAAAATATTAAAAATTCGGCCTCGTCTGCCATCCCTACGCTCATTTATAATGACATTCCAGGTGTCAGCTCCTTAGACAAAGCCAATCTGCTTGCTGCTCACTTTGCAGCGAATTCCACGCTACCAGATAATGCTTTGTCACCACCTGTATTTTAGAGCGTCAAATTTTCCATGGGAAAAGTCCACTTTCGCACTCGTGCAGTTACAGGAATACTCAAAGGTCTTAACATACACCAATCCGCTGGTCCAGATGGTATCCCCTCAATAGTTTTGAAGAGGTGTTCTTCTACGCTGGCAAAACCTCTGCGTAAGCTTTTCTGTCTATCCAGGGCTCTTTCTGAGTAGACGGAAAACAGCATTTGTCCAGCCCATCCCTAAAAAAGGCGAATCTTACTCCCCGCCCAATTACCGACCCAATGCACTTACGTCCCTTCTTTCCAAGGTCATGGAAGCGCTGATAAATCGTCAGCTTATGAAATACCTCGATTAACGAAAACTCCTTAATGAACGGCAGTATGGTTTTCGTTGCTACAGGTCCGCTGGTGATTTGATGGCATATCTCACCGAGAAGTGGAACCAATCTCTCCATCACTTCGGCGAAACCAAGATGGTTGCGCTTGATATTTCAAAGGCATTTAACAGAGTTTGGCATCAGTCGAAAATGCGTGCATATCACGTCGATGAGCCTCTTCTTCAATGGATTAGAAATTACCTTTCGGGGCGTTCAATACAAGTTGTTTTGGACGCATTCAAGTCTGCAATCCACCAAATAAATGCTGGTGTTCCTCAAGGCTCTGTTTTGTCTTCGACTCTCTTTCTTATTTTCATAAATGATCTCTTGTCTGCAACTTCTAATCCAATCCATTCCTTCGCTGATGACAGTACCCTCAGTTTTTCATATTCGTTCCCTAACTCACGTCCTTGCTCTTCGGCCGTAGAATGGGAACGGCAACGTATGTTAAACACATTAAATTCCGACCTGGACAGCATAATTAAATGGGGTTCAACCAACAGAGTGAAATTTAATGCTTCCAAAACACAATGCTGTCTTCTGTCTCTCAAGCGAAACCAAAACCCTCAACCATTATCCATGGATGGTACTTGCATCATTGAAACCGAAAGACTTGCCATTCTCGGTATGTGTATTAATAACCATCTTCGATGGAATGATCACATATTCGACGTCGCCAAAAATGCTGCAGAATGTCTATGATTAGTTTTTTAGTTAGTTTTAGTTTTAGTTTTAATTTCTTTATTTCATTAATAACTTAAAGTTATACAAAAGTTTAAAAATTCAAGGATAGATTACCAAGATAGTAGAGCATTTAAGTTATAAACTGAAATAGTTATGTACATTCTATTGCCAGATTTTGACAAGAGGCGAATGTACAGTACATACTTAAAAAAAAAAAAGAATTAAGATTTATTTATCGATGGGGATGCGATAAAAAATAAGTATAAATTCAACTATAAAAAGAATAAAAAAAAAAAATACATCAAAAAGAAATCAAACCAAAGGATTCAGTAAATTACCAATTACAGCGTAGTTTAACGAGAAAAGCCAACATTTCACATTTTTAAGATATACGGATTTAACTCGCTCACATCTCAGACTTGGAGGTATTTTATTGAACAAACGCCGAGCAGTAACATTGTAGAAGGTGGAAAAATGAGATTTATTGATTATAGGTACATTGACGAGATTACTAGTGTTGACGCGCAAATTACGGTTTTCATAAACCCTAGGAGAGTTGTACCCGGACTTTTCAAAAAATATTTTTAAAACTTTATAGAAGTACAAATGTCTCGATGGAAGAAATCCAAGACTATTGAACAATCCAAAACTAGGAGTACGACGGTTAACTTTACACATAATACGAACAGCGTGTTTTTGTTTTATTAGCAAAGGCTCTAATTTGTTATAATGTGTACCACCCCAACAAGCTATACCATACTGAAGTTGAGATTTGAGAAGACCTTTATAGACTAACTTTAAGATTGGCAAATCACAGTATTGGCTGAGATTATAAATCTGTCTAACAACATTGTTTAGATATTTTTTTAAGTACATAGTATGCTCCAACCAACTGAGCTTATAATCTAAAGTAATACCTAAGTACTTAAAGCTGTCGACGCGTTCGATTACAAAGCAGTCAGCGGTGCAATAGGCATGTGAATCAAAAGTGGGTGAATTATGATTTTGTATACAAGGATTAACAAAAGGGAATCTATTGCAATTTGGCGAATGGTATTGTAAAGGCATATCATTAGAGATTTTACCCATAATGTTAAAAAGCATGAACTTCGTTTTGTCACTTATGACCAATTTATGAAATTTAAACCATCTCCGCAGTATATCTAGATCATAGTTCACATCCATATATAAATTAAAATAACATTTACCATAATAAGACAAAGCAGTATCATCAGCAAAAGCTGTGAGTTTACCCCTAAGAGGTCGAAGAAAAAGCGAGTTTACAAAGATTAAAAACAAAATAGGACCCAAAACAGAGCCTTGTGGAACACCTATGTTAATGACGTTTTTCTCACTTAAAATATTTTGAATCTTAACTCTCTGACATCGGTTATCAAGATAAGAAGTGAACCAGTCATGGATAAAACCTCTGAAACCCGCGTTATAAAGTTTTTTAAGCAATATGTTATGGTCTACCATGTCAAATGCTTTAGTGATGTCAATGAATAAGGTAGCAGGGATATCAGAAACATTTAGACTACTATAAATTTCACCACACAACTTCAACAAGGCATCTTCAGTAGATTTGCCACTTCGAAAGCCAAATTGTGAAATACTAAAGAAATTAGTTTTGTCTAAGAAAGACAGCATTCTAAATTTGACCCCTTTTTCAAAGACTTTGGAAAAAAAACAGATAACAGGGATATAGGACGGTAATTGTTTAAAGACATGGTATCACCTTTTTTATGAAGAGGAATCACTACAGCTGTCTTAAGTAATTCCGGAAAAATACCCTTTTGTATACTTAAATTAAAAATATGACATAAAACATCAGAAACAAGGAGCGATATTCTTTTTAAGATATTACTTGAGATTTGATTACATGACATTGAATTTGACGCTTTTAGGGATTGTATAATTTTATGAACTTCCACTGGTGAAAAAAATTCAAAGAAAAAGCTTTGTCTTTGGAAAGTGTCATACGTAGAAAAATTAGAATTATCACATTGACAGTTAGAATTATTATTTATTGCGGATTCACGAATAGCCTTTGTAATATTGGAAAAATAGTCATTGAACACAGTGGCAACTTCTAAGGGCTCAGATAGAGTCGTATTATTTATAGTGACTGCAATATCAGAATTAGGTTTGTTTTTGTTCAAAATTTCGTTGACGACCTGCCATTCTCTTTTGGAATTACCTAAACTTTGAGCTAACTTATTTCTGAAATAAGTATCTCTTTGAAGAGGTATTTCAGTTTTCAGCTCTCGACACACCTTGTCATAACACCCTTTCAGTCTTAAGTTGTTGGGATGTTTTTTTAAACACTTAAACAGATGATTTTTCTTTCTGATTTTAGTAATCAGAGTACCAGTCATCCACAGCTTAAGAGGTTTCAACTTGTTAGTTTTTTTGATATGTATACTTGCGCGAGATAAATGCAATTGTAGTTTCTTAAGAAACAAATCAAAGGCAGTAGATGGATCCTCTGCTCTGTATACTTCATCCCAAAACTCAAAAATTAAGGCTGACTTTAGAGCTGTAAAATCAATTTTAGTGAACTCTTTATTATTGCACAATTTTATTCTGGAGATACTGAGGTTAAGTTGAATAGTAGTTAAACAGTGGTCACTTATTTTGAGGTCAAATATAGCCGTTCTGAAATTAGCAGGATTATTTCTATGTAACCTAATAAATATATGATCCAAACAAGATTTTGCATCTTGAACCACACGCGTTGGATGAGTCAGTAAACTATCAAAGCCAAAGGATGACATTACCGATCCCTTAGACGGTGCAAGAAATATTTTACCCCGTCTGATTTGCCCTCAATTTGTAAGGCATCCATCCGCCTTAAGCTGGAATATAACGCCCATATCTGGTCTGGTGCACCCAAGACCGTTCTGCATATTCTTGATAGGGTACAAAACTTATAGGTGATAGAGACATTGTGAATACTACACTTTCACTTGAACATAAGAGAAATGTCTCATGTCTCTCCCTGTTTTATCGAAATAGCCAGTTGCATTCATTTGCTCCCCTTCAAAATTTCACCCGCAATACGCGACATGCTTCGAATGCACAACAGTTCACCCTAAAGCCTAACTTCGGTCGTACTGTCAAATATGGATTAGTTTATAAGCCGAACGAAAGGAATGTAGAATGATCTACCAAACTCTGTATTTCATCACTACAACCTTCAATCATTTAAAACCAACGTGCGCAGGGTTCTTCTCTGTTCCTCTTCCCCTTTTCCCTGAAAGCCCCTGCCCTGTAACAGTATAAAGGCATTCATATTCCTTTTGGCGCGTGCAAATTATAAAAAAAAGAAAAAAAATCAGCATTCCTTATGTACCATGGCTCATTAACAATACTGCGTAGTACTTTATTTACATAAATAAATAAAATATAGTACATTGTATACTTTGCAAGTTTGTCTTATTTGTGCACTCCCAAAACTAGAGACCATATGTCCACATCGGCTTTAATTTTTGCTTATAAAGCAGTAGTTTGTTGCATACTGATTCACAGGAATATCTCCCTAGGAGCCAATACATTTTTTTTAGCGAATATTTAATTCGTCATGTTTTTTCTTAACATGAGGCTTCCGGTGTAATTTAGCGTCAAGAGTCATACCTAAGTATTAAGTTGAGTTAGAATAAAGAACAGCATTATTATTTATGTGCACAGGTATACTCGTATGTTGTACATTTTTGATTGTAAAGTTAACATGAATTGATCTCAGTTCATTTAGTTTTATTTGCCATTTTTTGATCCATTCAAATATGTATCTCATTTACAGTCCTGCAGGTTTTTTGTTACTTCTTTCATGGCTTTACCAGTAGTAAGTATAGCAGTATCGTCTGCAAATGTGGCAACATAGTTTCCTCATTTTGTAGTAAGTCGTTTATGTATAAAAGGAATAAAACACGCCATGTGGAATTTGGAATACTCATCTACTTGCTCTATTCTAAATGATAGCTGCATTATGTAGGACTGTAGAATATATGAGTATTGTTTTGGCAGATAGTTGTGCAGCTTATATATTAATGCTTTGTGCCACACTTTATCAAAAGCCTGTATATATATATGTCTCTTCTAAGGCTTTTCTATTTTATCAGTTATTCGGTGTACTCGTACCTGATCCACGTACTGATGAATACCTATTTCTAAAACCAAATTTATAGTTTGGTATTAATGTTTTTTTTTAAAGAATTTTTTTCAAATAGCTTAGACAGTATTGGCAGCAAGGTCTAAATGCTGCATTTATTATCTGTGGTAGTTTTTTCATACCTTTTTTAGGAAGATTTTTATAGAATTTCTCCTGTAATAAAATCAAATCCCGGAGCTTTTTCGAGTTGATCTTTTCTCTTAGTTGTTTCGCTATTTCCTTAGAGTTTAGTGCTGCTATTGATCTATCGTTTTCGAATATTTCTTCAGACGTTTTCAAGGAGGTTAACTCGCCTACATGCAAATTCCAACCGACAGCAAATACTGCTGCATGGAATTTGTCATAATGGTTTTTTTTTTTTTTTGTTGCATTTTTATTAATTATTAATTCATTATATCTTACTTGCTAGACCAAAAAAGCTTAAAACTAGCCCAACTAACTTATCTATGCTATTCTAACTTACTGGCCCTATGCGGGCGCTGTAAGCTAAACCTAATACTTAAAACTATGTCTTTCTTAAATTTGTATTTATTTGTTTTTTTTTTTTTTTTTTATTACTAATAATTACTAAGAAAAGTTTTATTTAGACGAAAAACTTAGTAAATGAACTTTTTGTTTGTTTCTTATACATATAAAACTTATAGATTATCTTAAAATAAATCTTAACCTACCTTATTCTACTTTAATCTACTTACTCTAACTACGTAATTATTATAATTTTTTTTTTTTTAGATCCAAGTGCAGTTTTTTTTTTTTTATATATATATGTTACCTAAAAATCTACCTAAAAACAACCTAACCCTAAGCTATGTAAACCGGCCATAGAAAAACCAGCCAACTACAAACTGGCTACGCTGGATTATGGGGAAACGACGAAGGAGTTCCCTCTTGTTCGGCTAGCCACCAAAAAAGTCCGTACTGACGTTGTACGTCGTCTATATCGTGACTCGATACCGCTCTACTAAACCGGAGACGCTCCACACTAATGTGTGCGACGTCTCTGTCGTAGTTGAGTCGCCTATCGGCAGCTGTCCGAGCAACATGGAAGATTAGCGGCACTGCCAATGTGTCCTGGATCAGACCTTTCTCATCGAGATAGAGGAATGCCTCTGGGGGAACAATGCCGTTAAGGCGCACTCTCTCGTGGTGCCCGTAATTGAGGTAATAAGCCCCAGAGATCAGGTTATTCATTGAGCTCATTGCTCTTGCAATATGCCTTCGAGTCAGCTTGATCAGGAAATTATCCACCCTTATTAGGTTAGCCCTGTAGTACAGGACCTCATTGGGATAGAATTTTATGTACTGGGATTCTGGTGTTCTGTATAAATGAAGGCAAGCCCTCTCAAACACATGAATCTTTTCCAACAAGCTTGCTATCAAGTTGAACCACACGGGGCATCCATATACGAGCGAGCATGGGCCGAATGAGGGCCATTTAGCAGATTACCTTTACCCTTGCATCGAGTTGCTTGCTATAAAAAAGTCTCTTTGCAAGGGCTCTGGCCAGAGCAGCATCTATATGTTTGTTAAAATATAGATATATAAAATATACACTTCGACTCGCAAGTGGCAGTCAGCGCGGTCCAACGATTGAGAACTTTCGCCAATTCTTTCTCGTATCCCTAGAGGCCCCAGACAACGGCGTCCTAAAAAGAACGGTTTCCAATTTCTGGAAGTTGATCTTCAACTTCCAGTCATCGCAATATCGCTGAATCTTATCGAAGTCACGTTGCAAGAGCAGTGCAATGACCTCGATTTTTGGTCCTGATCTGTACGCGTCAAGTCGTCTGCGTACGCTATGGCATGGTGGAGTGATAGTATTAGATCGCTCGTGTAAATGTTGAAGAGGCTCGGCGAATTAACCGCACCTTTTTGCAGACGGTTTTTAATTAGAAATGTTCCAGTAGAAGTCACATTGCCATTTTTGACAATGAACTCTCTACTGGTGAACATGTTATAAAGTATGTACAGCAGTGGTTTGCTTATGCCCAGCCTGCTCAGTTTGCAGAAAAGTCCCTCTAACCATACGGTATCGAAGGCCTTCTTCAAGTCAATCAGGCATGCTACCCGTGCATTGGTTCTTGCTTTTGTTCCATTGGATATCCGATACCAGTTTAGACGCGGCATGTATTGTATCATGCCCCGCCTTAAAACCGAAATGGTTATCCGGAATTATATTATTGTTCTCAGTCCACTTAAGCAGGGCTCTATTGATAACTTTCTTGTATAACTTGCTGCTGTTCGGAAGGAGACTTATCGACCGGAGATTTGCCGGATTGGAGGTGTCCTTCCCCCTTTTGGGGATGGGTTGTATCACTGCTGTTTTCCAATACGCTGGATAATGTGCATTATTCAGCAGAAGTTATGCACAAAGATGCGATTTTCCAATTCGCGGTTCGGGCAAATGGTATCATTCACCTTGAACACTTCCTGGAAAATCGCTTCTATAGCTTCTACCTTCTCCTGCGGATCTTCGATCACAAAGAAGTTGTCATCCTCTACTGCGTTATCTGGATCTATACCTGCTGTTATCAGTATTCGTGCATTGTTCATTCAATCTCCTCGTTTGATAGATTCCTATTGGGCGGTGGGTAGAGCGAGTTCGAGAAGAGTGCTCTTGACAAAGTTCTGGAGAAGCAAGTCCAACGCGTCCTACTATAATTGTAGGAGTAAGTTTGGACAAACTCCTCCAACTCCGCAATTTCGTTGGAAACCGTTACTACAGCACTGAGTCCGCAATGGTCACTGTCATACACAAATGTGTGAAGGCAGTTTAAAGTTTGTCGGTCCGTGTCGGCCAGTTGTAACCGTACGTCGAACAGCATGACATCCAGATAGGAGCCGTTTCTAGGAAATGTCGGACTATCTATAGCTTTCAAATCGAGTTTGTACTCGACACTGTCCCGACCCCACCAATTGAATAGTAGGTTCAGTCTAGGATTAGGTGTGTTATTTCCCCAATCTCTATGTTTGGCGTTTAGATCTCCGGCCATGAGGAAATAATTCTCCTCCGACCAAAGCCTTAGGCATCGAAAAAGCGTCTCGAGCTCTGAAATAAATAACGCAGATTGAGTGGCTTCAGGTACATAGAGTGCTATCATGTATATCCTCTTTCCACTATGGAGAGTGATGCACACGATACACGCTTCCAGCACCTGGAACCTTCGCACTTCACCGCAGTATGAAAATCGCAACACCTCCTCCTTGTGGTCAGACAAAAAACGCTTAAAACTAGCTTAATTAATCTAACTATGTTAATCCAACGTACTGGCCCTATGCGGGCGTTCTAAGCTAAACCTAATACTTAAAACTATGTCTTTCGACGTACCGTACTTAACTTTTTTTATTCGACTTACTGTTTAATTATTAGGAAATACTAAGAAAATTTTGTTGAGAAAATTAAAAAACAACTGTGTGTGTATTTTTGTTAATGTGCATTTATTCAGAGTGGTGTAAATGTTCACCCCTTCTAGAGGGAGATGTCGAAGCACAATGTTCGACACTCCGTCGATTGCCATAGATTTCTTCCTTCTCAATGATTCGAAGATCGCTTGGAGCTCCACCTTCGATATATACGGGGGATGTACCCTTTCATCGGCGATGACATTATTTGCCATGTTATCGTCATTGAACTCGGTAAGACCTACTCGTATATTCTCTGATCGCCAATGTTGCATATCATTTCGAAGGTAGAGTTGTGCACAAGGGCGCGATTTTCCAGGTCGTGGGTCGGGCAAATGGTATCATTCACCTTGGACACTTCCTGAAAGTCGCTCCCCTCTACCTTCTCCCGCGGATCTTCGATCACAAAGAAGTTGTCATCTTCTACTACGTTATCTGGATCTTAAGACACGGAAGGTCATTTTGATTATTCCTCCGAAATATTTTACAATATTTATTTGCGGGAACATACTCGGGTTGTTGGACTTTACATCCCGAATTTCGTTGTTCCAATGAAAATTTACAGAAAGTCTGTAGTTTTCCCTGATAAATTTCTGGGGGTTTGTAATCAATGACTTCAATGTCCTAACCTTCGAGTTTTGTCGGTCAGTAAACTGTCTGTACAAGGTTTTTAGTCTCGACAGCAGTCTACTTTTGTGTTGGTGTAGTGCGTCAATTGTTGCATTGCAGAATATGTCTGCGTTGTCAGTATGTTGATACCGAAGTATCGTATTGTCCATAGTTCGTATAATTGCTCGTCCATTTGTTTTAGGTACCAGTCAATCTCCTTGTTTGAAAGATTGCTATTTGACGGTAGGTAGAGCGAGTTCTTGGAGAGTTCCTTCTTGTTCTAGGAGTATTGTATTTTAATAGTTGCCGTTGATGGCAATGAATTCACTGCTAATTGAAACATAACGATATTGCAATCTACTCGAGCTACGGCTCGAGTAGATAAAACGATATTCTGTGAAATATATTTCTTTATTTTCAAGTCTATAGAACAATTCAAGTTCACACTATACTATTCTTCGCAAATTCTTTTTACAAGGTCTCTTTCCTCTCAAATCACTTTATCTCCTTTCAATTACTTAATTCACAAATCCAAACTAATTACTTCTTCTTGTTAACTCTCAACTTTCATTTTATCACAAAATCACAACTTCGCCCATTATCACTTTTCCAATCTCTTCGTGCGGTTCACAACCAACTGCTTGGTCTCGATCGCCATCTGTCCTTAAATAGCCGCATTTCTAATAGCCAGAAACAAATTCTTCGACCACTGGAATAAGAAAATTCTAATGTAATAATTCCAGGATGACAGCTGCAGCCAATAATCTCTTGTTCTCTCTTATCCGAACTGTGGAGACTAATTGCAGACACGAACCTCGAATGAAAAGACACTTCGGACTAAAATTCTGCCATAATGAAAAGACACTTCGGAATTTGTTGCATTATGCTACATTATGTTACAATATGTATTTTGTTTGTACTTAGTTGGTATCGAAAGTGAAATTAAACAAAGCTCCTGGGGAAGACAGAATGCTTTACGAGTTTCTGATAAACGATACAGATTATTTCTTAGAACAACTAGCAAGAATCTTCGGTCAGAATGTAGGATAAAAGAATCGTTTAATAAATCCACAATATTTCTTCAAAAAGGGATATGCTAACCACCCTTGCAACTACCGCGGTGTCTCATTCATGAAATAAATGAAAGGTTATTTATATGGGTAGAGAGAAACAACGTTTTGACGGAGTACCAATCAGAATTTAGGGAAAAATACTCGACTGTGGATAACGTTTATAATTTGGCATTAATTGTTTAGATAAAGCTTGACGAAAGAAAAAAGTCTATGCTTTTTTCGTTGATCTCAAGGCTGAATTCGATAAAATCTCACGGGGATTGCTTATCTCCAAACTTGACGCAATGTGAATTTCAACTAAATTTGTTAGCTTGCTTGAAGCTTTATATTATAACACTCCTTCTGGACTGGAATTTTTGGAGTATTTTGAGACGCTCCTTGGAGTCAAACAGAGGTGCCTACTTCTCCACTCCTTTATGCATTCTATATAAATGACTTGCATGAATTTTTGGGAGGTGGTCTTTAAATTGAACACTTGACTATAAGAATGTTGCTGTATGCTGACGACATGGTTAGTTGGGCAGAGGACGTCCAGGTTATGCAACTGATGATAGGTCGATTAGAAGAGTACTGCGGAAAATGGGGCTTGGAGGTGAATCTGTCAAAATCTGAAATTATGGTATTTCGAAACGGGGGTAGACTATCTAACCAGGAAAAGTGGATATTCAAAGCAGATGAAATTCAAGTTACCTCAAACTACCTATACTCGTATACGTACTTAGGAATATTTTTTAAGCTAAAGGTGAACTTTGCCAAGCATGTTGAGAATAGGAACACTGCGCCGAAAAACAGAATCAACGCCGACTATAATGAAAGAAGGTTACCGCGTAAACTTTCAAAAATTCTGCTGCGGAGAAAACTATTCTGGGTGAAAGAGCTAAACAAGGTCGGAGTTAGATTTGAACTGCATTGAGATGAAACTGTCATATCAAAAGAGGAATTTACCGCTACAAATTTGGAGTTAATGGATCGCCTTAAGTTAGAAAGACATCAGGGTAATACTACGAGTGCCAGAAAAAGCAGCAAATGCATCTATACGTTTCTAGATCATTCAAGAGGTCAAAACTACATTATTGATGATTTGATGTGAATAAAATCATCAATAATGTAGTTTTGACCTCTTGAATGATCTAGAAACGTATAGATGCATTTGCTGCAATGCATTTGCTGCAAGATGCATAAACAATATCAACTACTTGATATTTTATAGGAGGCTAAAGAAGGTAGGCTAGACAGCCGATTTCTCTAAATTCAGTCATTTTTATTTCAACTCTTTAGCAAATCCAATTAGAACTACCACCCAAACGTTAGGTTCCCGCTTAAGATCACCAGAATGAATCTGCCAATAAATAATGCAATTACTACAACAACCCCTATATACACTTAGCCGCATAAATCTGCGTACAGCTCAAAAAAAGAGTGGTATTTCAACTTTAAACTCAAATATTTCAGTTATTATGCCATGTATTAATGTCATTCTTTGCGTGTGTATTTTTGCAATAGGTATAAGAAAAAAATTGTTTAAAAATATATTTCGTGGTACGTAGGAAAAGAGAGAATATTATTTAGAAAGAGAAATATCTACACAATCAAATAAAAAAGGAATGACATTAATACATGGTATAATAACTGCAATATTTGAGTTTAAAGTTAAAATACCACTCTTTTGTTGCGCTGTACGCAGACTAATACGGCTAAGTGTATGTTAATCATAACCTTATGCTCCAAGTTAGCATAGATAAATGAAGAACTAAATTTAGTTAAAATTACACCATTACTAACTAAGTAAATAGTTTGTCTTTATTTTTAACTCAATTTAATATACTCGGAATTACATTCTCTTTCAGGCTAAGCTTTTTAGTTTTGTTGCAAATTTAAAACTACGATAATGACAATAGTGTCGTCTGTCGGGTAGATAATTAACATTATTTAATCTTTTGAAAGTGATACTAAATAAAATAAGTTATACAAGCAATCTTTCATCTAGTTGAATTCGTTGATAATCTGTTTTCGGTAAGATATGGCTACAATTATGTACTTGACCATTCTTTTCCAGTCGCTGACATTTTCAAGATAGGACTTTCCCAAATATATAGCTCTGAATTCTCTTAGTACAGGATATCTGAATAAAAAGTGTTGAAAGTCTTCTTCTTCTCTCAAGTTACAGAGTCTGCATAAGGACGATTCGTTCCTTCCAAATCTATTTCCATTTAAGCAAAGAAGATCGCCTTAAGTTAGAAAGACATCAGGGTAATACTACGAGTGCCAGAGAAAGCAGCAAATGCATCTATACGTTTCTAGATCATTCAAGAGGTCAAAACTACATTATTGATGATTTGATGTGAATAAAATCACTTGGATAGTGTAGTTTTGACCTCTTGAATGATCTAGAAACGTATAGATGCATTTGCTGCAATGCATTTGCTGCAAGATGCATAAACAATATCAACTACTTGATATTTTATAGGAAGCTAAAGTAGGTAGGCTAGACAGCCGATTTCTCTAAATTCAGTCATCTTTATTTCAACTCTTTAGCAAATCCAATTAGAACTACCACCCAAACGTTAGGTTCCCGCTTAAGATCACCAGAATGAATCTGCCAATAAATAATGCAATTACTACAACAACCCACAACAGCTCAAAAAAAGAGTAGTATTTCAACTTTAAACTCAAATATTTCAGTTATTATGCCATGTATTAATGTCATTCTTTGCGTGTGTATTTTTGCAATAGGCATAAGAAAAAAACTGTTTAAAAATATATTTCGTGGTACGTAGGAAAAGAGAGAATATTATTTAGAAAGAGAAATATCTAAACAATCAAATAAAAAAGGAATGACATTAATACATGGTATAATAACTGCAATATTTGAATTTAAAGTTAAAATACCACTCTTTTTTTGCGCTGTACGCAGACTAATACGGCTAAGTGTATGTTAATCATAACCTTATGCTCCAAGTTAGCATAGATAAATGAAGAATTAAATTTAGTTAAAATTACACCATTACTAACTAAGTAAATAGTTTGTCTTTATTTTTAACTCAATTTAATATACTCGGAATTACATTCTCTTTCAGGCTAAGCTTTTTAGTTTTGTTGCAAATTTAAAACTACGATAATGACAATAGTGTCGTCTGTCGGGTAGATAATTAAAATTATTTAATCTTTTGAAAGTGATACTAAATAAAATAAGTTATACAAGCAATCTTTCATCTAGTTGAATTCGTTGATAATCTGTTTTCGGTAAGATATGGCTACAATTATGTACTTGACCATTCTTTTCCAGTCGCTGACATTTTCAAGATAGGACTTTCCCAAATATATAGCTCTGAATTCTCTTAGTACAGGATATCTGCCTAAAAAGTGTTGAAAGTCTTCTTCTTCTCTCAAGTTACAGAGTCTGCATAAGGACGATTCGTTCCTTCCAAATCTATTTCCATTTAAGCAAAGAAGATCGCCTTAAGTTAGAAAGACATCAGGGTAATACTACGAGTGCCAGAGAAAGCAGCAAATGCATCTATACGTTTCTAGATCATTCAAGAGGCCAAAACTACATTATTGATGATTTGATGTGAATAAAATCACTTGGATAGTGTGGAAGGAACGAATCGTCCTTATGCAGACTCTGTAACTTGAGAGAAGAAGAAGACTTTCAACACTTTTTAGGCAGATATCCTGTACTAAGAGAATTCAGAGCTATATATTTGGGAAAGTCCTATCTTGAAAATGTCAGCGACTGGAAAAGAATGGTCAAGTACATAATTGTAGCCATATCTTACCGAAAACAGATTATCAACGAATTCAACTAGATGAAAGATTGCTTGTATAACTTATTTTATTTAGTATCACTTTCAAAAGATTAAATAATGTTAATTATCTACCCGACAGACGACACTATTGTCATTATCGTAGTTTTAAATTTGCAACAAAACTAAAAAGCTTAGCCTGAAAGAGAATGTAATTCCGAGTATATTAAATTGAGTTAAAAATAAAGACAAACTATTTACTTAGTTAGTAATGGTGTAATTTTAACTAAATTTAGTTCTTCATTTATCTATGCTAACTTGGAGCATAAGGTTATGATTAACATACACTTAGCCGTATTAGTCTGCGTACAGCGCAAAAAAAGAGTGGTATTTTAACTTTAAACTCAAATATTGCAGTTATTATACCATGTATTAATGTCATTCCTTTTTTATTTGATTGTTTAGATATTTCTCTTTCTAAATAATATTCTCTCTTTTCCTACGTACCACGAAATATATTTTTAAACAGTTTTTTTCTTATGCCTATTGCAAAAATACACACGCAAAGAATGACATTAATACATGGCATAATAACTGAAATATTTGAGTTTAAAGTTGAAATACTACTCTTTTTTTGAGCTGTACGCAGATTTATGCGGCTAAGTGTATATAGGGGTTGTTGTAGTAATTGCATTATTTATTGGCAGATTCATTCTGGTGATCTTAAGCGGGAACCTAACGTTTGGGTGGTAGTTCTAATTGGATTTGCTAAAGAGTTGAAATAAAGATGACTGAATTTAGAGAAATCGGCTGTCTAGCCTACCTACTTTAGCTTCCTATAAAATATCAAGTAGTTGATATTGTTTTGCTGAAATTTGTGAAGAGCATGTAGCTGCTAAATTTTCTATTTCATCTAAACATCTTTTCGAGATTTGTGAGGCTCGTGAGTTAGTTGATAGAGTTAAAGTTATTATTTACGTGACGGGTGGTATCTTTAAGTGCGTCAAAAACATTTCTCATTATTGTAATCTGATTTTCCGTCATGTTACACACTAATTTTGTTTTTCGAAAGAGACTGTAAGGCGCTGTCTATTTTAGTCGCCTTCTGTGAGTTCATTGTTTCAAACAGGAATTTCCGAGAGATTCTTATACCACTGAATAATACCTCATTTGTTAATGTTGTTTCTCTTTGGGTAGTTCGTTTCAGTAATATATATTTCATTAAGGGAGTTTTTTAAGAGATTTACAAGTATCTAAGGGATACTCTTTAACAGTTGCAATACAGAGTTCGGACACATTGTTTACATTTTGTTCCAAGATTGTAATGTTGGCTTTTGTCAGTGAATGGTTGACGTGAAAGAGGAATGCCCATTTCGTAAAGGATTTGTCAAGAACTCCGACAGGTTCCAGGGATACTCCGCCCATATTCAGTAGTACTATCATACTTGTACTAGGGTTGCGTCTACTCGTATGTATCGTACTATGATGACGAGTCTGGGAATGAGAGCACCAAGATTTCATTTTAGTAGTTTTTGTTTTTCTTGTGTTTTATATGTGTGTCGTGTTGTGAGCGTTATGTGTTCTCGGTATGTAAAGTTTTATTAGGTTATTGTGTATTACCTTTTCTTTCCTATCTCTTTTTAACATGGATTTTATTGGTGATATGATTTCTACCTCTTCATATCTTCGTAAATTGGGGTTAGCTTTTTGTTGACTTTGCTTTTTATTTCGAGTAATAATAATAAGTAGTTTGTTTTGAGTTATTGATTGTATATGAATTTAAACTTAGTATATAACACTCATGCACACATAGTCTGACGTATCAAAACTACATAACATGTCCTTTAAATATGCCTTGGTTTTTTTTTTTTTTTCAAATGATTCTCGGGGTCGATGCTCTCTATCCCGTTGATATCAATCTGGGTTATCTGTTTCCCATTGTCCTACTTTTCCCATTCTTTTCTTGTTTCGACCTTGTCCTTTCTTCGTTAGTCTTTTCCCCTTTTCTTTGTCATGTTTTGTCTTTGTCAGCTATGAGTAGTGTTTTCCTTTTTTCGGGACATTGAAATGAAAAATTTCCCTTTCCAATGTCCTACGTCTCGTCATTGTCGGTTACAAAAATGTTCGTTTAAAAAAAAAATCCTGAACGATAATATACAATACATAAATACACTAAACCTGGCATACAATATTGTTAACTAACTTACCTAATATAACTAATATGACCTAGGAACCCTACTCACGTAACATAAAACAAAAATTTTGACCTACAAAAAAATATATAAACATATAATATAAGAATTAATGGACAAACAAAAAGTCTTTTGAGATATATTATCTCGATTTAGTGAATTAGGCTTAGTGATTTCAGATATATTATTTTGATTTAGTGAATTAATTTTATTGATTAAGATGTATTATCAACATTTAGCAATTTATGTTTATGGTTTTGAGATGTATTTTCTCGAATTTTGGTTGAGGTTGCGGAACTTGAGATTTCGACTTTGGTGTTGAGAATTTATTTCTCGATTATGGTCTAGGAATGAATTTGTATTTTAGGGAGTTTTATTTAGATTCACGGAATTTTTGAATCTTGTGTTGTGCAGAAGCTACTTAGCATCTTAGCTTTGATTGCCCTGTTGACGGACTCATCGTTAGTATTAGCGTTCGCATTATTTAGTTCATCAGGCAGCAAATTGTCACTTTCCGTGTAGGAAGCAACTAACTCAGTGAAATATTTCTGTCTGCATTATCTGTACAGACCGAGTTTTCCTAATTTTTTTTTATCAAGACTTTTTAAGGTTTTGGCCTACCAGTCAGTTTTGACTTCACTATGTCAATACACTCTAATTTGTCTGCAAGTGAATTGGCATTTTTCAATTGGATCTCAACTAGTTGTAGGAATCGGTCTAAAGGTTTTGCGGCCCCGTCAAACTCGGATATGAGCTTGATGGTCCGGCATGAGTTCAAAGCCATTTGGGTATTGGTATCTAAATTAGTGAAGTCACTATAAGAGGGAGATTTAAGATTATTTTTAAGTGAAATCGGGGCAGTAACTTTGTCACTAGATATAGGTGGCTTTCTTGTTGCACTTGTCTCACCTTTTACTGGGGAATGTCCTATTGACATTGGTTGTGGTGTTAAAATTTCGGCGTCTGCCGATGATTTCGCGACCTTTTTGCCGCCTCTTAGTGGTATGTTTAAGTTAAGACTTGACATACATATCAGAGAACTTTACCGATTAAAGATTAACACCGTGTAGAAAGGTTTTAAATCGGGATAGTAGATGTACAAATTGCATGACATGTGGCAATGGTGTAGTGGAAACATAATCGCTTGTCACGCTGCAGATTCACGGTTTAAATTCTGACGTCAAGAATCATCTATTTATTCCGCATGAAATAAATAAAAAAGCCGATCAATTGCGAAAGCTTAATTCAACTCTACTGCGAAAGCATAACACTTGCAGTAGGGTGGTCATATGGCTGAAAGTGCAATTTGATCGTGAGGATGACATCGGGAGGACGAAAAAACTGTGAATCATAAGCAATGACAATAACAGCAAAACAAAAATGCTCCACAGTTATCTGGACGCCACCCTTGGAGTTTACTGAAACTTCTAAACCACTACACCAATCTTTCTTTCTTTCTGTCACTTCCCCGTTTCCCCAAAATGCCCATATCCTGAAATATTATAAGGGTATTTATATCGTCTTTGGCGCGGGTAAATTATAAGAAATAAAAATAATTGGCAATTGTCTGCATACTTGCCTGATACGAAGATAGCTACTTCGTCCGCGTAAGCAACAACCTCGCATACAGTGTTCTCTATTTCGAAAAGGAGTTCGTTGAGAACAAGATTGGAGAGCAAAGGGGAAAGTACTCTTCCCTGAGGGGTTACCCGTTGTGCTTGTTTCTTGATAGAGCTGCCCCCAAAGGAAGCATTTATTACTCCATTTCTAAGCATGTGCTCTACAATTGCGTTTTTGATAAGCATGTTGAGACTTAGGTAGCAAGGTACTATCTATTGAGTCTTTAATGTAGAGATCGATGATTCTCTCGAGAGTTTTGAGCATAAAAGATGTAAAGCTAATTGGACTGAGATCTTTGGGAAGTGTGTGTGAGGTTTTGCCTGCTTTGGGTATGTACACCACCTCACCTCGGACCAGGCACTGGGAATAGTTCCTAGTGCCGGACAGCTTTTCAGAATGCAGGACAGGTTCTGCCGTATGATTCCAAACGCCGTCTGGAGTTGAGCCGAAAAAATATAGTCAGTACGCACTAGTCAGTGGCAGGTCTGTGATCAGGGATTGGCATACAACTGGGGAAGTGCGTGTCTATTAACAGATTGAGCGACACCCTTTCGGAATTCGCCCAAAATCCATTGAGATTCTTTAGGACATTTAGTACGCTAGGAGTTTTTGATAGAACTTTGCAGCCCAGAAGAGTACCCGCAGACACTTGCAATTTTTTTTTTATAATTTGAGCGCGCCAAAGATGATATGAATACGAATATACTAATTCAGGATACGGGCATTTTGGGGAAACGGGGAAGAGAGAGAGAGAAAGAAATATTGGTGTAGTTGGTTTGAAACTCAGATGGTATCAAGTTTCTGTAAACTCCAAGGGTTCCAGATAACTGGGGAACATTTTTGTTTTTGCTGTTATTGTCATTGCTTATGATTCACAGTATTTTTTTCCGTCCTCCTGATATCATCACAACGAAGTCGCATTTTCAGCTATACGAGGGTGGGTCAATAAGTCCCTGAAAAATGAAATAAGGAACACTCTTTTCGGTATAAAAACATTTTATTTTTCAACACAGTCTCCTTTTAGCTCTATACACTTCACCCAACGTTTCTCAAATTTTTTGATGCCCTCCAAATAATACAATTTCTCGAGCCCCTGTTCTGGCCAATTGGAGTAAAAATTCGTAACTTTGTCTACGTTCCAAAAAACTTTTAAATGACTATGCTAATATTTGTATGCTGCCTGACAATGCTGTCCGAAATAGAACTGCAAATACAGATGTTTCCTTAAAGTCTACTATCATAACTCTAGTGGCATGAGAACTAAGGTAGCCTCTCTTTTTAATGCTTCAAGTCATAATGATTATGATGCAATCATCGTTACGGAATCCTGGCTATATAGTGGGATCATGTCCACAGAACTTTTTGATAGCATAAATTATAATGTCTTTCGTCTGGACCGTTGTAAATCAGCTGATGATCGCGGAGGTGGACTTTTTATTGTTGTTCGCTCTTCTTTTTCTTGCAAGCAGGTCGATTTACCAACAGAAGGTGTGGAACAATTCTGCGTAGCAATAAATGTTAACTGTGCAGTAAATACCTTATATTTTATTGTAAGTTATGTACCGACACATAGTAGTTTAGAAATATATGAAAAGCATATTGAAAATATCGATTTTATTAACAGTATTTGTAGTGATTTTCGTAATATTTGTGTTTTTGGAGATTTTAACCTCGGTGATACAACTTGGTCTTAGTCAGATAATGACAAAATGTTTATTTCTTGCAACGTAAATAAGAATTATGAATTTGCTATAATTGATTATTTGTATTCACTAAACTTATATCAGATGAATTCAATTCGTAACTCAATAAGTAAAATATTAGACCTAGTTTTTATTTGTTCAGATGATATTAAGGCTTGTGTTTTTGAAGCTCCATTTTCATTACTAAAGAATTCAATTCATCATAACAATAGAATCTTTAATTAAAATTGAGTTTTATCATTATTTAAAGGTTGAGCTTATGTAGTTCGGAAAAGTCCCACAATTTCTCAAAGGCCAATTTTCTTGCATTAAATAACTATCTGAATCATTTTGACTAAGGAAATGAATTTCATACCCTATGTCTTAATGACATGTATAGTTGTTTTGTCCAAATCCTGCAATGCGGATTTTCTATGTTTGTTCCTTGTAGGTAGATAAAGAAATTGTCCAAACCACCGTGGTATAATTTTAGAAGTTCTAGAAATTTAATGGATCACACAAAGGGTTTTTGGTCTTTTGTGAACTACAAGAAGAACTCTACTGGTATGACAAAAACAATGGTTTTTAATAATGTTGAATCTAATGATGTTCAAACAACCCTAGAATTATTTGCGAAATATTTTGAATCATTGTATTCTAACTCTAGCTCTAATGGTCACTTTATTTCTAACCTCATACCTAAGATCGATATTGGTTCAATGGAACTTGAACTACAGGAAGTTCTTACCGCGCTCAGCATACTTAAGCCCAATTCAAATGCGGGGCAGATGGTATTCCAGCAATTATTTTGTAAAAATGCTGCCAATCGATCTGCCTTCCTTTGATTTTTAATTTGTCTCTGTCCTCTGGTGTTTTCTTGAAGAATGGAAGATTTCCTTTCTCATCCCTATATTTAAATCCGGTACCAAGAATAGTATTGAAAATTATAGAGGAATTTGCAAATCTTCTGCTTGAAAGCATAGTGAAAAATAAATTAAAATTTTTGATAAATGAAAATATTTCTGAATTTCAACACGGATTTCTCTCCGGTCGGTCCACTACATCTATGTAACTTGGCATATTTTTCGTCATACGTTATCAATGCTGTTGAAAAAGGTTTCCAAGTCGATGCTAATTATACTGACTTTAGTAAGGCTTTCGACTGTGTTAATCATAAAATCTTGCTAAAAAAATTAAAAATTTTGGATTTCATTCCTCAATGTTTAATTGGATTTCATCTTTTTTAACAGGAAGGGTTCAAAAAGTAATGATTGGGAATCACTGTTCAAGAATGATAAGTTGTTCTTCGGGTGTTCCACAGGGAAGTCACCTAGGACCCTTATTATTCATAATTTTCGTCGATGATATTGCCCTGAATATAAAGAACAGTAAGTGCTTAATATACGCTGATGACTTAAAGATATTTCATAAGATAAAAACTATTGATGATAGTGCGAAAATTCAGCAGGACATTAACTGTCTATCGTATTGGTGTACCGTTAACTGCTTAAAATAAAATATAAAGAAATGCAATGCTATGTCCTTTTTTAGAGGTTCTTCGTATATCTTATATAATTACAATCTTACGAATTGTATATTAAATAGAATTGACACAATTAAAGACCTTGGTGTCAATTTTGATACTAAGTTAACCTTTAATTCTCATGCTGATTTTGTAGTCTCTAAAGCCAATTCAATTGTTGGATTCATAAAGAGAAACGGCAAAGAGTTTACGGATCCCCATACGCTTATGTCGCTTTTTATTTCGTTGGTAAGGTCTGTCCTTGAGTATGCTGATGTAATTTGGAACCCTGCCTATGAAGTTCACTCCGGTCGTCTTGAAAGTGTCCAGAAGCGCTTTACCAAATACATTTTTAGAAAAATGCGCTGGGATTTTATGCCTTCTTATAATACTCGATGCCAGTTATTAGGTATTTTGACATTGAAGACAAGGAGATATGCTCATGACATTATGTTTGTTAGAGATCTGTTATGTTATCGCATCAAAAGTCCTCCGCTTTTATATCTTCTGCCGATCTACGAACCTGAAAGACCATTGAGAGAAAGGCAATTTCTTTTTCGATCCGCACATAGAACGAACTATGGACTAAATGAACCAATGTCCAGAACTATTACCTCTTTCAATGAAGTTAGTAGAGATATAGATTTGTAATTTCAGGAGATTGTTTCAAAAACACTATTTAATTTAATATCATAATGTAATCTATTGTAAATATTGAATTAGTCTGTTAAGCAAAGCCTGTAGATGGAATATATACAAAATAAAATAAAATAAAATAAAATAAAATAAAATAAAAGATCCGTCTACTGATCCGGAGACGCTTCATGCGCTGCTTAAAGAGAAGGACTACGACGAGCTCAAATTGATAGGGGTAAAGCCATTTACCACAGCTAGGACCAAAAGGGAGAAGCGGAAACTGCCGTTCTTCCTTGTTCACCTCTCACCCAACAGCAAACTGGATGGTCTAAGGAGTATCAAAGTCCTAGACTACCAGGTTGTCGCATGAGAGAAATTAAAAAGAGCGCAAATATTTAGTTCGCTGCCAAAGGTTCGGTCACGCCGCGTCGATCTGCGAAATGCAGCCTCGATGTGTTAAATGTGGAAAGAACCACAAAGCAGAAGAATGCACTCTGGGTAAGGATGAAGTGGCAGAAAAGAGACAGCTCTCATGTGCTTTATGCAGGAACTCGGGACACACCGCAAACGCCGGCGCAAATAGCGGCAGGCCGGGGAAACACGGAACAGAAAAGGTTGCTTCTCAGGCCCCATCGTCAAGAGCACCGGAGGCTGAAACTGACTTACTGGCCATTTTGCTCTCTATCCAAGGGCAGATAGGTCAGCTTCAGCGTCAGGTACAGAAGCAGGCGAAGCGGGTGGACCAGATCTACGCACTTCTGCCGGGCTTAACGCACCTTCAGTCGTAATGGGTACGAACATGGAGGAGCAATCCTTGAAGATCCTTGCGGTGAATGTGAATTCACTTATTAGGATCGAGCGAAGAGCCGTATTGTTTAAGTTGCTTGAAGATCAAACCCCTGATGTGCTTCTAGTTACCGAAGCAAAGCTATCCCGGAAGCACAAATTGGGGCACAGCAAATACAATATTGCTAGAACAGACCGACCCAACTCCATACAAGGAGGAAGTGTTACGATCTTCATACGCAGCGGTGAAGTGCGAAGGTTCCATGAACTGGAAGCGTGTATCGTGTGCATCCCTCTCCATAGTGGAAATAGGCGTTTAGCCAAACATAGAGATTGGGGAAATAACACACCTAATCTTAGAGGGAATCTACTATTCAATTGGTGGGGTCTGCACATGGTTGAGTATAAACTCGATTTGCGGTGAAGCGGTGAAGTGCGAAGGTTCCAGGTGCTGGAAGCGTGTATCTTGTGCAGCCCTCTCCATAGTGGAAAGAGGATGAACATGATAGCACTCTATGCACCTGAAGCTACTCAATCCACTTTATTTATTTCAGAGCTCGAGACACTTTTTCGATGCCTAAGGCTGGAGTCGGAGGAGAATTATTTCATCATAGCCGGAGATCTAAACGCCAAACATAGAGATTGGGGAAATAACACACCTAATCCTAGAGGGAACCTACTATTCAATTGGTGGGGTCGGGACAGTGTCGAGTATAAACTCGATTTGAAAGCTACAGATAGTCCGTCGTTTCCCAGAAGCGGCTCCTATCTGGATCTCATGCTGTTCGACGTACGGTTACAACTAACGGTTGCGGACCGACAAACTTCAAACTGCCTGCATAAATTTGTGTATGACAGTGACCACTGCGGACTCAGTGCCGCAATAATGATTCCCAACGAAATTGGGGAGTTGGAGGAATTTGTCCAAATGTACTCCTACAATTATAATAGGACGCGTTGGACTCGCTTCTCCAGAGTTTTAACAATAGCACTCTCCCCAAACTCGCTCTACCAACCGTAAAATAGGATTCTGTTAAACGAGGAGATCAACTGGTACCTAAAACAAATGGACGAGACAATTAAACGAACTATGGACAATACGATTCCTCGGTATCAACATCCTGACAACGCAGACATATTCCGTAATGCAACAATTGACGCACTACACCAACACAAAAGTAGACTGCTGTCGAGCCTAAAAAGCTTGTACAGACAGTTTACTGACAGACAAAACTGGGAGGTTAGGACGCTGAAGTCATTGATTAAAAACCTCCAGAAATTAATCAAGGAAAACTACAGACTTTCTGTAAATTTGCATTGGAACAACAAAATTCGGACTGTAAAATCCAACAAAAGGTGTTAAAAATTATCTTAAACTTTCTTATCATCCATGTAACTTTCTTAATTTACCCTATATTATTTAAAGTTAAATATTGCTTTTATCATTAATTAAATTCTTGTGGAGACTGTGTGAATTTAATTGATTTGTCATCTACATAGAGTCAGTTGCTACTTAACTCTCAACGAGAATAAACGTGTTTCTGAATTTTTGAAATCGGTCTTTCTTTTAACGCCACCTGGTCTCTTAGTTCCGCCAGTCGAGTCATTAATTTCTTTATGGTGCCGAAACCCGGAAGGAAAGATGTTGAGCCTAAATTTTAGAAAATTAGAATAACGACAACAATGAAATTATTCGCGCGGTCCGCGTACAGAGGGCAGGTAACTAAAATCGCGAAAGGCGCCTTCGAGTTTCTTGACTCGGAAGAGTCTAAACCGACCTGATCGAAATGCATATACGAGGGTGGGTCAATAAGTCCCTGAAAATTAACACAAATTGTGTCGTCACCTTAAATTTAATTTTTTTTTGTCAAGAATCATCCTTCAAAAGAACGCACCCAAATTTTCAGACAGATCTGTCAAATAGTTTTGTTGTGGCAGCCATTTTATATGGACGCCTACTGGCATTTTCGTCAAAATGGAAAAAAGTGAATTTCGAGTGCTCATTGAACACTATTTTTTGCGAGAAAAAACTATCACGCAAACCAAACAAAACCTTGACAAATATTATGCGGACTCTTCACCATCGATTGGAACCATTCACCACTGGTTTACTCAATTTCGGTGCGGTCGTTCAAGCACAAGTGACGCCGAATGTTCTGGTCGCCCAATTGAGGTCACCACATCAGAAATGGTCGACAAAAACTTCAAAGGTGTGTTTGGCGATGTTCCAGAAAAATTCGGCTGAGTTTTTGCGCCGTTTCTTAACCGTGGATGAAACCTGGATTCACCACAACACACCAAAAACCAAAGAACAGTCAAAACAATGGACTTTTCCTGGTGAATCGAAGCCGAAGAAGGCTAAGGCGGGTTTGTCAGCAAACAAGGCCATGGCGACAGTTTTTTGGGTAAAACGATCACCGGCGGATATTACGCAGAGCTGCTGGATCGATTCCAAGCCGATTTGAAGCAAAAACGGCCGCATTTGGCGAAGAAAAAAGTTATTTTTCACCAGGACAACGCACCGGCGCACACCGCAGTCGGAATGGCAAAATTGCATGAGTTATTTGAGATTTCGGTCGAATGAAGAGGTCATCGCTGAAACAAAGGCTTATTTTGAGGGGCTCGAGAAATCGTATTATTTGGAGGGCATCAAAAAAATTGGAGAAACGTTGGATGAAGTGTATAGAGCTAAAAGGAGACTATGTTGAAAAATAAAATGTCGTTGGTTGGGTTTTTTATTCAATCCAATTTCGACTCAATCTTACAACTCGGTGTACCCAGGTCGATATCTGAACTTTCGACTCGACCTTTCAATCCTGCATATATACGGGGTAACTCAAACCTCTGTTACGAGGGCATGGACCTCGTCTGTGCCGAGCAGCAAAAAAAATAAAATTCGACATACCTGGTACGCTGTGGTGTCCACTCGCAGACAGTATTCCTTCTTCAGCTTCTTTAAATTGTTTTTAAAGAAAAAAAAAAACCAAATTGAAGATTAATAAAAAAAAAAAAAAAAAATAAACAGCGATTTATCGCAATATAAAATGGAAATTTCTACAATTGTCTTGACATGGTGGAGGGTGCGTCTCCCTCATTCACACAAGCCCCATCCCATTCTCACAGATTTAATGATGGCGATCGGGAAATTATTTGTGGTTCAGGCCACAAAGGGTGAGATTGACAGAGACGATAAAGTTCGTTTGTTTACGTGAGATATTTTTTTCTTTTGTTTTAATTCTTTTTTTGTCTTAGGTTTTATGAATAGGTGTCTCGTAGGTTGTATTATTTATGTGTAAGTAAGTTACAAATATTGTATTTCATAATTAGAGTATTTATGTATGTTAATATACAGAACAATTAGGTCAGCAGTCAGGGTAATTTTTTTTTTTTAAGAAGACGGACTATTGTGGCTTGACTATAACGCGACGAGGGACATTGATAAGGGAAATTGTTCCATTTCAATGTTCCGAAAAATGCAGAACACTACAGATAGTTGACAAAGACAAACAAAATTAGAAAGAAAAAGGGAAAGAGGACTAACAAAGAGAAAACGAGGTCAACAAAGAAAATGAAGGAGATGAAAAGTAGGACAATGGGAGACAAATAACCCAGATAGATAACAGCGGGTTAGAGCATCGACCCCAAGAGAATCATTAGCAAAGTTAAGCTACAAGCCGCTGCCGCTGCTGTTGATAACAGAGGACTTTTCTTGTTTGTTACGAGCTACATACAGTGAGGTTTAAATTTTTTTTTTTGCCGATTTTTTGGAGGTGAGGTGCAACTGGGCTGCAGGCAAAGAAAAAAAAAAGAAAAAAGGATAACAAGAGGTTCTTTCCCACAAAAATTCAACACCCCGCTGTCCGGGGGCCCAACAAAGTAACAGTGAATTTCCAAAAAAAAAAACTTTATCGAGTCCTAGTAAATTTCAGTGCCCCAAAACTTTAACTCTAAAGTCAAAGTTTCAAAAATTTATTTTTTAATTTCCTTTTTGAATATTTAGTTTTAAGCTTTCTTTATGAATTAGTGTATTTGGATAGTTTCGCAGTTTCAATTAAATAATTAAGGTTAGGATAAGTTAAAAATTTGTGAATTTGCTAAGAATAAAGCTTCAGTTCTTCGCGTCACAGTTAACTCTGCTAATAGCAGCAAACATCCTTTCTTGTGCTGCCGGCAGGACAACGTGGGACCTGAATGCCGTGAGTACCAAAAATACGTACGGACTAACAAAAGTTCGCTTAGTTGGTGTCAATTTAGTAATTTTTGAAAAAAAAAGATGAATTTCTTTAGCTTATAATCTAACAATATTTATTTCCAAATTTCAGAACAATAGGTAAAAATGGAGACGAGAAAGAGAAAAATTAGTGACGTAAGCTCGGTTGAAGTTCCACCGCCAACACAGGAAGAAATTCGTTCTCTTCGGATTTCGGCGTCAACTCACGCCAGTCAAAATTCTGCATGAATGCCAAAGTGCTTACGAAATAAATGAATCATCTCTTGTTACTTTTTCAAAGTGGTTTCGAAGATTCCTGACTGGCCATTTTTCTGTGGAGGGCGAATCTCGTGAAGGTCGGCCAAAATCCTCGACCGACGATACCAATGTTGCCTTGGTTGACACAGTATGCCAGGATGACACAGGAGATGATAACGGATGATCTGGGTTTGAATGCCATGGCTGTGATTCAAAGAAGTCAGCCGATGGGTTCCAAAAATGTTTAATGGAGAGCGAAAAGAGGCTCGTGTTCGTTTTGCTCAATATTTCCTGGATAAGTTTGAAAATGGAGAGTCAAGCTACTTCAATAAGATCGTTACAGGTGATGAATCTTGATTTTACGAGTACAACCCGGAAAGAAAACAGCAGTCCATGATATGGAGCCCAGAAAGGCCAAACAACAAAACTCAACGACAATAGTTCTGATGTCAATGTACTTCACCAGGGCGAAAATGGTTGCCGTCATCCCGCTTAAAACTGGTCAGACAGTCAATGCAAATTGGTATACTGAAACTAGCTTACAAAAGTTTTCCAAAATTTACTAGGACACCGACAAAAAGAGGAGCTGCGCCGCTACTTTTTGCACCACGACAATGCGCATCCACACACTGCTGAAAAAATCAACAACTTTCTTGCGCTCTCGAACATCAATAAAATTCGCCCAGCATCTTATTTTCCGGATCTAGCGCCGTGTGACTTTTGGCTGTTTCCGAAAATAAAAAAAAGATTTGAGGGGAAAAATCTTCACATCTAACGAGGAGAGTATTAATGCAGTCTATGTCGAAATCGAAAAGCTCCAAAAAGAGCATTGAATCGGATTAACAACGAGGATGAAAAAAAGTAAAAAAAGATGAGAAGATATTACAAAAAAAAAAAACAAGTTTTCACTAACCTTTTAATTTTATGTTATGCGTTATACTTATGCTGTACACAACCTCACTCGTCTGCGTCTCGATCGAGAAGAAAGATAAAAAACGTTACAATGTTAATGTATATAGAAAAACATTTATTAGATTTGTATAAATTAAAAAAAACTTCGTTTAATTTGTAAAAAAAATATTTTTTCCTTTAGAGGAGAAGCCTCTTCTTTATTAAAATTCAAAAACACAACTGACTTACAAAACTAACATAAAGAAACTTATCACCTATGTTCACTTAAATAATACGTGCTGGAATGTGGGAATTTTGCAATGGGATTGGGATAGGGTATCGTCTTGCGTTAGCTCCAGACGCTGGCTCAGCAGCATGAATGTGGAGCGTGGTTGTTATCGACTGTTGCTATTGCTGCAGGTGTTTTTGTGTCAAGCACGAGGCGAATATTGGGTTACACATGGCGAATGTGTTTTGTAACATTTGTGGTGTTAACTCCTCCCTGCTTAGAATCAAACGTCCTCGTTTGACCTTAATTCAAAAAAGTGGTATTTGGCTTATTCGTGTAGGCTTTGCTGTTAAGACTTTTTCTTGGGTCTTGCTGGTTTCTTGGCAAGGAGTTGCCATATGCGTGTTTTCCTTCATCTCAATTTGGTTTTCTGGATCCGGTCTATTGTTGACGTTGATATGAATTGCGCGTTTTTTCCATACAGTTTTTGCTATAAAGGCTAGAGCAATCGTGGCTATGGCTATTGCTAATATGATATTTGTTGCTTTGATGGTATTGTGTTTTGATTCCAGTGTTTTTATGTCTTCAGTGTTGCTGGAATGGAGTTCTTTTACCATTTCCAATGATAGCATTTCTTCTGTGTCCTCCGCTGTAGAAAATTGAGCGATTGCAGGTAATGGTTTTAATGTGGATATCACGGTATCAGATGTGTAGGTTTTATTTTCTATGGTAATTGTTGAGTTTTGAAACTTAACTATGAATGTGCCCGTTAGTGGTAATACATTTTGGTGGTCTTGTTGCATTGTGCCGTTAAACCGATTGAGAAAAATGAGTCCTGGGAAGATTTCCTCTACTGTGGGAATATGTTGGTTGTTTATGCGGGTGCAATTGGCTTTTATATTCAGGAGTAGGTTAGGGATACAGGATGTGCTACTAATATCTAATATGTTACGATTAGGACATATTTCTAATTTATATTATAAGTATACCAAGCTTAGAGTTAAACACTTGCAGTAAACTTTTATTAAAACCCGTAAAGAAGACAAATTTTGTAAACAAATTAGAATATGAACAAATTTTGAAATGCCAAGAAAAAATGTATGGTTTAAAGTTAGATTGTAAGTCCTATAATAAATTTATTTGTTTGCCAATTATTCTGGTGAATTTCGTTTGGCCTTGATGTACCTTGCTGGGGTACGGGTGTCGGTCCCCTTGGTGTGAATCGACTGACCTGCTGTGACCTTGGTGCGTAGTGTTGGGGTACGTACTGATGGGGTACTGGCATTTGTCCTCTTGGTGGGAATCGATTTGGCTGATGCCTGATTTGGTGACTCTGACTTTGACCCATTGGTTCCGATTTAATGATCGGATTCGCTGGGAGCGCGAGTGGCTGCCTTGGCACAAAAGACCATCTTTTGTGCCAAGGCAGCCACTCGCTGATTCCCAAATTGTGGTGTAAAGGATTGGCCACGAAATGCAAAAGCAGGCTGGTTGTGGTATAAGTTACGCGGTGGCGCAGCACGGGGCGGTTGCGCTTGTGATTTTCTTGGAGCTGCCTGATTATTGTAAGCATGGGTTGTCCTATAACTCTGGTTCTCCAACTTAAGGCATAAATTTAGCGCGTGAGGTAAATCTAGCGGCTCTCTTATGGCAAGAAGGCGCGGCAAATCCCCTCTTAGCCCACGTATGAATGTATCTAGTGCCTTGTCTCTATACGTCTGGGTCAAGAGGCGCATGGCGTCGGGGCTCGTGTCCATGCAAGATACTCTATTAAGAATTAGGGAGAGATGTGTGTACACCAATTGGTAGAACTCTTGCACGGTTTTATTTCCTTGTATGAGAGATGCCATTTGGTAGTCCAATGTGGTTACGTCTCTCTTATCGGCGTAGTGCATAGCTAAACACCTTGATATCGACTTCCAATCGAGCGGAGTATTATATGACTCCAGGGCTATATCCGCATTTTCGGTGATTCTATTACGTATCACGCTTAAAATCCCGTAGTATTTGGGAGTGCCCTTTAGGGGTTCATAAACTTCAAGGATGCGCTCAACGCTCTTCCTCCAGGAGCTAAACTCTCCTGGGTCTCCGGAGAATGTCCTAAGACATCGGACCACGTCCGGAATTCTATCCATGTCATTCAATTGATTTATGTGTTCATGAGCGATTGCCTGGTCTGTGCCAGCGAAATAATCAGCATTGGGGTTTAAACAATTTTGGACGAGGGGTGGAACCTTGGTCTCTAGGACCCGATTTACTATTGACAAAATAAGGGTGTCTAAGGCGGAAGTCGACCCAACCTCTCGGTTTGCATCCGTATGGGATGTTGTAGATTGGAAAGAGTTATTTTGATTCTGATCGCCCAGAGAAATTCTCGGGGGGTCGTCCGTTGGTGGAACATTTCTACTGGGGGGATTTGGTGGATTTGGTCGATTTGGTTCAAAGAAATGTTCGTTGCTGGGGTTTGTGGATACTCCTGAACGGAGGTCGGGCATTTTGGTATACTCAGAGTTAAGAAAAATTTAAGAGGAACTGAACTTGACACGTCTAGCTTTAGATGTGGTTAATATTAATATGTTTCACTTAATTAGTACTAGTAATGGGTGATATGTCTCACTTGATTATTCCTATATTCTACTTTACTGTATTTCTACTTAAATGTTGATTATTCTTATATTCTACTTCACTGGATTTCTTACTTAAATATTGATTATTCTTATATTCAACTTCACTGGATTTCTTACTTAAATATTGATTATTCTTATATTCTACTTCACTGGATTTCTTACTTAAATAATCTTAACAATTATCCTTACAGAACTAAAGCGGCGAACATCCCACGTCGGTTGATTGATAAACTCCTTTTTGCCTTGCTTGGCTACTGCGGTATCGCCTTCAACACACTTACGTGGTTCCTTCGATCTAAAGATTTCCGGTGATGTCGCTGACGGACCCGGCACTGGGAGCACTAATGTTCTTTTCCAAGTTCACTTCTTTGGTCACTCACGGCGAGCTATTTTAGGTCGGCTTACGCGTGTAACTACTTCGCAACGATTTTAACGCATTAATGTTCTTTTCCAAGTTCACTTCTTTGGTCACTCACGGCGAGCTATTTTAGGTCGGCTTACGCGCGTAACTACTACTTCGCAACTATTTAAACTAGTTAAAATCGTATTAAATCGCGACGTGACTACTCTCGTACCGGGTCCCTGCTCGGGCGCCAATTAAAAAAAATTTTGTTTAATTTGTAAAAAAAATATTTTTTCCTTTAGAGGAGAAGCCTCTTCTTTATTAAAATTCAAAAACACAACTGACTTACAAAACTAACATAAAGAAACTTATCACCTATGTTCACTTAAATAATACGTGCTGGAATGTGGGAATTTTGCAATGGGATTGGGATAGGGTATCGTCTTGAGTTAGCTCCAGACGCTGGCTCAGCAGCATGAATGTGGAGCGTGGTTGTTATCGACTGTTGCTATTGCTGCAGGTGTTTTTGTGTCAAGCACGAGGCGAATATTGGGTTACACATGGCGAATGTGTTTTGTAACATTTGTGGTGTTAACTTATATAGTTGTATCCGTTAGAAGAGCAATAGGAAAATAAAAAAATAAAAAAACAATGCGAAGAAGTTAATGACAAAATAGGGTAAATTAGTAAATATTCACGAAGCACTTTTTACACTTACAAAGTAGGGTAAATTAATAAGTATTCATGAAGCACTTTTTTTTTTAAATTATATTATTAGGATTCTAATCATAAGCATTCCGGCACCCCCCTGAACGAGTTTCAGGATAATGGTAGAAGAGCCAGTTTGGATATTGGTTGAACGAAAGTGCCTGCACTCGTTTTAACAGTGGCTACGCGAACAAGTTCATCCAATGCTGGATATACGGATACAATTCTGCCTACCACTTGTTTGGTGGCAAATTAGGCCCCTTGTTAACGACAACGTCTCCAGATTTAAGGTTCGATTTTGTTCGTTGCTATATGCATCGCTCTTGAAGGATCGTAATATACTCCTCACTCCACCTTTTCCAGAAGCCTTGGGTCATATTTTGCAGATGATTCCAATCAGATAGACTATTCAATGGCGTATCCAGGTGAGTTTGTTCGGGAACTACTGTCAATAGCCGACCTACTAAAAAATGAGAAAGAGGAAAGGATTTAAATCACTATCAGATAGATAAAATAAAAGTCGTGAGTTTAATATTGCTTCTATTTGAGTAGTTACGGTAGTAATATTGACGACCCATTGACGCGGCGCAGATGTAGTTTAACCGACTTCACACCTGCCACCCACAATCCACCAAAATGTGGAGCGAATGGTAGAATGAAGTGCCAAGCGATTCCATCCTTTGCGAGAAGCGATGCACATGTCGTTATGCGATTGCAACATAATGGTTTGTGCATTTCAGTTAAACAACGCCGGGCACCCTGAAAATTGGTACCATTGTCACTGTAGATATTCTGGCAGAGTCCTCGTCGCGAAACAAATCGGCCTAGGGCAGTGGTGAGATCACTGACCACCTTAAGGTACATGGCCTTTGTACACATGCAGATGAACAATGCTATGTATGCCTTCGAGTATTTTGGATTCCGACCGCGAGACAACTTTATCGTCAGTGGACCAGCGTAATCACACCCTGTGTTGGCAAAAGGTGGGCTAGGTTGTATGCGTTGCTCTGGAAGATCTCCCATGAGTTGACGGCTAGTTATTTTGCGTTGCATGAAGCACGGCTTGCAAATGTGAATGACTCTTCGAATTAAATTGCGGCTACCCAAAATCCAGAACTGTTGACGAACAATTGCAAAGGTTTCCGATACTCCCGCATGCATGTATCTTTGATGTATATCTTTAACTATAAGAAACGATATATTATTAGTTTTTGGGAGTATAATAGGATGTTTCATATTGTATGAAACAGTTGAGTCTTTTATTCGCCCTCCAACACGAAGAATTCCATCGGTGTCCAGGAATGGAGAGTATTTTGATAGATTTAATTTGGTTGGTTGAAACATATTTACTACCTTTTAGATCCTTAATGTCCATGGAATAGTATTTGAGTTGCACGAACTTGTAAATAAATACCTTTCCAGCATGGAATTCCTTGAATCGCAAAGCATGGCTAGTACGAAGGAAGGACTGCGAACGACAATTTGAAATGACGCGAAAACAGATTACAACTACCTTCACGAGTATCAAATTTAACCGGTTCACTGTCCGTGACTTGTGGAGAGATACACGATGAAGAATTAGGCCACTGTTCGTCCGTTTTCGACAACCAATGTGGATCGTTCCACCATAGATTGTGATGTATTAGAGCCGAAGGTGATACACCACGCGAAGCACAATCTGCGGGATTAAATTCGGATTTGACATAGTTCCAGGAGAGTCAAGGGACAAACGTCAAGTATACTAGAAGTGCGATTGGCAACAAACGTAGTCCAACGCCGAAGGGGTGAAGAAAGCCAGTGCAAGACTATCTCCGAGTCGCACCACGTTGATATTTTTATTCCGGTTGAATTAAACGAGGATTTCACAAGATTAATAAATCTCGACAAGAGTAAAGCCCCACAAAGTTCAAGACGCGGAATCGAAAGAGGTTTTAAAGGAGACACTTTCGTTTTCGCGGCAACAATGATGACCGTGAACTCACCAGTGGCTAATTTCGATCGAGCGTAAACTACGGCTGAATAGACAACTGATGAGGCGTCCGAAAACCCATGTAGCTCTACGTTTTCAGAAGATGCGAAGATTTTCGCGAAATCCGAATTTGTTGAATACTATGCAGATTATCAAGGTGGCTCATCCATCGGGTAGATAATTCAGGTGATAGGGGATCATCCCAACCAAGACCTAGATCAGATGACCAGAGTTCCTGGAACATAGCTTTAAAAAGGACTACTGAAGGTGCCAAGAAGCCTAATGGGTCAAAGATCCGAGCTATTTCAGAAGGGCAATATTCTCCTCGTGATTTGAAGGGTTTGTTTAGGTTTAGTTACGCGAAACGAAAACATATCAGAAGTTGGATTCCAGTACATTCCTAGAACCTTAATTGTAGCTTGTGACTTTTCTGTGTCGAAAAACGAATATTCGCAATCCTCCAATGGCAATTGAGCCATAAGACTCCAGCAATTAGAGCTCCATTTCCTGAGTTTTATGTTAGCTATCGATAAAAGATTTATGAGCTCTGCTTGTAATTCGAATAGTTGTTCGATCGAGTTAGATACCTTCATAACATCATCGACATCATCGACGAAACATCACTTAATAGGACTTTAGATGCGTTTGGGTATTTCTCCTTATAGTCATCGGCGAGCTGTTTAAAAAACACGAACAGCAAGAATAGCGGACGCTGTTCCATATGTGACAGTTTTGAGACGATAGTGTTTTAGTTCTTCGTCAGGAGCTTGACGCCAGACAATTTGCTGAAAATCAGTTTCTTGGTTACGAATTACGATTTGCCGAAACATTTTGACTATGTCAGCCGTAAACACGTATCGATGTTACCGGAAACGAAGGCAAACACCTATTAGCTCACGCTGAATAGGTGGACCAATGAGTAGCTGACTGTTTAAGGACTTTCCAAGCGAATTAGTTACTAAACCGTCAAACACAACGCGTAGCTTAGTTGAGATGCTGTCAGGTTCAAAGATCGCATGATGTGGCAAATAGAATTGCTGTCCGTTGGTCGTTACTATCTCTGCAGATGGGATGAGTTCCATATGACCGAGGTCAAGATACTCTTGCATGAACATGGTATATTGTTGATATAACTCAGAGTTCCCTCGAAATCGTCGTTCCATTGAATTCATTCGAGAAACTGCAGCAGAAAGACTGTTCCCAAATGATGGAGAGGGACTTTTAAGTAAAAGAGGGACAACATATCTTCCATCTGGCGAACGAGATAAGTTTTCTCGAAACTGGTTTTCGGCAGGATCGTCACTGCATGGTTTTGAATCTGAATCAATTTCTTCCAATTCCCAGAAACTGTATAATAAAGCATCGGTAGAATGAAGCGCAGATATAGGGGCATTAGAATTGGTTTTATCAATAAGTTCACCAGTAATCACCCAACCGAAAGATGTGTTTTGGGCCAATGGTTTTCCTTCCGGCCCACGAACTTGTCCCGTCGTTACAATTGTCTAAACTCTGTCAGCTTCTAGCAACACATCTACAGACTTGCAGATTTTAAAATACGGATATGCCAATTCGAGACCTTGAAAGTACTTCCATGAGGATGCATCGAAAGATGGACTGGGTAGGTCTGATGTTATTTTTCCGAGAATAAGGGCGTCGAAATATAATTGAGATGAGTTGACCCGCGAAACTGAATTTATAGAGATATGTCCTTTTGTATGCCCTTCGTCAGTCGACGATAGACCTAAGAGAGGGATTCGAATATGTTTGCGAGGAAGTCCTAGTCGCTGAGCTAATGATTCCATTACAAATGAAAACTGTGACCCTGAGTCTAGTAGCACCCGGCCAATCAATGAGCTGACCCTGGCTATCTCGAATCTTAGCAAGAATTGTTGGAAGAATAGTTTGGTGGCGAAGGCTAAGTTCAAGCGAATGATTTGTTATCAAGGGGTTAGCAGAATTACAGTGGGGTTGGGGAGAGTCATTAGCATTCTGCGTTGAGGACGATGAGTCTACCTGCAAGCCGAGAACAGACCTTGAAGAAGAAGATGAACTGGCACTTGAATCCTCTGGATGGACGAGTGAATGGTGACGTGATTTGCAGACGCGGCAGCGAAACGAGGACTTGCATTTGTTCGATGAGTGTTCAACGCGAAGGCAGTTAAAACACAGAACATTCTCCTTTACGAATGCTCAACGCAATGTTAAGTTTTTTTCCGATAAACCCTGAGCACTGTGACAAAATGTGCTCACCTTTACATTTAGGACAACACGACTTGTTTCTCCGAGTTTCAGCTAAATGAGCACGTATTGGAGGCGACTGTTTCGCGCGAGTTAAGTAAGTATCGGATCCAAAATAAAAAAAAAAATAAAAAAACCACTCGCTCTGAGGTTCGAAATCCAACTCCCCGTTTTATTTTTCTCTCCGTATCAAAGTATCTCCATGTTTACAATAAATGTTTATTATTAATTTATTGGCTTATGGCTATCTCACCATAACTACGGAAATGAGGTGTTCATTTACATTACCACGAAAGTGGATTGAAATTATTTATTATATTGTGATTAGTAGACTCATCATTTTCTGGTCGTAAAATGTCAATGTACGTAACTCCTCCCTGCTTTAAATCAGAAGCCTCCGGCGTCATATTGTTTACAATTTTGGTGGTCTCTTTTTTTTGATTTTAATAATATAAAAATAACAACACCTGTTATGCTTAATACTAATATTAAAGCTAGGCTTATATTTGAGCCATACATTATTTTCTATGATACTTTAGTTCATTTATTTCTTCTAAATTTTTAACATTTTCTATAATTATTTAAAAACAATAGGTTTTACAAACATTTCATTATTTTTATTTGATGGATAAAGGTATAATAATTTCTTTGTTGGAAAGTTTAGTTTGTTTTATTTTTAATGAACAGTTATTATAATTAACCAAATAATTTCCTGTTAATGTTATATTTCTTTGATCACAATCTTGCCAAATCACTTCATTATACATATTCTTAAGCAATACAGTTTTATCGTCTATTTCTTCAATGGTTGTTACATTATTGTATACTAAAGCTATTTGTTATAACGGTCATTTATTTTTATTTGTTTATTAACGTTATTTATAGCTCCATGATTATTTTGATCAGTAACTTTAAGATGTTCTAGAATTTTTTCACGATCTGTATCGTCCATAGTGCCAAATAACCAATTTTGAGCTCTACCAATGATATTAATTAATCCTCTTCTTTCTCTTTTTGACCTACTTATTGTCCTAAGTTTGCTCTTTATCAACCTTATTTCACGGTAAAGGGTCTGCTTATCTTCCATTTTTAAAAGCTCTATGTTTACTTCTAATTTGTTAAAAATTTGTACCAGCTCTCTTGGATTTATTATATATAAAATAGTATCTGTATCATTAACTATATCTACTTGTCTGATCCTGATTTTAGTATACTCGATCTCCTCTGGTATGGGATGAACCTGCAACAACCCTTGTACTAAGGTTATCATCATCATTAAGATCATTATTATCTGCAAATTTAGATTTTCTTTTAATATTTGAAACATGAATATTTTCTAAAGGACTTAATCTATAATAAGGTTCATCCTTATGTGCAATCCTCTTATAATTTCTATTATGTCCTACATCTCTATTTTCTGTAATTCTCCCTACTTAAATTTATTTTTCTAATTATATCTTGTTTTGTTTTTTTCTATCCTTGCTCCTAAATCTTGGCAACTTTCTATATCTCTTGCCTGTCTAGGCGAGCATTGAATTGTCGTATGATATCGATCGTTATAGTTTCATATAGCCATCTGTATCTTCATTTCAACTGAGAGCTTTCTTCCCTCTATTGCCGTTATTATTTCTAATAAGGTTGAGTGAAGTCGCTCTATGTCTGCATATCCTGTATGGTTGTTCGGTTTTGTTTGCGCTCTAAACTCATTATCCATTACAACCTTTTTTCGTTTACCAAATTTTGCAAACTGTTCCATAATCAACGTTTTCTTTGTTCTCCAGTTGCGATCGGTAATTTGATATGCTGCCGCAAATTTTGTTAATTTATCTATAGTAGTTACAAAAGCACGTTTTTTAAAGTGAAATATGTCAAGATAAATAATTTAATTTTTTTTTTAAGGGAGTTTCAGTTAATTAAAATTTAGCTTTGATGGGCTTCCTATCACATTTTACTTCTCTACATTTACTGCAATTCCCTATTATAAGACTAATTTGATCTCTTAGTTTGGGAAAATAGATTTTATCTTTTAAGCTATGATAACATTCATTTATACCGCTATGCATTGATTCTTTAGTATGGTAGAATGACAAATGCCTATGCAATTCTGCTTCTGTCTTAATTTCTTGTGCTCTTTTTGAACATCGTGATATCAAAATTAATTGAACTTTATTATAATCTAAGTAAATACCTACTAAACATCTCTTAAAAACAAAAATTTATTATATTATCATCTGCATTCCATACTTATTTACAATTTCATCCTTTATATTTATGTGGTCCAATCTTTGTTCGTCAGTTGAATGTTGCGTCTGATCATAAGATATTTCTAAATTTGATTCTTTGTCATTACTTTTATCTATCAGTTCTGAATTTTCTAATCGACTTAAATAATCGGCAACTTTATTCTATTTACCTCGTAAACATTCAATTTCATAATTGAACTCCTGAAGTTTCAGCAACCATCTCTGATTTCGTTGCGAGAACTCTTTTCCTTTATATTTACCGTTAAGATACTTGATTGGTGCATGATCTGTCACAATTTTAAATTTATTTCCATATAAATATGGTCTAAAATAGCTAACAGAGTAAGCAATCGCTAAAAATTCCTTGTCCGTGGTACTATAATTTTGTTTGTGACTATTAAGGGTTCTTGAAATGAAACATACTGGGTGTCCTTGTTGTGATAAAAATCTTTTCAGTTGTTTTTCAGTCTTAGGAATTTCAATTTCCTGTACGGCTTTTACTTTTTCAGGGTTTGGCATCATACCATCTTTAGGTAAGATGTGACCCAAAAATTCTGCATTTCTCTTTAGAAAGCTGCACTTATCCGCTTGGATTTTCAAATTGTGCTGTTGGAGTCTTGTGAAAATCTTTCTTAAAGATCTTATATGCTCTTCTAATGAAGTCGAAAATATTAAGATGTCGTCTATATACACGACACAAATCGTATTAATATATTCGCGGAGAATATCATTCAACATTCTTTGAAACGTGGCCGAAGATTTTTCAGCCCGAAAGGCATCCTAACATACTCATATAGACCACCAGGAGTTACAAATGCAGTTTTCTCAATATCTTTCTCTGCCACCATAATCTGCTGATAGCCTTTTGCTAAGTCTACTGTGCTAAAATATTGGGCTTTTCCTAATTTGTCGAGAATACTGCCAATATTTGGTATCGGATACTTGTCATCTACTGTAAATTGATTCAACCTCCTGTAATCTACGATTCTAAATTTTTGAATGCCTGACTTGTATTTTTTCTTTGGTACTACTATAATTGGTGAGCTATATCTACTTTTACTCTTTCTAATTATACCATTCCTTTCCATCTCCTCCATCTGTTTCCGCACTTCCACTTCATGTACTTTCGGATAACGATAGAGCTTAGAATTTATTTGCTCATCTGTTGTGGTTCGAATTTCATGAACTATAGTTAAGACGTCTTGGTTAAGACGTCTCCTTCCCTATACAACAGATTTCTGAATTCTCTAATTACCGCTTCTATTTTTCTTCTCTCAACTTCGTTTAAGTGATCCAATGGTATACGAGGGTGCGTCAATAAGTCCCTGAAAAATTAAATAAGGAACACTCTTTTCGGTATAAAAACATTTTATTTTTCAACATAGTCTCCTTTTAGCTCTATACACTTCATCCAACGTTTCTCCAATTTTTTGATGCCCTCTAAATAATACGATTTCTCGAGCCCCTCAAAATAAACGTTTGTTTCAGCGATGACCTCTTCATTTGACCCAAATCTCTTACCTCCGAGCCATTTCTTCATGTTTGGAAACAAGAAATAGTCGCAGGGGGCTAAATCTGCGGAATATGCTGGATGAGGGAGGAGTTCGTACCCTAACTCATGCAATTTTTCCATTGCGACTGCGGACTTTTTTTCTTCGCCAAATGCGGCCGTTTTTGCTTCAAATCGGCTTGGAATCGATCTAGCAGCTCTGCGTAATATGCGCCGGTGACCGTTTTACCCTTTTCAAGCAAATCGATGAAATAACACCGCGCGCATCCCAAAAAACTATCGCCATGACCTTGTTTGCTGACAAACCCGCCTTGGCCTTCTTCGGCTTCGATTCACCAGGAGAAGTCCATTGTTTTGACTGTTCCTTGGTTTCTGGTGTGTTGTGGTGAATACAGGTTTCATCCACGGTTACGAAACGGCGCAAAAACTCAGCCGAATTTTTCTGGAACATCGCCAAACACACCTTTGAAGTTGTCAAACGAATGCGTTTGTTGTCGATTGTGAGCAAACGCGGCACCCATCTTGCGGAAAATTTTTTCATGTCCAAATATTTATGTAAAATCGAAATCACTGAGTCATGTGATAAGCCTGTGGCCTCTTCAAGCTCGCGCACCTTCACTCGCCGATCGTCCATTATCAAACCATGGATTTTGTCGACCATTTCTGGTGTGGTGAACTCAATTGGGCGACCAGAACGTTCGGCGTCTCTTGTGCTTGAACGACCGCACTGAAATTGAGTAAAAGAGTGGTGAATGGTTCCAATCGATCGTGAAGAGTCCCCATAATATTTGTCAAGTTTTTGTTTGGTTTGCGTGATAGTTTTTTCTCGCAAAAAATTGTGTTTAATGAGCACTCGAAATTCACTTTTTTTCCATTTTAACGAAAATTCTAGAAGGCGTCTAAATAAAATGACTGCCACAACAAAACTATTTGACAGATCTGTCTGAAAATTTGGGTGCGTTCTTCTGAAAGATGATTCTTGACAAACAAAAATTTTAATTTAAGGCGACGACACAATTTGTGTTAATTTTCAGGGACTTATTGACCCACCCTCGTATCTTGCACTTCACTTACTTCAAGTACGTTGACTTCCTCTAAGCTAGTTTTAGTCAAGAATGGAAGGCTTACTCCATTAGCCATAATCATTTCTTGGTTTTCTAAATTAATTTCTTTAACATTTTTACACATCCAATCCATACCTAACAAAAAACTGTATGGTTTTTCTAAACTTATTTTCACCCATTTCATTCTAGCATTAATTTCTTGTTTAAATTCGTCTGGGCACTTAGTTTTAACATATTCTGTATTTTTCGTAACCTGACCTTACATTGGCTTCTCTTCCCATTTTTTCATAAATTTGGTTTGTGACTTTATTGGAATTTAATAAACTAACTGTGGAACCAGTATCCAATAAATCTACATGCTGTATTTCATTAAATGTGAGAACTCTATAAATTTTATTCTTTTCCGAGGCTAGATCGTAAAAAACGTATCATCGGCTAAATTTTCTACTGCATCTACTGACATGTGATCAGATCTTTGCCTAGATTGCTGTGAATTTTTCGTCTAACATTTGGATTATACACATTTCTATACTGTCTACTTTCATTACTGTACTGTCTACTTTGATTATGTTGTCTAGCTAGATTATTATACTGTCTACTGCGGTTACTATCATGACCTAAAGTATCGTTAAAATTATCACTATTATTGTAATTATTATGCCGTGGTTGCATGGTTTAATTCCTAGTACTATGTTGTTGATAGTTAATATTTTGTGCTCGACCAGAATTATTATTTAAATTTGAATTGTTATGATAATACCGTGATTGTATTGGCTGATTGGTATTTCGGACTGTATGTGATCCAATACTATTTTTTTCCTTTGGAATTTAAACTTGACCTAAAATATTTTAAATTGAAGTCATCTTAGCCAATATATTTATTTATAACCGTCCCAAGAACATATTTGCCATAAATTTCGGACAGTAATGCTCCTGCAGTTAATTCTTTAATTTTTAAAATAACCACACTACTAAGGTTATTAACAACATTTTCGGAGTTTGAACTATATACTGCACATTCAGCAATATCATCTATTATAATTCTAATTTTTTCACTTAACTCTAAGATAGAACTTACTTTCAAATTATTAATCTCTCGTACTATTGCCGTTTCGGTTCTCGCGGCTTGGTAGTGCAGTTTGAGTCTGGTTTTCATCTCGTCCCATGATGTAGGAGGTAAAATTGTCAAGAAGTTCTTCGCTGCTCCTGTTATCTTTTCATTAAGAATGATGGCAAACATCTCTGCGGACTGTGGTGCGAAATATTCTCCAAAAATTCGGTTCATCGCTGTGATGAATGACGGCAAGGTTCCTTTGGTGCCATCAAATGTGGGTGCAAATTTCAAATCCCGTTGAATCTTCCTTCTTAGAGATTCTGGCTCGTTTTGTCTACCGACCATCTCGGTTAACATTGCCAAATACCGCTCTGTTATTGTTGGGACCGCCATTCTTCATTCGTCGAATAATTGTTGTCTTTTAGATAATTTAACTTTTCGCTTATTTACTTATTTTTCTTTTCGATATGTTACACTGATTGGCAATTCGTATTCATCACTTAATAAAAGGAATTTAGAGTTTCATATTCGGGCGGAGGTGGGGACGTGGTGTCAAACACAAAAATCAAAATTTTCTTTAATAGCTTCGTGTCTCCACGATTCATAAATTGTTTTTAAATCGCTTCGTATTTTTTTAAGATTTTTTTTTTCTTTTTGCATTCTTTTTTTTCGGTTCTTTTGTTTCGACTGCACCAGTTAAGTAAGTTAAGTAAGTATCGGATCCAAAATAAAAAAAAACAACCACTCGCTCTGAGGTTTGAAATCCAACTCCCCGTTTTATAGTTCTCTCCGTATCAAAGTATCTCCATGTTTGCAATAAATGTTTATTATTAATTTATTGGCTTATGGCTATCTCAGCAGAACTACGGAAATGAGGTATTTATTTACATTACCACGAGAGTGGATTGAACTTATTTATTATATTCTGATTAGTAGACTCATCATTTTCTGGTCGTAAAATTTCAATGTACGTAACTCGCGCGATGGTTGTGAACGAGTTAATGGTCGACATGATTCGTAAACATCACATCGTAGCTCAAGAAATGATATAAGTGCATCTATTGAGCAATCGTCGCGCGATCCTACTTCCTTAACCCACTCGTGTCTTGTGGCCTCGTCAAGTTTATTTAGAAGGATGTACATTAACCACTGATCGCGATTATCCTTTTCTGCTGCATAAAGTCCTCGAATTACTTGATCAGCACCGTCGGTTACTTTTTTTACTTTTCGAAGAGTTTGAGCATTTGGGGCGGCTAGGGTAGGTAAGGACATAAATGATTGAATTAACGATTGCACGACCAAGTTAACACGATTGTACCGCCCTTCGAGCCTTTCCCAGGCCTCGATATAATTTGCATCGGAAATTGGAATATGTCTAATTAGATCAGCAGCTTCTTCTCTTAAAAATGACTTTATATAATAGAATTTTTGGGTTGCCGTTAAATTTGTTTTATTATACAGACCCCGTAAAGGTATCGCGAAACGACGGCCAGTCTTTGTAATTTCCCGTAAAGGGAATCATTGCAATATTTGGTAGTGTAACATTCGAACATGTGTTGGATGGTGAATTAAGGTTTTTAAGACACGTGGACTGCTGATTCACGAGCTCCTCAAACAAGCTGTGTTGCTTAGTTACCGATTGCCTTTCCCGAATGGCCTCGGCTAATATCGCTTGCGTTGAGAAATACGTGGCTTCATATTTACCGAAATCATCTTCTAATGCTTGTAATGCCGCAACATTTGTTTCATCTGTCTCCTTTAAGCATGCATGATGATAGACCGAAAAATCAACCCAAAACTTTTCTAATTTATTGAGTCAAACTTCTAACATCTCCGTATCAACCTCACTATTGAAAGTTGCCGCAAATTCGGACGCGCGAGTCAAATGAGACTTTACATGTCCTATCAATTGTTTAGAGGTCATTTTAGATCTTCTAAGTGCTGGGAAATCAACTAAAAAATAATTGAGTGAAAGGTCTCACACTAACAAAAAATCCAAAACAGCGAAGCAAACCCCCTAATTAAATATAATCAGATATTATGATTGTAAGGGTTTGTCGCGAAGGGATATAGTTTTCACATAAGCGCACAATAAAAAAAAACACACGTGTTTTATTAATATAATTAGTTCTCGACGAATTCAAAGTTTAATGTTTCACTAAATATTCGGCTGCGAAGGACCATGAATCGAATTAACAACGAGGTTGAAAAAAGTAAAAAAAGATGAGAAGATATTACTAAAAACAAAAAAACAAGTTTTCATTATCGTTGTAATTTTATGTTATGCGTTATACTTATGCTGTACACAACCTTACTCATCGGCGTCTCGATCCAGAAAAGAGATCAAAAACCGTTACAATGTTAATGTATATAGAAAAACAATTATTAGATTTGTACATAGTTGTATCCGTTAAAACAACATAGGAAAACAAACAAAAAAATAATGCGAAGAAGCTAATGACAAAATAGGGTAAATTAGTAAGTATTCACGAAGCACTTTTTTTTTAAATTATATTATTAGGATTTTAACCATAAACAGGGATTTTGAAAGTTGTTTTGAAAGATGGATCTAGATGGATCGGCTTAAGAAATGTATTGAAATAAGTGGGAATTATGTGGAGAAATTAAAAAAGATGAAGATTAAATATCATTTTTCTTTTTCTTTTTTTTAGAGGAAGGGGAGATCTTCAAAAGATACTGATGATCCGAGTAATCAGCATGCCGGATTTTTACCGACTAAAACCACCTCCCACATAATTGCGATCTAGTCACTTGGACTAATAAGCGATTTTTTTCTGACATCTTAGTCTTTGCATGAGTTACACCCCCTGGTGACCCTTTATTTCGAGTGTGTATGTATTTATAAGCAAGTATATACATTTTTATTTTTCTTATATTAAGTTAAATCGAGAGGTTTTGTTCTTTTAAGCCTTCGTAATTGATTTTCATTATGCATTAGTTTTCTTGCATCTATGTTTATATGCTCTTCTAGCTTTTCTTTGTGTTTTTTTGCATGTTTTAGAATTTCTGCAGATACACTTTCTACCTTCAGGTCTCGACGAAGAGGTCAGTATTTCTTATGTACCAAGGTGCATTTACTATATTTCTAAGCACCTTATTTTGGAAACGTTGTATTTTGTCTATGTTTGTCTTTTTGGCACAACCCCATAGTTGGATTCCATATGTCCATGTTGGTTTCAGAATTTGATTATATAAAAGCACTTTATTTCCAATTGATACGGATGAGTTTCTTCCTATCAGCCAGTGCAGTTTTCTATATTTGATTTCTAACTCTTCTTTTTTTCTTTTTTACGTGCTCTTTACATCTCAACTTTGCATCTAGAGTCATACCTAAATATTTCGATGTATTAACGCATGGAACTATTTTTTGGTTTATTATAATTAGTATATATTCAATTTTTTTATTAGTAAAGTCAACATGAACTGACTTAGACTCGTTTAATTTGCTTCTCCACTTATTAGTCCATTCACAGATTTTGTTTATGCCAATTTGTAGTTTTTCTGTGGATTCTTCATTGGTTCTTCCTACTGCTAGTATTGCAGTATCATCTGCGAATGTTGCCATACTGTGGTTTTCTAATTTAGGAATATCACTAGTATATAATAAGTATAATATTGGGCCCAGTACACTACCTTGCGGTACTCCGGCCTTTATTTCTCTTAGATTTGAATAAGTACTCTGTTGTTTTATTCTGAAATGTCTTCCATCTAGATACGATTTCAGAATAGAAGCATATTGATTTGGCAACATACATTTCAGTTTATAGATAAGTCCTTCGTGCCATACTTTATCAAAGGCCTGCGCCACATCTAAGAATACAGCCGAGCGAACTTTCCTTTTTTCTAGTGCTTCTTCGATTTTATTCGTAATTCTGTGTACCTGTTGTATCGTAGAGTGCTGCCTTCGAAAACCAAATTGATGGTTCGGAATCAGCTTCTTCCTTTCAATTAATTTATTTAAACTCAATGCGAGTACTTTCTCAAACACTTTTGATAAACTATGTAAGCCGGCCATGGGCAAGAACAGCCAACTTTTAGCATCAAACAGGCTACCCTGGATTAGGAGGAAACGACGAAGGAGTTTCCTCTCTTTCGGCTAGCCACCAGAAATGACCGTACTGACGTTGTACGTCCTCAATATCGCGACCCGATACCGCCCTACTAAACCGGAGACGCTCCACACTGCCGTGTGCAACGTCTCTGTCGTAGTTGAGTCGCCTATCCCCAACTGTCCGAGCAACGTGGAAGATTAGCGGCACCGCCAATCTGTCCTGGATCAGACCTTTCTCATCAAAATAGAGGAACGCCTCTGGGGGAACAAAGCCGTTAAGGCGCACTCTCTCATGATACTCGTAATTGGGGTAATAAGCCCCGGAGATCAGGTTGTTCGTCGAGCTCATTGCTCTTGCAATGTGCCTTCGAATCAGCTTGATAACGAAATTATCCACTCTAATTAGGTTAGCCCTGTTGTATAGGACCTCATTGGGATAGAATTTTATGTACTGGGACTCTGGTGTTCTGTACAAATGGAGGCAAGCCCTCTCAACCACCCGAATCTTTTCCAACAAGCTTGCTCCCACGTTGAACCACACGGGGCATCCATATATGAGCATGGGCCTAATGAGGGCCATGTAGCAGATTACCTTTACCCTTGCATCGAGTTGCTTGCTATAAAAAAGTCTCTTTGTAAGGGCAAAAGCACCTTTGGCTCTGGCCAGAGCAGCATCTATATGTTTGTTAAAATATAGATATTGGTCTAACCAGAGCCCCAGGTATCTGACTACACTTCGACTCGCAAGTGGCTGTCCGTGCGGTCCAACTATTGAGAACTTTCGCCAATTCTTTCTGGTATCCCTAGAGGCCCCAGACAACGGCGTCCTAAAAAGAATGGTTTCCGATTTCTGGAAGTTGATCTTCAACTTCCAGTCATCGCAATATCGCTGAATCTTATCGAAGTCACGTTGCAAGAGAATTGCAATGACCTCGATTTTTGGTCCTGTACGCGATCAAGTCGTCTGCGTACGCTATGGCATGGTGTAGTGATCCTATCAAATCGCTCGTGTAAATGTTGAAAAGGATCGGTGAATTAACCGCACCTTGTTGCAGACCATTTTTAATTATAAATGTTCCAGTAGAAGTCACATTGCCATTTTTGACGATGAACTGCCTACTGGTGAGCATGTTATAAAGTATGTACAGCAGTGGTTTGCTTATGCCCAGCCTGCTCAGCTTGTAGAAGAGTCCCTCTAACCATACGGTATCGAAGGCCTTCTCCAAGTCAATCAGGCAGGCACCAGTGCATTGGTTCTTGCATTTGTTCCATTGGATATCCGATACCAGTTTAGACGCGGCATGTATTGTATCATGCCCCGCCTTAAAACCGAATTGGTTATCCGGAATTATATTACTGTGCTCAGTCCACTTAAGCAGGGCTCTATTGATCACTTTCTCGAATACCTTGCTGATGTTCGGAAGGAAACTTATCGACCGGAGATTTGCCGGATTGGAGGTGTCCTTACCCCGTTTGGGGATGGGTTGTATCACATTGTGCTTCGACATCTCCCTCTAGAAGCGGTGGACATTTACACCACTCTTTTCAACAATACGCTGAATAATGCACATTATCCAGCGCATTGTTAAACAGAGTGGTGTAAATGTCCACCGCTTCTAGAGGGAGATGTCGAAGCACAATGTTCGGCACTCCGTCGATTCCTACAGTCTTTTCCTCCTCAATGAGTCGAAGATAGCTTGGAGCTCCATCTTCGATATGTACGGGGGATGTACCCTTTCATCGGCGATGACATTATTTGCCATGTTATCGTCATTGAACTCGGTAAAACCTATGTTCTCTGATCGCCAGTGCTCTATATCATTTCGAAGGTAGAAGTTGTGCACAAGGACGCGATTTTCCAAGTCGTGGTTCGGGCAAATGGTATCATTCACCTTGTGCACTTCCTGGAAAGTCGCTCCTATAGCCTCTACCTTCTCCTGCGGTTCTTCGATCACAAAGAAGTTGTCATCCTCTACTGGGTTATCTGGATCTATACCTGCTGTTATAAGTATTCGTCCATTGTTCGTCGTTCGGGGGATCTTAAGACACGGAAGGTCGTTTTGATTATTCCTCCGAAATATTTTATTTATTTGCGGGAACATACTCGGGTTGTTGGATTTTACAGCCCGAATTTTGTTGTTCCAATGCAAATTTACAGAAAGTCTGTAATTTTCTCTAATTAATTTCTGGAGGTTTTTAATCAACGACTTCAGTGTCCTAACCTCCGAGTTTTGTCTGTCAGTAAACTGTCTGTACAAGGTTTTTAGTCTCGACAGCAGTCTACTTTTGTGTTGGTGTAGTGCGTCAATTGTTGCATTGCGGAATATGTCTGCGTTGTCAGTATGTTGATACCGAGGTATCGTATTGTCCATAGTTCGTTTAATTATATCGTCCATTTGTTTTAGGTACCAGTCAATCTCCTCGTTTGACAGATTCCTATTGGACGGTGGGTAGAGCGAATTCGAGGAGAGTGCTCTTGTCAAAGTTCTTGAGAAGCGAGTCCAACGCGTCCTACTATAATTGTAGGAGTACGTTTGGACAAACTCCTCCAACTCCGCAATTTTGTTGGGAATCGTTATTACGGCACTGAGTCCGCAATGGTCACTGTCATACACAAATGTGTGCAGACAGTTTATAGTTTGTCGGTCCATGTCGGTCAGTTGTAACCGTACGTCGAACAGCATAAGATCCAGATAGGAGCCGCTACTTTCAAATCGAGTTTATACTCGACACTGTGCCGACCCCACCAATTGAATAGTAGGTTCCCTCTAGGATTAGGTGTGTTGTTTCCCCAATCTCTATGTTTGGCGTTTAGATCTCCGGCCATGATGAAATAATTCTCCTCCGACTCCAGCCTTAGGCATCGAAAAAGTGTCTCGAGCTCTGAAATAAATAAAGTAGATTGAGTAGCTTCAGGTGCATAGAGTGCGACCAAGTACATCCTCTTTCCACTACGGAGAGGGATGTGCACGATACACGCTTCCAGCTCCTGGAACCTTCGCACTTCACCGCTGTACATAACTTTAAATTGCAGTTGTTTGCGTATGAAGATCGCAACACCTCCTCCTTGTGTGGAGTTGGGTCGGTCTCTTCTGACAATAATGTATTTATTGTGCCCCAATTTGTGCTTCTGGGATAGCTTTGTTTCGCTAACCATAAGCACATCAGGGGTTTGGTCTTCAAGCAACTTAAACAATACGGCTCTTCGCTCGATCCTAATCAGTGAATTCACATTCACCGCAAGGATCTTCAAGGATTGCTCCTCCATGTTCGTACCCATTACGACTGAAGGCGCGTTAAGCCCGGCAGAAGTGCGTAGATCTGGTCCACCCGCTTCGCCTGCTCCTGTACCTGACGTTGAAGCTGCTCCATCTGCCCTTGGATAGAGAGCAAGATGGTAAGCAAGTCAGATTGAGCCTCCGGTGCTCTAGGCGCTGGGGCCTGAGAAGCAACCTTCGGTCTTTTCTGTTCCGCGTTTCCCCGACCTGTCGCCATTTGGGCGTAGGTCACTTGGGGAGTCACGGATGGTGTTTGAATTGGAGCAGGTGGACGTTTCACTACGACCTTCTCCTGGCGAACTAAATTTACTTTCTTTATGTACTGGAACTTAGGACAACCCCGATAGTTTGCGGTGTGTCCCGAGTCCCTGCATAAAGCACACGAGAGCTGGCTCTTATCTGCAACTCCATCCTTACCTAGAGTGCATTCCTCTGCTTTGTGGTTCTTTCCACACTTAACACATCGAGGCTGCATTTCGCAGTTCGACGCGGCGTGACCGAACCTTTGGCAGCGAACACATTGTAAAATGTTTTCGCTCCTTCTTAATTTTTCCCATGCGACAACCTGGTAGTCTAGGACTTTAATACTCCTTAGACCATCCAGCTTGCTATTGGGTGAAAGCTGAACTAGGAAGAACGGCAGTTTCCGCTTCTCCCTTTTTGCCTTAGCTGTGGTGAATGGCTTGACCCCTACGAATTGGAGCTCGTTGCACTCTTTCTCTTTAAGCAGCGCAAGGAGCGTCTCCGGATCAGTAGACGGGTCTATCCTCCTCAGCGGCATTGTTTGCCGCTTTTCCCCCTTCGGGGTGAAGGAGAAGAACTCCGTCGTCGTGTCCTTTAACAAATCTTTAATTTTTTTACACTGTTCCACTGTATTGCAGTGGATAGCGTGCCTGTCTTCATTTAAACGTTTAACAGAAAAATTGTTGCCTATAGCCGACTTACATAGTTTAATGGTGTCCATAAGCTCAATCTTATAGGTGTTGATTGGCGGTACCCTCGCTTTTGCCGTCGTCTTCGGTTGCTGTTGGTTCTGCTGCGGTTGTTGTTGCTGTTGTTTCTGCTGCTGTTGTTTCTGTTGCTGCTGCTGCTGCTGCTGCGCTTGTTGTTGAGATTTTTGCAGCGTTTTCTGCTGCTGTATTAGTTGCTGCTGCTTTTTCAGCTGTTGTTGCTGCTGTTGCTTCTGCTGTAGTATTTGCGGCTGTATTAGCTGTTGCCGCTGGTTTTCTGGCGGCTGCTGCTGTAGTGGTTGTTGTTGTTGAGCGCGCTGTAGCTCTAGCTGCCGCTCCCTCTCTCGCCTGGCCATTTGTTTGGCCTTTATGGCACGCACCCTCTGTTCGAGCTGCCTGATGCTGCTAGTCAGATTCTCGACTTCTTCTTCTTCATCATCCGATTCGGAGGACGCCAGAACTCCGAAGCTATTGTTCTTCTCTGCAACGTAGTAGCCTTCCCCACCGTCGGAGATGTACGCTAATGCGACAGAGTCATCGGACCTCTGTCGCTTTTTTTCTGCTGCTACTGTCGTTGTTGTGCTCGGCGCCCCTTCACTCACTCCACCGGGCAGCTGTTCAGTTGGAGCTGATGTGGAGGGACGCTTTACAAGGTTGGGAGAAGGTTTTAACTTCCTTCTCCTTTTCCCCTTACTTGGGGTTGCCACTGTTGCTGAGTGGCCTGCCTGCACTGCATCGGATGATGCTGTCACCCCACCAGCTGGTCTCGCTAATGGGAGCGCGGACCGCTCACTCTCCATCGCCTGAAATCTGTTTTTGTTTATTTGGTTTTCACTTATTTTTATTAAATGAAAAAAAAGTCCACAATTTAATATTTCCCAGTCCGGGATTGAACCGAGGTCATTTTTTTCATTTTTAGTGCATTTTTATTAATTCATTTATTAACTTACATGCTAGACAAAACGCTTAAAACTAGCTTAACTAACTTAACTATTCTTATTCTAACTTACTGGCCCTATGCGGGCGCTCTAAGCTAAACTAACACTTAAAACTATGTCTTTCGACGTAACGAACTTTTTATTTATTTATTTATTTTTTAATTTTAATTGTTACTAAGAAAATTACACAAAAAACTTAGTACATGAACTTTTTTTTTTTAATTGATCTTATATATAAAACTTAACTTAACTAAAATCTACCTTAAAATAACTTATTCTACCTTAATCTATCTTACTCTAGCTTACGTAATTATATGCGTACTTTTTTTTTTGTTTTTTATTTTTTTTTTTTTTTTTTTTATCAAGTGCTGTTTTTTTTTTTTTTTTTTTTTTTTTTAACCTATATACTATGTACCTAAACTACCTAAAAATTAAAACTATGTAAGTCGGGCATGGACAAGAACAGCCAACCTCAAACATGCAACAGGCTACCCTGGATCAGTGGATCAGGAGGAAACGACGAAGGAGTTTCCTCTCTTTCGGCTAGCCACCAGAAACGACCGTACTGACGCTGTACGTCCTCAACATCGCGACCCGATACCGCCCTACTAAACCGGAGACGCTCCACACTGCCGTGTGCAACGTCTCTGTCGTAGTTGAGTCGCCTATCCACAACTGTCCGAGCAACGTGGAAGATTAGCGGTACCGCCAATCTGTCCTGGATCAGACCTTTCTTATCGAAATGGAGGAACGCCTCTGGGGGAACAAAGCCGTTAAGGCGCACTCTCTCGTGATACTCGTAATTGGGGTAATAAGCCCCGAAGATCAGGTTGTTCGTCGAGCTCATTGCTCTTGCAATGTGCCTTCGAATCAGCTTGATAACGAAATTATCCACTCTTATTAGGTTAGCCCTGTTGTATAGGACCTCATTGGGATAGAATTTTATGTACTGGGACTCTGGTGTTCTGTACAAATGAAGGCAAGCCCGAAGGCAAGCCCTCCCAAACACCCGAATCTTTTCCAACAAGCTTGCTCCCACGTTGAACCACACGGGGTATCCATATACGAGCATGGGCCTAATGAGGGCCATGTAGCAGATTACCTTTACCCTTGCATCGAGTTGCTTGCTATAAAAAAGTCTCTTTGTAAGGGCAAAAGCACCTTTGGCTCTGGCCAGAGCAGCATCTATATGTTTGTTAAAATATAGATATTGGTCTAACCAGAGCCCCAGGTATCTGACTACACTTCGACTCGCAAGTGGCTGTCCGTGCGGTCCAACTATTGAGAACTTTCGCCAATTCTTTCTGGTATCCCTAGAGGCACTAGACAACGGCGTCCTAAAAAGAAAGGCAGTTTATAGTTTGTCGGTCCATGTCGGTCAGTTGTAACCGTACGTCGAATAGCATAAGATCCAGATAGGAGCCGCTTCTAGGAAACGACGGACTATCTGTTGCTTTCAAATCGAGTTTATACTCGACACTGTGCCGACCCCACCAATTGAATAGTAGGTTCCCTCTAGGATTTGGTGTGTTATTTCCCCAATCTCTATGTTTGGCATTGAGATCTCCGGCCATGATGAAATAATTCTCCTCCGACTCCAGCCTTAGGAATCGAATAAGTGTCTCGAGCTCTGAAATAAATAAAGTAGATTGAGTAGCTTCAGGTGCATAGAGTGCGACCAAGTACATCCTCTTTCCACTACGGAGAGGGATGCACACGATACACGCTTCCAGCTCCTGGAACCTTCGCACTTCACCGCTGTACATAACTTTAAATTGCAGTTGTTTGCGTATGAAGATCGCAACACCTCCTCCTTGTGTGGAGTTGGGTCGGTCTCTTCTGACAATATTGTATTTATTGTGCCCCAATTTGTACTTCTGGGATAGCTTTGTTTCGCTAACCATAAGCACATCAGGGGTTTGGTCTTCAAGCAACTTAAACAATACGGCTCTTCGCTCGATCCTAATCAGTGAATTCACATTCACCGCAAGGATCTTCAAGGATTGCTCCTCCATGTTCGTACCCATTACGACTGAAGGTGCGTTAAGCCCGGCAGAAGTGCGTAGATCTGGTCCACCCGCTTCGCCTGCTCCTGTACTTGACGTTGAAGCAGCTCCATCTGATAATAATAATTTTAAGTTTTTTTTTAATAAATAGAGTAGGACGATGAGCCTACGAACATTTGAATACAGGACGATTACGAACGATGATGATATAACGTGACCACTAACGGACTTCTTCTACGACTGACTTAGGTCGTGACTGGAAAGCACGTTTAGGGGCTAACTCTCCCAATTTTGGACAGAGAGATAGCAATTGTTTGTATCATAAGACACGCATGGTGGGCTGACCAGCTTTTACCAATTACACCAGGCATACCTCGGGTACTTGACGAACCCGTTTGGCGAGGAGAGACAAAGGGGAAGGATGTTTTGCGTGGTAGGGAGTAGTAATAGGCTAGATTAAGGTAGTTAGGTTTAGATTAGGATCTAGTTTACGTCGTTAGGTTAGTTTAGGTTTAGTTTAGGGTAGGTTCGAGTAAGTTTCACGTGGTCATTCCCGATCTTTCTCCTGGCCATGGGCATAAGTCCTTGGATTTTTAATTTTTCATATTTTTCTTTTACTATCCTTTTTTTTGAAGTCCGTTCGCCGTCATCGAAAAGTAACTTCCTTCTCTCTTTTGATTTTGTTGACTATTATGGCACGATATTTTGTGTGCTGAGCAGGTGGTGCAAAGTGAGGTGGACACGAACCACCCCGTCCGTCGAGTTGAGTCGAGCAGCTGCGAGCGTGCCGCAGTCCTCCCTACTTGCACCGAAGACGCCTCCGTGGCCAACCCTAGCTCACAATACCTCTCACAGCTTACTCTGCTCAATCAACACTCAACTTCACGAAATACACACATTCACAACTCCACAACACAATCACCAATCTCATCTATCACTTAATCACTGATAAAAAACAACAAATACTACACAAACCTCTAAGAATTTGATAAACATGGAACCGATCAATAACAACAATTACAGTAACTCCTCAGTCCCTGAACAGCGGTGTGGGTATGTTTATCCCAATTTTCTGATCAACTCTACCTCTTCACAAGAAAACTCATATATGTACGTCGACCTCTAGAAGGTCGGGGTCGCTATCCACACTCATCTAACTCACCCAATCAGAAACCCAAACCAAACCACATCAATATGAAACTTAAAATCCTGCAATGGAATATGAAAGGACTCGTCAATAATTATGACGAGTTGTACATCCTGATAAAAGAACAGTCACCCAGTATTATTGCTCTTCATGATACACACTGCCCGCATCTCTCTAAACCCAACACACCTAAGTCCCATAAAGACTATTTCTATAATTTTCCCTATAACTTGACAGCTAAACAATGAATCGGAATTTTTATAAAAGAAAACATTCCACATGTACGAATACCCATCATTTCGAACATTTTAACTGTAGCGGTTGAGATACAACTTGTGCCTAAGTTCACTGTTGTCTCCATTGACCAAGTATTTCCCAGGTCCGATCTAGAAAATATTTTCAACCATATCCACACCCCCGTACTATTTGGCGGGGACGTTAACGACTGGAGCTTTCTGAGGGGTTCTCTCACTACTAACCCCAGAGGGGTTATCCACTGTCGTCATTGGCCTAGCCTATGCCAATACAACGATAAATCGTGTTGGGTTTTTAGTAAAAATGAAACGAAACTTAGAGGTTTAAATTAATTTTATTGAGATATAATCTCTGTTTGAAAAGAATATCTTTACCGGTCGATGCCAGTAAGAAGAAGAAAGAAAAAAGCAATTGGTATATTCAATGAAACTTCATAACAGATTCATATGTTCCTATGAACATAAATATAATTGAGTTGAGTGAACATTCAATGAGTAATTTAGTTCTAACACTAATCGAATATTATAGGTACATATGTATGTATGTAAGGCTAGTTGATTAATGTACATAATTCAAATGGTATGTAATGTTAATACTCCTCCTATCAACTATGCCTTTAAAATTTCAGCTTAACAAATTTATAGTTAAAGAAAAACAATTAGCTTCAAAATTACTTCAATGATTATATAATTGGAAAATTTCGATTTACTTTTCGAGCTTGTGTTTCTGTCGGCTGCCATTTCGGATGTTGTTTTGTACTAGTTCTTAATTTTTTTTTTTTTTTATTAAATTCATTATTCTCGTATTGTCAATTTTAAAACAATTATAATATTTGCATATTTAACAGACTGCAGCTAAATAATAACAGAATAGTTAGAGACATTTTGTATTTCATTAAATAAAATAGAGATAAATGTCACTTTATAATAGATATATTCATTGTGGGGTGAACAAATTAAAGTAAAAGTAAAGAAATCAAAAAAAAAAAAAAAAAAGAGAATAATTTAGAAAGCAAAAGGCAATTTCATTACTACATCAAGGCAATATATATGATAGATACTAAGCAATGTAGCGCAGCAAAATTTCGATTTCATTCCGATCAAAGCTAAGAAACCACTGTTTTACCTCTTTCGTAAAAGTGAACAAGTTATCAATGATTCACATACCTACAGGAAGCTATTTATTATTTGCAAGAAATAATGGAGTAAGAATTTCTATAGAATGTTGTACGAAAAACAGGAATGGTAACTAGAGACTGTTGATTGCTTCCAAAGCTATAGGAATCAGATATCGGATTTTGCAGGTAACCACCTCTAATAAAAAATATCTTCAGAACCTTGAAATAAAAGAGGTGTCTGACTGACAGGATTTTCATACGGCGAAAAAGTTCCATAGAGTGGTCTGTAAAACAATCAACGGCTGAATTTTATTTAGGCAAGCACTTCCCCAACAGCTTATTCCGTATTGCAATTTTGAATGAAATATCGCATAATAGATTGTTTTTAAAGTATTGTTGGAACAAAACTTGAGAGCGATATTGTTTTAAACCTAAAATTTTATTAGACCAACTCAAATTCCAGTCAATTGTAACGCCTAGATATTTAAAATGGTTTACGTTTTCGATTTTGAAGCAATTGCCATCACAAGGAACATTTTTATCGAAGGAGACATAAGAACATTGGTCAGAAGACATACAGTGAAACAAGTTGTACCTTGCACAATTAGATACATGAAATATGATCTCGATATCTGGAGCACCATGATTAATTAGGCTGAAAAACATAAGTTTCGTTTTATTGCTAACCACTAGCACAGATAATAAACTTACCCAGATGTCGCATCCTCATCCAAAAAAATTTTGATCTTTCTTGCGTTCAGCAAACAACGATGGGCAAACAAAAAGCTTTTCTGCTTCGCAAAGAAAAAAAAACGGAAAATAAATTTTCTGTGCGAAAAGCTTTTTCTTTTGTTACTCTTTGTACCGTCTGCGACCTGCGACTGCGATTTATACTTACATATGTATGTACATATACTCATATTGTAACATAATGTAGCATAATAGCTACGCCCTCGAACAGGCAACAAATTCCGAAGTGTCTTTTCATTTGAGGTTCGTGTCTGAAATTAGTCACCACAGCTCGGATAATATCACGGATAAAAGAGAACAAGAGAGAATTATAACTGCACGAAATGATTGTCATCTTGGAATTATTACATCAGAATTTTTCTTGTTCCAGTGGTCGAAGAATTTGCTAGAAGTTTCTGGCTATCAGACTCTTCTGCTATATAAGGACAGATGGCGATCAAAAAGGCGCAGTAGTTTCTAAACTGTGGCGAAGAGATTAGAAAAGTGATAATGGGCGAAGTTGTAATTTTGTGATAAATTGAAAGTTGAGATTTAACAAGAAGAAGTAATTAGTTTGGATTTGGGAATTAAGTAATTGAAAGGAGATAAAGTGATTTGAGAGGAAAGAGACATTGTAAGAAAAGAATTACGAAGAATAGTATAGTGTGAAGCTGAATTGTTCTAAAGACTAGAAAATAAAGAAATAAACTTCACAGAATATCGTTTTATCTACTCGAGCCGTAGCTCGCATACTACAATATGTAGGTAAGTATTTTAATATTTAAATTGTATTTTTTCGAAGTGAAAAATGATATTTTACTGTGTGTGTCCAGTCAAAATTTTCATTTTATTTCAGGTTGATTAGGTACCTTGGTACTTACAAATACAAAAAAGTTGCGAAAAAAAATCGTGGCGAATAAAGTGCGCTATTGTATGCTGCAATGCAACAACTGCCCAATTTCCAGAAAGGAAAATGCTTAGATTTCCTAAAAAGGGAACTAAGAAATATAGTGACTGGCTGGCACAGGCAGAAGAATCCCGTGATAATGTTGAAAATCATAAACGGCCATACATTTGCAGTAACCATTTCGATTTGAAATTTTTTGCAAAAAAAAAAATTAAAACACGACACTGTTCCTACACTTTTTATGAAAAGGAGGGAAATGTTTTTGGAATCTAATGACAATGAACTTGCTTGAGCTAAAAAAAGTCTAAAATTCAGAAATATCCTGGCAATTAAAGTACGCAGGCTAAAAAAAAATAAAGCAAAGCTTAGAGAATATCAAAAGCAAACATAAAAGAAAAAATGGATTTCTTATATGATATAAATAAAAATTCGAAAACATTTTGCAAACTCATTTTATCACAAGACAAACGACAATTTACCCAAGAAGAAAGGTGGATTTGCCAATATAAATATATTTTTTCGCTCGTCGTCTGAATATAATTTTCTTCGCGATCAGCTGCAATTGCACTTGCCACACCCAGCTTCATTGCATAGATGGATAAAACTTAAAAGTTTATCTCCTGGTCTAAACAAAAATGTTTTTGAGGAAATATAAAAAGAATTTTTAACATTGGAACCAAAAGACAAAGAAGTCATTTTAATATTCGATAAGATGAGTATCTTTCTTCGTTGATTATGGAGAAAATCAAAGATTAGATTTGTGTGCGAAATCAGTTTGCGTGTTCATGATTCGTGGTATATGTGGTAAATATAAACAAGTGCTTTATCATGTGACCTGTCCAAGCAATCTGAAATGAGAAATCTGGGACTAAACGTAAGAGGCATTTGCTGAGACCAAGGCCCTACGAATCGAAGCCTTTTCAATAAATTAAAGCTGGATGAGGACAACAGTTCCTTTCTTTATAAAGAAAAAAAAGTGTATGGAATGTATGATGTGCCACATTTAATCAAAAGTGTAAGAAACAATCTTTTAAGATCAGACTTACAAACTCTGGATGGAGTTGTAAGCTGGAAAATAATTGAGTATGTCTATAATACAGAAAGAAATAATACCACAAAAATGTGCCCAAAACTAAAATATGTTCATATAGATCCCACAGAATTTCAAAAAATGGATGTGAAACTAGAGGCACAAGTACTTAGCAGATCCGTGGCTTGCGCAATTAATGCATTACAGCGCTTGAATAAATTTCCAGAGAATATTGCACAGTTTGCGCAACCAACAGCAGAATTTATAAATAAAATCAATAAAATATATTATTTATTGAATGGAAGACCTTCACTTATTCGAAATGAAGCAAATATTGGATTTTTAAAAGAAATGCAATCATATTTAAAATAAATTCAGCCAATCAATGCAAAATGTAAACCCTTGATTACGGTGAGTTACATTATATATATGTTAACAAGTTCAATCAGGACCCACTTGAAAACCTTTTTGGAAAAATAAGAGCAAGAAATTTTAATAAAAATAATCCAAACGCGTCTGAATTTGGCTCATTACTGGCCAAAATTATGGCTCTAAAATTTTTGTTTAAGTCAAAGTTTTTCCAATTGTGAAGAAGAAGCTTCTGAATATTTACAGTTAGATTGGAATGTGTTGGTTAATGAAAATAAAACAAAGATTCCCTTACACAGGAGCAAGAGAAAAATTAAAACATATTCGACTAGCCAAATATTGTGAATCCGAACTTCTAGCGATAGAATTACCAGATGAAGACAGGATTTCAATAAAAATGACAGAAATGAATGACAAGCCACAAGGTGTTTTGCAGGTTACTGTTTTTTTAAAACACTTAAAAAAATTAATGCAGTTTGTGAGAACTGTGTCAAAGAAATTATAAAGGACAAAACCAATTTCGATCGCACGGAAATATTGATCAAATTGAAAGAATATGAACACTCGAATGAAAATCCAATACTTGTCTGGCCATCAGACAAGTATGTACTTCAAAATATGTCAACTTCACATACAAGTATTTACCACTTGCTTTCAGAAATGCCCATTTGCATCTTATCTTGGAGAAAATATAGTAAATCAATGTATCTCAAAAACAAATTTGCACTATCCAGATCGGTTTGAAACGACAAATAAATGTTATTCGCACAAAAATTGATACAGTCAATTTCCTTGTGGTAGTTCTGCTTTAGAAAAATTGTAAGTGGTTTACTGACAAGAGCATAAACAAGAAACGGAATCCAAAACAAAAGCCAAAAAAGTTTATTTACATACATATGTACATATAGTATGAATATTTGAAAAAAAAAAAAAAAAACTGGTGAGGTAAGGGAGGTGGTGGGGGTCAATATTCTGCCACGTCCGCGTTCGTGTTCCCTGGAAACCACTTTGGTTAAGGCACTGTGAAAAGCTAAAAATCATACTTCTAATATGTATTATGTAAATTTCTAAAGGCAAAAATATTTTCCAAATGCATGTTCACATAAATGCCTTTAACTAAAGTGGGCTAAGAGCAGAGTTGATTTTGTTTCCTATTGTTTAACGTGCATGAACAAAAAAAAAAATAATAAAAGAGTGACTATGACTACCTATCAGACCTCTTCTTTTTTGTAAAATGTAAGGACCAAACATCAAACATACTGTAAATGAGAGTAGGAGTACCACAAGGATTTGTAAAAGACAGATGTATTCAAACAATTAGGAAATAAATAAACATAATTAAAAATAATAAAAGAGTGACTATGGCTACCTATCAGACCTCTTCTTTTATGTAAAATGTAGGGACCAAACATCAAACATACTGTAAATGAGAGTAGGAGTACCACAAGGATTTGTAAAAGACAGATGTATTCAAACAATTAGGAAATAAATAAACATAATTATTTGTCTCAGCCTCAATCTTATAATGCGTACATACCTACATACATATGAATAAAGTAAAGTAAAATAAAGTTAGCCTACAATACCTACAGTAGTTACTATTTAAATTTTTTGTACCGTACCTATAAATTCTTAACATCATCGCAGATCGCATTAAAATCATTCCTGATCTTAACCTACAATAATTTAATGTACATATGTAGGTATACATATGTACATATGTAGGTATTGAGGACAAAGAAACAAAAGAACACACCTCCATGGTGATCTAAAGAACTGTCTAACATTATGAAAGAAACTAGGAAACTCTTCAATATGGCTAAAAGAACAAGCTTAGACGAAGACTGGGAAAATTATAAATCTAGTCAAAGAAAATTCAAAACAGAGACACAGCGTTCTAAGCGCAATTCTTAGCAAGCCATCTGTAGCGAAATAGAAAGTACCGCTGAATCAGCAAGACTCAGAAGGGTTCTTTCCAAAGAGCCGGTAGCGTTAGGCTCCCTAAAAGACACGTCTGGCAATTGGACTGACTCCAATGAAAGGACATTAGAAACTCTACTAGGTGCTCATTTTCCAAGATGTATAGTAGTTAGAGATGGCATCCGTGGCAGCAGCAGTAGTAGACACGAAATAGCGCCGACTGAATTGGTTACGGAAGAAAAAATCTTACCGTACAAATCCCCAGGCACAGACGGAATTTTCCCGATGATGCTACAAACAGCCAAAAAAGACATAACGCCGTTTCTAAAGAGACTGTTCCTTGAGGACACTCTAATCAGATGGATAGTTTCCATGCTAAGAAATAGGTACATAAACTCAGAACTAGGTAATGCGAGGCTAAGAGTATCAGCTGGTAGAGGCACTCCGCAAGGAGGTGTTCTCTCTCCTCTACTCTGGGTTATTGTGCTAAATGAAGTACTAATAAAACTTAGATTCAGTGGGGTTAAGACCGTAGCATACGCAGACGATGTGGCGTTACTAGCCACGGGTAAATACCTTCCAACCCTAAGCGACCAAATGGAAGGCGCCCTTAAGATAGTCAGCAACTGGACTAAAAGAAGTGGACTCGCGATAAATCCACTAAAAACGGAGCTGACACTATTTACGAACAAGAGGACAATACCGGAATTCAAAATCCCATCCATTGAAGGCACTCCTCTTAGAATTTCTGACAGAGCTAAATATCTAGGGTTAATACTAGACCAGAAACTAAACTGGGGACTTAACACAAGGGAGAGAGCAAGGAGAGCTATGATAGCTCTCTATACTTGTAGCAGAACATTTGGAAAAACTTGGGGGCCCAAACCAAAAGTAATTTTCTGGCTCTACACAGCACTTGTGAGACCTATACTGACATACGGCAGCCTAGTATGGTGGCCAGCCGCAAGTAAGGGTACAAACCTCAAGATACTAACCAGAGTACAAAGAATGGCGTGCATTGGTGTCACAGGAGCTAAGAGAACCACACCAACTGCAGGATTAGAGACCATACTAAATCTATTACCTTTAGACCTATTTGTGCAGGAATCTGCAGCTAGAAGTGCTCTAAGATTAAGCCAATCTGAAGGTTGGAGGTCAAGTCTGACGGGGCATGCGCAGATTTTACGCAAATACATGGGCGGAGATGTTAGCACAGACTACATGGTGCCCTATTAAGGCTTTCATAAGCCGTTTTCTAGTTCATTTCCGAGTCGAGAGGAATGGGAAACTAATATCCCGCTAAATTACAACTCCATCTCCATCTACACAGATTGATCCAAGATGGACGTGGGAGTAGGTGCAGGGATTTTTTCTGGAAAACTCAATTTGAACAAGTCAATTCGGCTTCCAGACTATAGCAGTGTGTTTCAAGCGGAGGTCTTGGCGGTGGCAACTGCTGCCCGGGACGCTGCTATGAAAGCTATACCACCAGATGATATTACATTTTTCATTGACAGCCAAGCAGCGATAAGAGCGATTTCCGCCACGCAAATAAAATCGAAGCTTGTGCGCTGCTGTCGCGAAGAGTTGCGAGTTCTTGGTATGCAACACAATGTAAAGCTCTGCTGGGTACCCGGACATAATGGCGTTTCAGGAAATGAGAAAGCTGACGAGCTGGCAAGGGAGGGTTCAGCTCTAAGTCCTGAACGAGCTGACCCGTCAATTAAGATACCACCCTGCAACCTGAACCTAGAAGTTAGAAATAAAATGATTGCCATAGCAAATAGTAGATGGAGATCATTAGAATCCTGTATAATTACAAGAAAACTCTGGCCGCTCTACGATAAAAATCGTACAGAGCAAATTCTACACTTCAACAGATATATCTTATCTGGTTTAGTGGGGACACAACTTTTTACGTTATCATACTGTAACATAATAATAACTACGCCCCCTAAAATATGACGCAACAAATTCCGAAGTGACTTCATTCTGGCAGAATTTTGGTTCGTACTGTCCTTTCATTCGAGGTTCGTGTCTGGGACGAAGTCTCCACAGCTCATGTCAACGAAAGAGACGAATAATATCAGGGATAAAAGGGAATTGAAACTGCAAGAATTATTTCTCTTGTTCCAGTGGTCGAAGAATTTGCTAGAAGTTTCTGGCTATCAGAAACTTCTGCTATATAAGGACAGATGGCGATCAAAAAAGACACAGTTGGTTTTAGAACCGTGGCGAAGAGATTGGAAAAGTGATAACGGGCGAAGTTGTAATTTGGTGATAAATTGAAAGTTGAGAGTAAACAAGAAAAAGTAATTAGTTTGAATTTGTGAATTAAGTAATTGAAAGGAGATAAAGTGATTTGAGAGGAAAGAGACATTGTAAGAAAAGAATTTGCGAAGAATAGTATAGTGTGAACTTGAATTGTTCTATAGAGTAGAAAATAAAGAAATAATTTCACAGAATAATTGTTTTATCTACTCGAGCCGTAGCTCGCATATTACATTGGTGTCAGAAGCGGGATAAAACTTATTCTGTGAATAACTATTTCCGTGGTGTGAAATTGCACAAAAAAAAAAAAAAAAAAAAAAACGATTTCTGTGTTGAGTTAATTAGTTGCGCAAAATGGGTCGCAAATTGGGAAAACTAACTATAACTCAACTAAAGGCAGAACTCAGTAAGCGGAACCTCGACACAACTGGGGGAAAAGATGCCCTACTGATTCGTCTGGAAGAAGCAGTAACGCAGGAAGGTGAAAATCCGCATGACATAGAGTTTGACGTGGAAGAGGAACCAGCAAGTACAGTAGCCGACCCGGGTATAACAAGTCTGCTCCTGCAACTTAAGTTAGTCATGGACGAACAAAAGAAAGCAATAGAAGATCAAAGTCATAAGCTCGATGACCAAAGGAATTCTCTAGAACTTAAGCTGGACGAACAAAAGAAAGCAATGGACGAACAAAAGAATTCTCTAGAACTTAAGCTGGATGAACAAAAGAAAGCGATGGACGAACAAAAGAAAGCAATGGGCGACCAAAGGAATTCTCTAGAACTTAAGCTGGACGAACAAAAGAAAGCAATGGACGAACAAAAGAATTCTCTAGATGCTCTGGAAAGTAAACTTGATGAGCAAAACAAGAACTTGGAATCCAAATTCGAAGTGATCGAAGAAAAAATCGAGAAGGTCGAGACGCAACTCGAAAAAGTCGAAATTAGATTCGATGAAAATTTTGAGAAACATGAAACTCAGTTCGGGAAGATAGAGACTCAGTTTGAAAAAGTGGATACGCAATTCGAGATAGTAGGAAAGCAAGTCGAAAATCTTGCTAAGGAGCTCAGCAACGTGAAGAGACAGAAAGCACGGGAATATTCCACTGACGGTCTGAGAAGAAAGGAGATGCAGCCTCCTATCTTCGATGGTCAAACATCATGGCCAATTTATAAAAGGCAATTCGAAGCGGCCGCAATGACCAATAGCTGGGACGATGAAGAGAAGTCCATTGCACTCACACTTGCACTGAGGGGTCCAGCTGCGGAGCTCTTGCAGACCATCCCGGAAGATAAACAGCAGAACTACGACTCTCTGGTTCAGGCTATCGAGATGCGGTTTGGGGATGAACACATGCAGCAGGTGTACAGGGTTCAGCTGCGTAGTCGAGTCCAGAAAAGGGGGGAAACGCTCCAACAGTTGCAAGCGGATATAGAGCGACTAGCCCATCTTTCATACCCTAAAGCCGGTGAGGAGCTTATCAACGAAATGGCGGTGGAAGCTTTTATTCAGGCCATAGAGGACAGACAACTGCAAATGGCTGTAAGGATGGCTGAAAAGCGAACACTCCCCGAGGCATTGGCATTCGCTTTGTCAATGAAGGCTGCGGACCAAGCATACCAGGGAATACACCGTGTCAGGGAGATGTCCGTCGTGGAATGCTCATGCCAGAGAACAGCCGTCATGGATGAAGACAGAGCTCGCGGAAGTCAAATCCGTTGCTGGAATTGCAACCAAACGGGACACCTACAACGGCAGTGCAGAAGTGCACCTAGACGAGGAAATTGTTCACATTGCGGAAGTAGGAGAAGCAGAGAGGAAGCATCTGGCGGTGATAACATCCATCCTGTCAGTCAGACTTCGCAAAAACCAGCAGTCGGGAAATGCGTAAGGACCAACTTCGCGGGGCAGAAGTTGGTTACTGGAATCGAGGCCCCCAGGACCACCATTCAAGTTTCGCAAACCAAACGGGGTAACAAGAGCCTGACAGTGGAGGCACTAATCAACGAGAAGAAGTGCGTAGCCACCATCGACACAGGTGCCACTGCCTCCATTGTAAGAAGAGATATCGTCAAAAGCTCCTGGCTGCACAACACCAACAGCTACTGCCTGAAGACTGCAACAGGGGAAATGGCGAAGGTATTTGGAGAAGTTCGTCTTACGATTACTCTGGCAGGACTGACGTTCTCCCATGCGTTTCTGGTGGCAGATATATGCGACGAGTGCATCATCGGAGTAGACTTCATGAAAGCAAATGAAGTAATCTTGGACATCGGGATGCAAGTACTGAGGTATCGAAATGTGGAGATTCCGATGGTGTACGGAAATGAGAATGCCGTAACTCTCAGGACAGTCATCAGCAAAGACGAAGTTTTGCCGCCGTCTTCAGAGACAATCATTTGGACGAAGCTGGAAGGTGATCTTGGGAGCCACCGATTCTACATAGTAGAACCAGACCCAGAGAAGAATTCTCAAGACTACATCGTGGGAAAGACGTTAGTCGAACCAAAGAACACCATGGTTCCAGTGAGGGTTTTGAACGCAAGACCACACACTGTCAAACTAAGGCGAGGGGAGGTGACTGGAAAATGCACGCCGATTACCGCCGTCGCAACAATATCTGAACGTGATGCTCCAAAACTTCTCCCATCACCTTGGACAGCGGAAGCGAGAGAGACGATTCTCCAGTCCAGTGAGCTGAATCAGGAGCAGCGAACTATGGCAGAGAATCTTATCAATGAGTACGCTGATGTATTTGCCTCACAGGACGGAGAATACGGCCGAACACACCTGGTACAACATCGAATAGACACTGGTGATACTAGACCAATTCGTCAGCCTGCTAGGCGCCTTCCATTGGCAAAGCAGACAGAAGTTGCAGAGATGGTGTCGGCAATGGAGAAAGAAGGTCTGATTGAAAGTTCCAAAAGTCCGTGGGCATCACCGGTTGTACTGGTTAAGAAGAAAGATGGCAGCACGCGGTTCTGCGTGGACTATCGGCAGCTCAATTACGTCACCAAGAAAGACAGCTACCCTCTGCCACGGATTGACGACACGCTAGACACACTATCAGGAGCCCGATGGTTTTCCACTCTCGACTTGAAGAGTGGCTACTGGCAGGTACAGATCCATCCAGAAGACCGGGAGAAAACCGCCTTCACCGCAGGAAATGGGCTATGGCAATTCACGGTAATGCCATTCGGGCTGTGCAATGCTCCGGCGACTTTCGAGCGATTGATGGAATGTGTCCTGCAAGGGTTAACATGGAAAACCTGTTTGGTATACTTGGATGATGTCATCGTCGTAGGAAAAACGTTTGCGCAACACCGAGACAATCTAAGGGATGTGTTTCAAAGGCTTCGAAGTGCCCACCTGAAGCTCAACCCCAAGAAGTGCGCCCTGTTTAGAGCGGAAGTCAAGTACCTGGGACACATAATTTCAGCGAAAGGAGTGAGAACCGATCCGGAGAAGGTCGAAGCGGTGAAAAACTGGCCAGTCCCCAAAGACAAACACCAACTAAGGAGCTTCCTGGGCCTAGCCACCTACTACAGACGGTTCGTGAAGGATTTTGCCGGGATCGCAAAGAACCTGCACCAGTTGACGGAAAAGGGAAAACAATTCAAATGGTCAATTGAGTGCGAGAAGAGCTTCAAGGCACTTAAACAACGGCTATGCGATGCCCCGATACTGGCTTACCCCACTCCCGGGGAAACGTTCGTTGTGGATGCAGATGCTAGTAATGTCGGGGTAGGAGCCGTACTCTCCCAGGTGCATGACGGCCAAGAGAAGGTGGTTGCGTACTTCAGCAAGGTGCTCTCTAAGCCAGAAAGGAACTACTGCGTGACAAGGCGGGAACTTCTAGCTTTGATCTTGGCTACGAAGCATTTTCACAAATACCTCTACGGGAGGAAGTTCGTTCTTCGCACAGACCATGCAGCATTAAAATGGCTATTACAGTTCAAGAGTCCTGAGGGTCAGGTCGCAAGATGGATCGAAAGGCTGCAAATCTACGACTACGAAATACAGCATCGTAAAGGAAAACTCCACTCTAATGCGGATGCACTGTCCCGGAGACCATGCAGAACGGATTGTAAACATTGTGCGCGTCAGGAAGAACGGGAGCTGGTTTCCATCCAAAGAATGAGAGCCGAACCTATCGCCGGCTGGAGCGTAGATGAGATCCGGAACGCTCAGAAGGAAGACCCCGATATCGAGCCGATTCTGGCCTGGAAGGAGAACATGGAGAAACCGGATCATCAGGACATCTCTCACAGAAGCCCGACCTTAAAGGCATATTTTGCGCAGTGGGACTCCCTCCATGTCCAAGAAGGTGTTCTGAGAAGAAAATGGGAATCCTCCGACGGAAAATCGTTTGTAATGCAGCTTGTAGTACCGCGGACGAGGGTCAAGGAGGTGTTACAGGAAATGCATGGCGGGGCGACCGGAGGCCACTTGGGAGTGAATAAGACGCTAGAAAGGGTACGAGAACGTTTTTATTGGTTAAAAGCGAAGGAAGATATCGAAGACTGGTGCAGAAAATGCGACGTGTGTGCAGCTAGCAAGGGTCCGAGAATCAAAACTCGAGGTAAGATGCACCAATACAACGTGGGAGCACCTTTCGAACGAATCGCCATTGACATCGCAGGGCCCTTTCCGGAAACCGACAATGGTAATCGGTATATACTCGTAGTGATGGACTACTTCAGTAAGTGGCCGGAAGCGTTTCCGATCCCTAACCAGGAAGCCAGAACCGTGGCGGAGCAGATCGTCTACAATTGGGTTAGCAGATTCGGTGTGCCCTTGGAATTGCATTCTGACCAAGGGCGGAACTTCGAGTCAAGAATCTTCCAAGAGATGTGTCAACTACTCGGAATCAAAAAGACAAGGACAACCCCGCTTCATCCACAGTCGGACGGTATGGTGGAGCGTTTCAATAGGACTTTGGACGAACATCTCTCGAAGGTCGTAGGTGACTACCAACGGGATTGGGACCGGCAGATTCCCTTGTTTTTGATGGCCTATAGAAGTGCCGTGCATAGCACTACTCGACATACGCCGTTCGAAATCTTATTTGGTGGAATAGCTCGTTTACCCAGTGAGGTGAAATTTGGATCTCCTACCAATGAGCCCAGAAATGAAGAAGAGTACGTGGCGGACCTTAGGGAAAGGCTTAGGGACATACACCAAAGGACCAGAAGCCAGATTAAGATGACGAGCGACCGCATGAAGACCAGGTATGATGCCAAGGCAACAACGTCAGGATTCCAGGAAGGAGATCTGGTGTGGCTGTATAATCCCCATCGCCAAAAGGGGAAATCACCTAAGTTACAGCGGAACTGGGAAGGTCCCTACAGAATAGTAACCCGCATCAACGATGTTGTCTACCGCATCCAGCGAGGACCAAGGGCCAAAATGAAAGTGGTTCATGTGGACCGACTGAGTCGATACAATGGCCGAAATGAGGATGCACTTGTTCGGGACGAACACGTCTAAGAGGGGGGCAGTGTAACATAATAATAACTACGCCCCCTAAAATATGACGCAACAAATTCCGAAGTGACTTCATTCTGGCAGAATTTTGGTTCGTACTGTCCTTTCATTCGAGGTTCGTGTCTGGGACGAAGTCTCCACAGCTCATGTCAACGAAAGAGACGAATAATATCAGGGATAAAAGGGAATTGAAACTGCAAGAATTATTTCTCTTGTTCCAGTGGTCGAAGAATTTGCTAGAAGTTTCTGGCTATCAGAAACTTCTGCTATATAAGGACAGATGGCGATCAAAAAAGACACAGTTGGTTTTAGAACCGTGGCGAAGAGATTGGAAAAGTGATAACGGGCGAAGTTGTAATTTGGTGATAAATTGAAAGTTGAGAGTAAACAAGAAAAAGTAATTAGTTTGAATTTGTGAATTAAGTAATTGAAAGGAGATAAAGTGATTTGAGAGGAAAGAGACATTGTAAGAAAAGAATTTGCGAAGAATAGTATAGTGTGAACTTGAATTGTTCTATAGAGTAGAAAATAAAGAAATAATTTCACAGAATAATTGTTTTATCTACTCGAGCCGTAGCTCGCATATTACAATACAAAGAAATTGGGAATTAGCGAAGAAGATATATGTAGAGGCTGTGGCAATGAGGACGTACACGAGGATACACCTCACTTCCTGTGCCATTGTCCAGGACTCTACCACCTTAGATTCAGAATACTAGGGAAATATTTCTTCCAAGACTTTCAAATGTATCGCTAAATAAAGATTACCAAATTTATAAATGCATCGGGTTGGTTTAAGAACCCATAGAGTTCACGAGTGGGGAAGCTTCACTCTTTGGGCATCACAATGGATCTATACTGATCTAAGTGTGGTGTAGTTTGTTCACACTCTACGTCAACCCATAAAACCTAACCTAACCTAACCTACTCTTACCAACATTACAGAGTTTTTTACACAAAGTCGCAGAAAGCTATATGTCTTTGTTGACTTTCGCGCAGCTTTTGACTCCATAGCTCGTGAAGCTCACTTTTAAAAGCTGCACAAAATTGGTTTGTCAAACAAAGTAATGAATGTGCTGAAAGCGATGTATGACAACAACGTGGCGTACGTATGAAATGGAGAGTTTGTATCGGAAGAATTTGGGACGCAAATGGGAGTTAAGCAAGGTTGCATCTTAAGCATGTTACTTTTCATCTTATTTATCAACGATATAGTAGGAGAGGTAGGAGGAGAAATTAAGCTTGGTTGTGTGCGGATACCGGCGCTAAAGTTTGCGGACGATATAGTGTTTTTGTCGGACATAGTTGAAGGGATGCAGCTTGTTATGAACCGACTTGAAAATTACTGCAGGCAATGGAATTTGATAGTGAATTTATCGAAATCAAAGATGATAATTTTTAGAAATGGCGGTGGAAGATATTCTCGTAGTGAAAAGTGGTTCTTTCTGGGTGAAAGCGTTGAAATAGTGAACGAGTATAAATATTTAGGCGTGTTAATTACATCTGACCTCAATATGAAAAAGCATTTCGAATGTCAACTAGCGGCAACTAAAAGAGCTATTTCATCAGTTTGGGGACGATGCAGCGACTAAAAGTATATCGAACATACATCGAAAAATAAACTATTTCGCTTCCACTATACGGAGCCCAAATTTGGGGTTATTGTTTTTTTGAGGAAGTTGAAAAATTCCTTAGATACTTTCTGAGACGAATCTTGCGACCTTCAACATGTACACCTAACTATATGCTGCATTTGAAAACTGGAGTCCCACCACTTTTTTTTTAGATACCCTAAAGCTGCATCCGGATTACATTGTAAAAGTTTTGGAGATGGAAGAAGGAAGACTGCCGAGGATTATACTGAAACATATAATAGAGACAATAGGGCACTTGGTTCAAAAGTGAGAGGAATTGGCGGCAAATTATAGCATGAACTTAAATATTGCAGCGGATATGAAACTTTCAATGTTAAAAACTATATTTACCAATATTTTGAAAAAGAAACAGTCAATGCAATGTATGACAGATTTATAGCTGAAGTACATTCATCGCGGCATAGGCTCATTTATAGTAGGCTGAATTTTAACTTAATTGAAAACGCTTCTACGTACTGCCTCAATCGCTATTCTCTGCATATTATAAACACTATATTTAAACTTAGAGGAGAACTAACAAATTTTTATTTTATTCCACATCGATCCGTTCTTCCAATTTTATGTGACCTGTGCAATTTTAAAGAAAGGGAGGCACTATTAGTTAACTATGTATTCTATGATAGCTAAATTGTCAATCTGGTGGACGACCTTAAACCATACCAAGAACGACTATGTGTACTCTGTTTGTAAATTGTACGTATGTTGTCCGGTAAGTTTTTAGAAAAAGTAAGAAAAAACACAAATTTATTACTTTTAATGGTTTATTGTTTTTCAAAGTATTCTCCTTCAAGATTTATACACTTTTCCATTCGATATACCCAGTTTTCGAAACATTTATTCCACTCTGAACTCGACACTTCAGAAACATGCTTTTTGAACGCCTCTACAGCCTCTTCTGGCGTTGAAAAACGTTGACCACGCATTTTATTTTTTATGAACGGGAACAAAAAGAAGTCAGTAGAATATGGACAATGGCTCATTAATTCGACGTTTTGAAACTTCCAAAATTCAATTGTTTGACTGGCTGCGTGTGAACTAGCATTGTCATGATGGAGGATGACACGTCGTTTTTTGTTTGTTTTACGCAATTCACTGATGACTTCCGGCAAACAAATTTTTGTGTACCAATCGGCATTAACAGTTCTTCGATTTTTTAAAGCCACAGTAGCAACATGACCCGATTTACCGAAAAAACAATCAATAATTTTTTACGAATTAGCAATAATTTTGACACGACCATTTTTTTGAGCATCGGTCAGCTTGTGTGGTATCCATCTAGCACAAAGCTTCTTCACAGCTAAATGTTTATGCAATATTGATTGAATTACGGTCTTACTAATGCCCAAGGTTGTATCTATCTCACGGTATGTTACATGCCGATCGGTTTCAATCATGGCGCGTACGGCATCAATGTTTTCTGGAACATCAACACGGCAAGGACGACCTTCACGAAATTCATCACTGACGCTAGCACGACCGCGTTTGAACTCAGCAAACCAGTTATAAATTATAGCATTGGATGGTATTTCTTCACCAAAAGCCAAACGAAGTCGATCTATGCATTGTTGTTGAGTTAGATCACATTTAAAATCATAAAAAATCGTCCAACGAAATCCTGACTAAATTGTTAATTAAAACACACTGTAAAAAGGAAACCACTAAGTGCTCTTTGTCGTGCTACTGTTTCTTACCACAAAAAGTTTCGAATTTTATGAATATGATATTTGGAAACGTCAAAAGAAACAGTGCTGCCACAATCTAAAAATTTATCGGACAACCCTCTTATGGAGTTAATAAAAAGTCTACCTATCTAATCTCTATCTACACACAATAATAAGAACATAAACAAGGCACTGCAAAGATTCTGGAACACCAAAAGAAGAAATTCATCGCAGCAATACACTCACCATTACTCTACTATCAATTTGCATGCTGTAAATGTTATCTTCCCAACAAGTTGTGCGAATAATGTGATAAAATGCTTCATACGGTTACGCCTGGGACACACAAACATCACCCATAACCATCTCATAGCAAAAACCGATCCTCCAACTTGTCATCTATGCAATAAAAACTATGTTCTCTCCCTAAACCACATTCTGGTTGGTTGCAACAAGATTAACACTATAGCAAAATCCGAATTAGTTTTTAACTGAACTTCAACTGCTAGCCTGACTCTCAACGCCCCATACATCAATGTTCACATAACTTTATTTACTTTGATGAGTAACCAAGCGTTTGATGAGTATAAGAAAAACTTAAATACTGAAATCGTACATCTTCAAGCACATATCGAGGACTTAAAAGTTGATAGATTATCGACCGATGCAATCTTAGTTGGAATACCATTTATCCCTAACGAGAACCTTAAAAGCATATTGTAACATAATGTAGCATAATAACTACGCCCTCGAACAGGCAACAAATTCCGAAGTGTCTTTTCATTTGAGGTTCGTGTCTGAAATTAGTCACCACAGCTCGGATAATATCACGGATAAAAGAGAACAAGAGAGAATTATAACTGCACGAAATGATTGTCATCTTGGAATTATTACATCAGAATTTTTCTTGTTCCAGTGGTCGAAGAATTTGCTAGAAGTTTCTGGCTATCAGAAACTTCTGCTGTATAAGGACAGATGGCGATCAAGGGGTAGTAGTTTCTAAACTGTGAAGAGATTAGAAAAGTGATAATGGGCGAAGTTGTAATTTTGTGATAAATTGAAAGTTGAGATTTAACAAGAAGAAGTAATTAGTTTGGATTTGTGAATTAAGTAATTGAAAGGAGATAAAGTGATTTGAGAGGACGGAGACCTTGTAAGAAAAGAATTGCGAAGAATAGTATAGTGTGAACCTGAATTGTTCTATAGACTAGAAAATAAAGAAATAATTTCACAGAATATTGTTTTATCTACTCGAGCCGTAGCTCGCATATTACATTGGTGTCAGAAGCGGGATAAAACTTATTCTGTGAATAACTATTTCCGTGGTGTGAAATTGCACAAAAAAAAAAAAGGAAAGAAAAAAAAAAAAAAAAAAACCATTTCTGTGTTGAGTTAATTAGTTGCGCAAAATGGGTCGCAAATTGTGAAAACTAACTATAACTCAACTAAAGGCAGAACTCAGTAAGCGGAACCTCGACACAACTGGGGGAAAAGATGCCCTACTGATTCGTCTGGAAGAAGCAGTAACGCAGGAAGGTGAAAATCCGCATGACGTAGAGTTTGACGTGGAAGAGGAACCAGCAAGTACAGCAGCCAACCCGGGTATAACAAGTCTGCTCCTGCAACAAAAGAAAGCAATAGAAGATCAAAGGAATTCTCTAGAACTTAAGCTGGACGAACAAAAGAAAGCGATGGACGAACAAAAGAAAGCGATGGACGAACAAAAGAAAGCAATGGGCGACCAAAGGAATTCTCTAGAACTTAAGCTGGATGAACAAAAGAAAGCAATGGACGAACAAAAGAATTCTCTAGAACTTAAGCTGGATGAACAAAAGAAAGCAATGGACGAACAAAAGAATTCTCTAGATGCTCTGGAAAGTAAACTTGATGAGCAAAACAAAAACATGGAATCCAAATTCGAAGTGATCGAAGAGAAAATCGAGAAGGTCGAGACGCAACTCGAAAAAGTCGAAACTAGATTCGATGAAAATTTTGAGAAACATGAAACTCAGTTCGGGAAGATAGAGACTCAGTTTGAAAAAGTGGATACGCAATTCGAGATAGTAGGAAAGCAAGTCGAAAATCTTGCTAAGGAGCTCAGCAACGTGAAGAGACAGAAAGCACGGGAATATTCCACTGACGGTCTGAGAAGAAAGGAGATGCAGCCTCCTATCTTCGATGGTCAAACATCATGGCCAATTTATAAAAGGCAATTCGAAGCGGCCGCAACGACCAATAGCTGGGACGATGAAGAGAAGTCCATTGCACTCACACTTGCACTGAGGGGTCCAGCTGCGGAGCTCTTGCAGACCATCTCGGAAGATAAACAGCAGAACTACGACTCTCTGGTTCAGGCTATCGAGAGGCGGTTTGGGGATGAACACATGCAGCAGGTGTACAGCTGCGTAGTCGAGTCCGGAAAAGGGGGGAAACGCTCCAACAGTTGCAAGCGGATATAGAACGACTAGCCCATCTTTCATACCCTAAAGCCGGTGAGGAGCTTATCAACGTAATGGCGGTTGAAGCTTTTATTCAGGCCATAGAGGACAAACAACTGCAAATGGCTGTAAGGATGGCTGAAAAGCGAACACTCCCCGAGGCATTGGCATTCGCTTTGTCAATGAAGGCTGCGGACCAAGCATACCAGGGAATACATCGTGTCAGGGAAATGTCCGTCGTGGAATGCTCATGCCAGAGAACAGCCGTCATGGATGAAGACAAAGCTCGCGGAAGTCAAATTCGTTGCTGGAATTGCAACCAAACCGGACACCTACAACGGCAGTGCAGAAGTGCACCTAGACGAGGAAATTGTCCACATTGCGGAAGTAGGAGAAACAGAGAGGAAGCATCCTGTCGGTCAGACTTCCCAAAACCAGCAGTCGGGAAATGCGTAAGGACCAACTTCGCGGGGCAGAAGTTGATTACTGGAATCGAGGCCCCCAGGACCACCATTCAAGTTTCGCAAACCAAACGGGGTAACAAGAGCCTGACAGTGGAGGCACTAATCAACAAGAAGTGCGTAGCCACCATCGACACAGGCGCCACTGCCTCCATTGTAAGAAGAGATATCGTCAAAAGCTCCTGGCTGCACAACACCAACAGCTACTGCCTGAAGACTGCAACAGGGGAAATGGCGAAGGTATTTGGAGAAGTTCGTCTTACGATTACACTGGCAGGACTGACGTTCTCCCATGCGTTTCTGGTGGCAGATATATGCGACGAGTGCATCATCGGAATAGACTTCATGAAAGCAAATGAAGTAATCTTGGACATCGGGATGCAAGTACTGAGGTATCGAAATGTGGAGATTCCGATGGTGTACGGAAATGAGAATGCCGTAACTCTCAGGACAGTCATCAGCAAAGACGAAGTTTTGTCGCCGTCTTCAGAGACAATCATTTGGACGAAGCTGGAAGGTGATCTTGGGAGCCACCGATTCTACATAGTAGAACCAGACCCAGAGAAGAATTCTCAAGACTACATCGTGGGAAAGACGTTAGTCGAACCAAAGAACACCATGGTTCCAGTGAGAGTTTTGAACACAAGACCACACACTGTCAAACTAAGGCGAGGGGAGGTGAGGCCGTCGCAACAATATCTGAACGTGATGCTCCAAAACCTCTTCCATCACCTTGGACAGCGGAAACGAGAGAGACGATTCTCCAGTCAGGAGCAGCGAACTATGGCAGACAATCTTATCATTGAGTACGCTGATGTATTTGCCTCACAGGACGGAGAATACGGCCGAACACACCTAGTACAACATCGAATAGACACTGGTGATACTAGACCAATTCGTCAGCCTGCTAGGCGCCTTCCATTGGCAAAGTAGACAGAAGTTGCAGAGATGGTGTCGGCAATGGAGAAAGAAGGTCTGATTAAAAGTTCCAAAAGTCCGTGGGCATCACCGGTTGTACTGGTTAAGAAGAAAGATGGCAGCACGCGGTTCTGCGTGGACTATCGGCAGCTCAATTACGTCACCAAGAAAGACAGCTACCCTCTGCCACGTACTGACGACACGCTAGACACACTATCAGGAGCCCGATGATTTTTCGACTTGAAGAGTGGCTACTGGCAGGTACAGATCCATCCAGAAGACCGGGAGAAAACCGCCTTCACCGCAGGAAATGGGCTATGGCAATTCACGGTAATGCCATTCGGGCTGTGCAACGCTCCGGCGACTTTCGAGCGATTGATGGAATGTGTCCTGCAAGGGTTAACATGGAAAACCTGTTTGGTATACTTGGATGATGTCATCGTCGTAGGAAAAACGTTTGCGCAACACCGAGACAATCTAAGGGATGTGTTTCAAAGGCTTCGAAGTGCCCACCTGAAGCTCAACCCCAAGAAGTGCGCCCTGTTTAGAGCAGAAGTCAAGTACTTGGGGCACATAATTTCAGCGAAAGGAGTGAGAACCGATCCGGGAACGCAAAGAGCCTGCACCAGTTGACGGAAAAGGGAAAACAATTCAAATGGTCAATTGAGTGCGAGAAGAGCTTCAAGGCACTTAAACAACGACTATGCGATGCCCCGATACTGGCTTACCCCACTCCCGGGGAAACGTTCATTGTGGATGCAGATGCTAGTAATGTCGGGGTAGGAGCCGTACTCTCCCAGGTGCATGACGGCCAAGAGAAGGTGGTTGCGTACTTCAGCAAGGTGCTCTCTAAGCCAGAAAGGAACTACTGCGTGACAAGGAGAGAACTTCTAGCTTTGATCTTGGCTACGAAGCATTTTCACAAATACCTCTATGGGAGGAAGTTCGTTCTTCGCACAGACCATGCCGCCTTAAAATGGCTATTACAGTTCAAGAGTCCTGAGGGTCAGGTCGCAAGATGGATCGGAAGGCTGCAAATCTACGACTACGAAATACAGCATCGTAAAGGAAAACTCCACTCTAATGCGGATGCACTGTCCCGGAGACCATGCAGAACGGATTGTAAACATTGTGCGCGTCAGGAAGAACGGGAGCTGGTTTCCATCCAAAGAATGAGAGCCGAACCTATCGCCGGCTGGAGCGTAGATGAGATCCGGAACGCTCAGAAGGAAGACCCGGATATCGAGCCGATTCTGGCCTGGAAGGAGAACATGGAGAAACCGGATCATCAGGACATTTCTCACAGAAGCCCGACCTTAAAGGCATATTTTGCGCAGTGGGACTCCCTCCATGTCCAAGAAGGTGTTCTGAGAAGAAAATGGGAATCCTCCGACGGAAAGTCGTTTGTAATGCAGCTTGTCGTACCGCGGACGAGGGTCAAGGAGGTGTTACAGGAAATGCATGGCGGGGCGACCGGAGGCCACTTGGGAGTGAATAAGACGCTAGAAAAGGTACGAGAACGTTTTTATTGGTTAAAAGCGAAGGAAGATATCGAAGACTGGTGCAGAAAATGCGACGTGTGTGCAGCTAGCAAGGGTCCGAGAATCAAAACTCGACGTAAGATGCACCAATACAACGTGGGAGCACCTTTCGAACGAATCGCCATTGCATCGCAGGGCCCTTTCCGGAAACCAACAATGGTAATCGGTATATACTCGTAGTGATGGACTACTTCAGTAAGTGGCCGGAAGCGTTTCCGATCCCTAACCAGGAAGCCAGAACCGTGGCGGAGCAGATCGTCTACAATTGGGTTAGCAGATTCGGTGTGCCCTTGGAATTGCATTCTGACCAAGGGCGGAACTTCGAGTCAAGAATCTTCCAAGAGATGTGTCAACTACTCGAAATCAAAAAGACAAGGACAACCCCGCTTCATCCACAGTCGGACGGTATGGTGGAGCGTTTCAATAGGACTTTGGACGAATATCTCTCGAAGGTCGTAGGTAACTACCAACGGGATTGGGACCGGCAGATTCCCTTGTTTTTGATGGCCTATAGAAGTGCCGTGCATAGCACTACTCGACATACGCCGTTCGAAATCTTATTTGGTGTAATAGCTCGTTTACCCAGTGAGGTGAAATTTGGATCTCCTACCAATGAGCCCAGAAATGAAGAAGAGTACGTGGCGGACCTTAGGGACATACACCAAATGACCAGAAGCCAGATTAAGATAACGAGCGACCGCATGAAGACCAGGTATGATGCCAAGGCAACAACGTCAGGATTCCAGGAAGGAGATCTAGTGTGGCTGTATAATCCCCATCGATAAAGGGGGAAATCACCTAAGTTGCAGCAGAACTGGGAGGGTCCCTACAGAATAATAACCCGCATCAACGATGTTGTCTACCGCATCCAGCGAGGACCAAGGGCCAAAATGAAAGTGGTTCATGTGGACCGACTGAGTCGATACAATGGCCGAAGTGAGGACACACTTGTTCGGGACGAACAAGTCTAAGAGGAGGGCAGTGTAACATAATGTAGCATAATAACTACGCCCTCGAACTGGCAACAAATTCCGAAGTGTCTTTTCATTTGAGGTTCGTGTCTGAAATTAGTCACCACAGCTCGGATAATATCACGGATAAAAGAGAACAAGAGAGAATTATAACTGCGCTATTGTATGCTGCAATGCAACAACTGCCCAATTTCCAGAAAGGAAAATGCTTAGATACTAAAAAGGGAACTAAGAAATATAGTGACTGGCTGGCACAGGCAGAAGAATCCCGTGATAATGTTGAAAATCATAAACGGCCATACATTTGCAGTAACCATTTCGATTTGAAATTTTTTGCAAAAAAAAAAAATTAAAACACGACACTGTTCCTACACTTTTTATGAAAAGGAGGGAAATGTTTTTGGAATCTAATGACAATGAACTTGCTTTTGATCCTAAGAAAGCCAAAATAAACTACTCTAATCACAAAAGATTAAAAGTGCAAACGAGTACCGATATATCCATTGATGAACTAAATGAAGTTTCAGCACTTATAGACTGCAACAGATTTATAGATTCCATAGAATCTGTATGCAAGAAATGCGAAGCGAACACAAAGAAGCAATTTTTTTTTATTCAACAATTAAGTAGACTGAAAAAAATTAACAAAATCCTCAAAGAGAGAGCTAAAAAAAGTCTAAAATTCAGAAATATCCTGGCAATTAAAGTACGCAGGCTAAAAAAAAATAAAGCAAAGCTTAGAGAATATCAAAAGCAAACATAAAAGAAAAAATGGATTTCTTATATGATATAAATAAAAATTCGAAAACATTTTGCAAACTCATTTTATCACAAGACAAACGACAATTTACCCAAGAAGAAAGGCGGATTTGCCAATATAAATATATTTTTTCGCTCGTCGTCTGAATATAATTTTCTTCGCGATCAGCTGCAATTGCACTTGCCACACCCAGCTTCATTGCATAGATGGATAAAACTTAAAAGTTTATCTCCTGGTCTAAACAAAAATGTTTTTGAGGAAATATAAAAAGAATTTTTAACATTGGAACCAAAAGACAAAGAAGTCATTTTAATATTCGATAAGATGAGTATCTTTCTTCGTTGATTATGGAGAAAATCAAAGATTAGATTTGTGTGCGAAATCAGTTTGCGTGTTCATGATTCGTGGTATATGTGGTAAATATAAACAAGTGCTTTATCATGTGACCTGTCCAAGCAATCTGAAATGAGAAATCTGGGACTAAACGTAAGAGGCATTTGCTGAGACCAAGGCCCTACGAATCGAAGCCTTTTCAATAAATTAAAGCTGGATGAGGACAACAGTTCCTTTCTTTATAAAGAAAAAAAAGTGTATGGAATGTATGATGTGCCACATTTAATCAAAAGTGTAAGAAACAATTTTTTAAGATCAGACTTACAAACTCTGGATGGAGTTGTAAGCTGGAAAATAATTGAGTATATCTATAATACAGAAAGAAATAATACCACAAAAATGTGCCCAAAACTAAAATATGTTCATGTAGATCCCACAGAATTTCAAAAAATGAATGTGAAACTAGAGGCACAAGTACTTAGCAGATCCGTGGCTTGCGCAATTAATGCATTACAGCGCTTGAATAAATTTCCAGAGAATATTGCACAGTTTGCGCAACCAACAGCAGAATTTATAAATAAAATCAATAAAATATATTATTTATTGAATGGAAGACCTGCACTTATTCGAAATGAAGCAAATATTGGATTTTTAAAAGAAATGCAATCATATTTAAAACAAATTCAGCCAATCAATGCAAAATGTAAACCCTTGATTACGGTGAGTTACATTATATATATGTTAACAAGTTCCGTCAGGACCCACTTGAAAACCTTTTTTGGAAAAATAAGAGCAAGAAGAAGTAATTAGTTTGGATTTGTGAATTAAGTAATTGAAATGAGATAAAGTGATTTGAGAGGACAGAGACCTTGTAAGAAAAGAATTTCGAAGAATAGTATAGTGTGAACCTGAATTGTTCTATAGACTAGAAAATAAAGAAATAATTTCACAGAATATTGTTTTATCTACTCGAGCCGTAGCTCGCATATTACAATATTTAACCATCTTTGCCATAAAGTAGATTTCCAACCGCCCGCACTTGGCAGAATCTTCCGCTCAAAATCTGAAGAAGACTCTGTCATTATCATTAAATTTCTTTCTACGCATGACAAGAGCAAAACTTTAATTGCGCTAATAAAGTTTCGTAAAACAAACTCGCGACAACTTTGCCTGGGCGACATAGGCGTTGAAGCTTCAAGTAAACAAATCTACCTGCACGAGAGTTTAACCGCACATAATCGTACAATACTCCGTCATGCAATTCGCCTCAAACGTCAGCGCTTGCTCTTTTCTGCATTCACCGCCCGTGGCTACGTGTGCGTAAAAGTAAAACAAGAAGAAAAGCCTGTCTGCGTTCGACCACTTGTGGAATTGAATGATATTGTTCATACACACACACATTTTACCATCAATCCCATTTATTTTTTCATTTTTAATGCATTTTTGTTGGGTAATTCATTATAACTTACATGCTAGACAAAACGCTTAAAACTAGCTTAACTAACTTAACTATTCTTATTCTAACTTACTGGCCCTATGCGCGCGCTCTAAGCTAAACCTAACACTTAAAACTATGTCTTTCGACGTAACGAACATGAAAATTGTTTATTTATTTCATTGTTTTAAATTTAAACTAAGAAAATTAGTCAAAAAACTTAGTGTCTGAACATTTTTTTGTATTCTTATAAATAAAACTTATAAACTACCTTAAAATAAATCTTAAAACTATCTTATTCTACCTTACGTATTCTATGCGTAAATTTTTTTTGATTTTTTTTTTTTTTTAAAGTTTTTTTTTTTTTTTTTTTATCGAGTGCTGTTTTTTTTTATAATTTTTTTTTTATGTTTTTTGTGCTTTTTTTTGTATTTTTTTCATCCAAGTGCTGTGGATATAATTTTTTTTTTTTTTTTTATTCACTACCTACACCTACCGAAACCAAAAAAAACTACCTAAACCTAAACTATGTAAGTCGGCCATGGGCAAGAACAGCCAACTTTTAGCATCAAACAGGCTACCCTGGATTAGGAGGAAACGAGGAAGGAGTATAGGACCTCATTGGGATAGAATTTTATGTACTGGGACTCTGGTGTTCTGTACAAATGGAGGCAAGCCCTCTCAACCACCCGAATCTTTTCCAACAAGCTTGCTCCCACGTTGAACCACACGGGGCATCCATATATGAGCATGGGCCTAATGAGGGCCATGTAGCAGATTACCTTTACCCTTGCATCGAGTTGCTTGCTATAAAAAAGTCTCTTTGTAAGGGCAAAAGCACCTTTGGCTCTGGCCAGAGCAGCATCTATATGTTTGTTAAAATATAGATATTGGTCTAACCAAAGCCCCAGGTATCTGACTACATTTCGACTCGCAAGTGGCTGTCCGTGCGGTCCAACTATTGAGAACTTTCGCCAATTCTTTCTGGTATCCCTAGAGGCACTAGACAACGGCGTCCTAAAAAGAATGGTTTCCGATTTCTGGAAGTTGATCTTCAACTTCCAGTCATCGCAATATCGCTGAATCTTATTGAAGTCACGTTGCAAGAGAATTGCAATGACCTCGATTTTTGGTCCTGATCTGTAAGCGATCAAGTCGTCTGCGTACGCTATGGCATGGTGTAGTGATCCTATCAAATCGCTCGTGTAAATGTTGAAAAGGATCGGTGAATTAACCGCACCTTGTTGCAGACCATTTTTAATTAGAAATGTTCCAGTAGAAGTCACATTGCCATTTTTGACGATGAACTGCCTACTGGTGAGCATGTTATGAAGTATGTACAGCAGTGGTTTGCTTATGCCCAGCCTGCTCAGCTTGTAGAAGAGTCCCTCTAACCATACGGTATCGAAGGCCTTCTCCAAGTCAATCAGGCAGGCACCCGTGCATTGGTTATTGCTTTTGTTCCATTGGATATCCGATACCAGTTTAGACGCGGCATGTATTGTATAATGCCTCGCCTTAAAACCGAGTTGGTTATCCGGAATTATATTACTGTTCTCAGTCCACTTAAGCAGGGCTCTATTGATCACTTTCTCGAATACCTTGCTGATGTTCGGAAGGAAACTTATCGACCGGAGATTTGCCGGATTGGAGGTGTCCTTACCCCGTTTGGGGACGGGTTGTATCACTGCTGTTTTCCAATGCGCTGGATAATGTGCATTATTCAGCGCATTGTTAAACAGAGTGGTGTAAATGTCCACCGCTTCTAGAGGGAGATGTCGAAGCACAATGTTTGACACTCCATCGATTCCTACAGATTTCTTCCTCCTCAATGAGTCGAAGATCGCTTGGAGCTCCACCTTCGTTACGTACGGGGGATGTACCCTTTCATCGGCGATGACATTATTTGCCATGTTATCGTCATTGAACTCGGTAAAACCTATGTTCTCGGATCGCCAGTGCTCTATATCATTTCGAAAGTAGAAGTTGTGCACAAGGACGCGAATTTCCAGGTCGCGGTTCGGGCAAATGGTATCATTCACCTTGTACACTTCCTGGAAAGTCGCTCCTATAGCCTCTACCTTCTCCTGCGGATCTTCGATCACAAAGAAGTTGTCATCCTCTACTGCGTTATCTGGATCTATACCTGCTGTTATAAGTATTCGTCCATTGTTCGTCGTTCGGGGGATCTTAAGACACGGAAGGTCGTTTTGATTATTCCTCTGAAATATTTTATTTATTTGCGGGAACATACTCGGGTTGTTGGATTTTACAGCCCGAATTTTGTTGTTCCAATGCAAATTTACAGAAAGTCTGTAATTTTCTCTAATTAATTTTTGGAGGTTTTTAATCAACGACTTCAGCGTCCTAACCTCCGAGTTCTGTCTGTCAGTAAACTGTCTGTACAAGGTTTTTAGTCTCGACAGCAGTCTACTTTTGTGTTGGTGTAGTGCGTCAATTGTTGCATTGCGGAATATGTCTGCGTTGTCAGTATGTTGATACCGAGGTATCGTATTGTCCATAGTTCGTTTAATTGTCTCGTCCATTTGTTTTAGGTACCAGTCAATCTCCTCGTTTGACAGATTCCTATTGGACGGTGGGTAGAGCGAATTCGAGGAGAGTGCTCTTGTCAAAGTTCTTGAGAAGCGAGTCCAACGCGTCCTACTATAATTGTAGGAGTACGTTTGGACAAACTCCTCTAACTCCGCAATTTCGTTGGGAATCGTTATTACGGCACTGAGTCCGCAATGGTCACTGTCATACACAAATGTGTGCAGACAGTTTATAGTTTGTCGGTCCATGTCGGTCAGTTGTAACCGTACGTCGAACAGCATAAGATCCAGATAGGAGCCGCTACTTTCAAATCGAGTTTATACTCGACACTGTGCCGACCCCACCAATTGAATAGTAGGTTCCCTCTAGGATTAGGTGTGTTGTTTCCCCAATCTCTATGTTTGGCGTTTAGATCTCCGGCCATGATGAAATAATTCTCCTCCGACTCCAGCCTTAGGCATCGAAAAAGTGTCTCGAGCTCTGAAATAAATAAAGTAGATTGAGTAGCTTCAGGTGCATAGAGTGCGACCAAGTACATCCTCTTTCCACTACGGAGAGGGATGTGCACGATACACGCTTCCAGCTCCTGGAACCTTCGCACTTCACCGCTGTACATAACTTTAAATTGCAGTTGTTTGCGTATGAAGATCGCAACACCTCCTCCTTGTGTGGAGTTGGGTCGGTCTCTTCTGACAATAATGTATTTATTGTGCCCCAATTTGTGCTTCTGGGATAGCTTTGTTTCGCTAACCATAAGCACATCAGGGGTTTGGTCTTCAAGCAACCTAAACAATACGGCTCTTCGCTCGATCCTAATCAGTGAATTCACATTCACCGCAAGGATCTTCAAGGATTGCTTCTCCATGTTCGTACCCATTACGACTGAAGGTGCGTTAAGCCCGGCAGAAGTGCGTAGATCTGGTCCACCCGCTTCGCCTGCTCCTGTACCTGACGTTGAAGCTGCTCCATCTGCCCTTGGATAGAGAGCAAGCTGGCCAGCAAGTCAGTTTGAGCCTCCGGTGCTCTAGGCGCTGTAGCCTGAGAAGCAACCTTCGGTCTATTCTGTTCTGCGTTTCCCCGACCTGCCGCCATTTGGGCGTAGGTCACTTGGGGAGTCACGGATTGTGTTTGAATTGGAGCAGGTGGACGTTTCACTACGACCTTCTCCTGGCGAACTAGATTTACTTTCTTAATGTACTGGAACTTAGGACAACCCCGATAGTTTGCGGTGTGTCCCGAGTTCCTGCATAAAGCACACGAGAGCTGGCTCTTATCTGCCACTCCATCCTTACCCAGAGTGCATTCCTCTGCTTTGTGGTTCTTTCCACACTTAACACATCGAGGCTGCATTTCGCAGTTCGACGCGGCGTGACCGAACCTTTGGCAGCGAACACATTGTAAAATGTTTTCGCTCCTTCTTAATTTTTCCCATGCGACAACCTGGTAGTCTAGGACTTTAATACTCCTTAGACCATCCAGCTTGCTATTGGGTGAAAGCTGAACTAGGAAGAACGGCAGTTTCCGCTTCTCCCTTTTTGCCTTAGCTGTGGTGAATGGCTTGACCCCTACGAATTGGAGCTCGTTGCACTCTTTCTCTTTAAGCAGCGCAAGGAGCGTCTCCGGATCAGTGGACGGGTCTATCCCCCTCAGCAGCATTGTTTGCCGCTTTTTCCCCCTTCGGGGTGAAGGAGAAAAACTCCGTCGTCGTGTCCCTACGTAACTGCTTAATTTTTTTTATAATCTTCCACTGTATTACAGTGGATATGCCTATTTTCATTTAATCTTTTAATATTAAAATTTTTGCCTATGGCCGACTTAGTTCGATGGTATCCTTCAACTCCACCTTGTAGGTATTTATTGGCGGCACCCTCTCCTTTGTAGTCGTCTTCTGTTGCTTCTGCTGCGGTAGTT